>OZ024903.1:26471798-27049298 GCA_964017125.1 Flabesymbios commensalis
CAGTATTGTGTAAATGGCACGTGCTTGGGGTGGTGCCGCTAAGTATACAGCAGATCCAGTGTTGAAACAGTATTGGGCCAGCGTCGTAGACAATTTGTCGTCATTGAACCGGAAATGGGCTGCGACACTGGCCTAGCATTGAACCGAAATAGGGTGGATAGGCCTCCATTTTAGAAACACACGCAGCACGACTCACTGGCAAGTATTGAATGAATGTTGGCCAGCACCTGCGATGGTGGTGAAACGAATAAACTTTGAAGATATATATTTTAACTTGTCTCCTTGGTTCTTTCTTTAATTATATCCTGGACATTTTAGGATTCTGGCCCTTGAGCAAGACCAATGCAGTTATGTTTACACAATATTAAACTGATTTTTGTCTATAACACTCATACAACCTAAAGCCGGGCCTCGGAGTTCGTGAACTCCTTTTCTTGTTTTTTTTATATATATTTACCAGCACATTATTACCTGCTTTCAAACATGTTGAAGACCAGATATCTCTCTATATCTATGTTAAAGACAACACGTGACATCAATCAGCCATATTTCAAAACCGTTGACCCCCATTTTGTCAAATCTGCATAATTTTCACTAACTTGAATTTGTGAATCGCAAGACACAACTTCAAATGAGTGAAAATGCCAGTTAAAAAACTTAATTAACGTGTACAGGGTTAGAAGTAGATACGACAGTTCAGTGACACCAGTAATAGAATGGAGCGCAACTCATCAAGGGACCTTGATGATAGGACGTCAAATAAACTTTTTCCTTATTCCTTATTCAATAAGGAATAAGAAACAGTTACTTATCCCTTATTCAAAGCCGAAAAAGTAACAAGACTTGTACTACTCTTTCTGTGATCAGATTGGTGTTTTATTCTTTCATCTTCTAAAATTACAAGTATATGAACGTCTTCTTCGAGTTTTAGGATATTCTAGATGTGTTTTCGTATTTTAAAGTGGTTTTCACCGTATAAGTACCAGTTACTTATTTAAACGCGATTAAGGTATAAGTAACCGGTTACTTCTTCTTCATTCAAATCTGAAAACGTTAATATACTTTTAAAGCTCGTTGTGCATGTCAATATTGCCAGGTTGGTGATTTAACTCTTTTTCACGCAGAGAACTAGTAGTATATCAGCATATTTTGTGGGGCGTGAGCATACATTTTCTTTCTTTTTTTTTGTTTTGTTTTATTGTTACTTATCCAAATTCGAATAAGCAATACGTGACCAGTTAGTTATTCCTTATTCATTCCGATAAAGAATAAGTTTATGATACTTATTCCTTATTCGGTCCAATAATGACTAAGTAGCTGTTACATATTCCTTATGCGTTTGAATAAAGAATGAGTAACTTTTACTTATTCCTTATTCAATCGAATAAGGAATAAGTAGCTGTTACTTATTTCTTATTGAATTAGGAATAAGGAATAAGTAACTAACTTTATTGACGTGATGAACTATCTAGGCCAATCAAGGCAAATATGGCATGACAGTTACACTCATACCGTAATGGTAGTAATGTGACATTCACTGAAATCCGGCTAAAATAAAGTGATGTGGGGATAGGAGTCGTCTGTAAAATATGTTGTGTTGCCACCTCTGTCAATGGAGGTTATGTGTTTGGTCGTTTTGGTTTGTTTGTCTGTCCTTACGTCCGTCCATCAACAGGATCACTTACAAAGCAGTTAATACATTTGCATAAAACTTTCACCAGAGGTGTGTGTCAGGCCAGGGAACAATCTTTTAAATTTTGGGGTTGATCCGGACGCAGATTACGATCCGGATCGCGCGGCGGAAGTCTGCAGTATCTAACTAAAACTAAAGCTAAAGTTGTTATTTAAAACAATCATGTGCCAGCTGCTAAATCGTCACCTCCAAAATTGAATGGCCCATTAAACGTAAAGTGATCCAAGTCCGCATTCGCTCTGACCTTCCTATAAACATGATAACAATATTTCTTTTCTAATTAAAATTAGACTTACGTCAATAATTAGAAGCATATGAAAAGTTATACATTGGTCTTTACTATTCATTTCTGCTGGCAGCAGGTATTTAGTTATTGATGTCGTAAAAGCCATTTCCGGCAAACTTTATTTTATTTATTTTGAATTTAGAAATATCTATTTTTTTATGAATATAATAAACTAGTAAAAAAATGCCTAGTGTCTCATCATCTTGCTCCAGTAATATGTTGGTTATGCTTGACATTGCATAGATTGATCCATATACATATAAGGGGTGTTTTAAGTCATTTTAACTGACACATCCCGTATCAGAGGTAAGCTGGCTTATGTAGATTATTGATAGCAATATATTATGGGTTTGACTATCAAGTTCTGGCAGGGGTTTTGCCCTAGGACTGTGTTAAGCACAAGAAAATTATAGGATCCAATTTAAAGGCCTGCCTGTCCGGTGTGTATTAAAATCTTGACACTAGTAGCCCAAAACAACCTATACTGTATGTCAGTCAAAAACTCACATCTTCGCAAGCCAACACTTATATAAGTAGATTTATATTCCCATACAAACAACACTTTTAAAAATGGCTATAAACAGTGTAGCTGTTAGATATATAATTGAATTATAATACATGTATTATTTATTACTAAATCGTACTTGAACTATCGATGTAGATAGTTATCTGACCCTGACGTAGCCGCGACGTAAAGAGGCCAGGCGAACCAGCATGAACTCCTACCGGTAAATGGAGTCCGATTTCTGGCCCAATTCACAGTCGCAGGGCCAGTGTTCAGGTTCTAAACAGCCCTGGTAAGAACCAGATACAACGATTTATGGTAACTTTACGTTCATGATGCCTGCCTCCAAGTATCCATGAAAAGATTAATTGAAATGCATAGTTGAATACTTCTTGAATTATAATTTTATGGCATATGCATGTATATAGTCATACTTGCATTTGTTTTAATGGTAAGAGAACATATACTTGAGATATATGGATATGCAGATAATGTGAAGAGCCACTCTTGCAGAACAATGACCACACAACACCGGAGTGAACCTGAATAAAATCAAGTGTGAGTTTAGTACAAACCGAGTGCAAATAGTTGATGATTCAATGAATAATTAATTCAAGAAATGAGGGATAGACTTGGTTTTTATCGTTCCTGGAAGTGATAAATTTACATTTATAGCTTTCTGTCTAAGAGTGAAGGACATCAAGTATTTAGACATTCAGTTCAAACACAGGACATTCACACCATAACCATAAGAATGGTTTCAAGTTGTTTCTGCGCCTTGGAAGATAAACCAGCAATAAACCAGCATTTGGCTAACGTATCATCTGGTACCCAGTAAAAGCGAGACGTTGACCTTAATTGGGTTGATGTTGGACCATAGTCTTCGACGCTGGCCCAACACGAACCCAACATGGGTTAAACATATCTTGTTAACTGGGTAGTCGGATAGCCAGGATAAATTTGTAAGAAGTTGATGCCTACCCCCCCCCCCCCCCCAGACAAAAAAAGTTGTATGTTAAATTTGTTTATTACTTTGAACTTTTCTATTGCACCTGATGTTCACCGATTACATGATACTCGTATATATTTGATTTATAATTATCATAGCACTTGAATGGTTTAAACTTTATATGTGTTCGTCAAGATCTATCAATATCTCGCCGGGCCAATGCTGCCGCAATGTAAGGTCGCCGCCAGAGATTATCATTGTCACCTCAAATATTAAATCTTGTGAAGTAGATACCAGGCTTGTGTGATCAACAAACTGGGCCGACATGACAGAATGCTGAGCGTTTTGAGCAGCTGAGATAGGTGACTGCACTAATCTCGTCGACATTGACATTTCAATCGCACGTCTCTTTCTATGAAATTGCAGATGCTCGAAGTGTGTTTAAAAATTCGTCACTTACAGGTAAAAGGGGCTCTCAACGCTATTGTGCTGCCGAATTCCTTGCTATTTTTATTCATTTGAAGCTGGTTTAGCTAGCGATATTCCAATCTTCAAATAACATGTTATCTATATAATAACCCTTTCATCACCATGCACGTCAATTTTTAATCCGTGTTTTATCAGCCGATTAAATCACTTGTTGGGAACAAAATATATGTTTAATCATCAAGATTTGCAAATGGTTTGTCTCCTCAAATAAACCCTTTGAACGCCAAATTATTCAATTTGAATTTTCACCCACTTCAAGTTGTGTCTCGCTAACGCGATCCACAACTTCAAGTGAGTAAAAATTATTCAAATTTGCCAAAATAGAGGTCAACTCTTCAAATCTTGCTGGTTGATGTCACATTTTATCTTAATGTGCTTATAACAAAAGAAAACCCGAATATATGCGGCACCGGCGGTTGAAGGGTTAAACTAATATGAATGATTTTCAACCACTTTACTTTGGGCCAAATTATAGAACATTGGTAGTGTTTTATCAAACCCCAAATCGGATCTCAAAATTAATATTAACAAATTAAAAACAAACCTCCTTTAAAACTACCGAAACTCCTCAGAGTTCACCAGAGGTAACATAACAATCTGTCACTGCGTCCTGCGTGAATGGCACGCATAATTGTTATCCGTAATTTTTATTCTTATTACATCACTAAGTCTCCAGCACTCAAGAATATGGATGGTTCTGAAGCTATACTTTGTTGGCAGTCGACGAACCACCATGTCCGACTTTTATTAGTATGTATATATTGTGTTTCGATGGTATTACTGTTATTACGTTGTTAAATTTGCATCACTAGTCTATATCAGGGAATCGCCGAGTTAATAGCGACTGTGCTTGCATGGTCACATGGCTACCTGTGTCGCAGATTGTCACATTGATTGTACTTGCATGATATAATATTTGATTTTTAAAAAATATCGTGTAATTTTTAACATTGTCTTAATACATTCTCAAATTACTGTAGCATAATTGTGCACTTGTATATATTCTAGGTTTCTACGCTTTCTAGAGTGTCTTTTTTGCTACTATATATATAATTAGCATGTCATACATAGTAGCTATTTTATCTCTGGTTTTGGTGCGGGAAACAAAATGATAGACCTTATGTTACCCTGGCAATGCCTTTCAATCTTTTTAAGTATATTTTAAGTATATACCCAGTGTTTCTTATGGCAATGCCAGTTAACATGATTTTAGTTATGTATGTCATACTATGTATATTGTCATATGATTTTAACAGATTAACAATGTTGTATATACATGTACATATCTCTATTTCTATGACAAATAAGTCTGGATTCACTTTCTTTCTGTCAATAAAATATATGTCTGTCTGTCTGTCTGTCACCTTCTGTCGGTCTTCAGCGGCAGACGCCGTTTGTGCATTTTTTGCACCCAGCAAACACGACACATTGAACCAACGCCGACTGGACGTCGGTCCACCGCTTACAACATTGGAACTACATTAAACCACCATTGAATGAACGTCTCGCGTCAGCGAGACACAATTTCAAGTGGGTGAAAATTCCAATTGAATAATTTGGCGGTTAAAGGGTTAAAGCTACTCAGCGCTTTATAAAAGTTAGGCTTAAATCTGGATAGCAATGCGTAATATTCATTAGCTAGATAGGCCTACTTATTATTTTAAGCATAGTTCACCATACGAAAACTTGTGAAATGAATGAATGAATGAATGAATGAATGAATGAATGAATGAATGAATGAATGAATGAATGAATGAATCAATGAATGAATGAATGAATTAAAAGAAGACGCATATAATAAGCACACAAAAGGTATTTAGTGTCAACAAAGTACTTATACTGTCACATTACACTTACTTGTTCTTGAAGATGTCCATCGAGTACATAACGCCATATGTAGTTTATGTACCACTAATGATAACATTACATCCTTTGACATCTGCTGTGTTCAGCTCATCGTAGCCAGAGCTCAACACAGCAGATGTTAAAGATTTTTATCACTGAAATATTTACCCTTAAAGCGTTGAATTATTGTTGTATAAACCATGGATACCGAAGTTTTTAATTTGAAATCTTCATAAATGTCTTAGGGTAGTCCCCCTATTTAGTTCATTCTAATAATTGATTTGAATACATACAGTATGTTATGGGTCTGAGACAGCTATAAATAGTTTCACTCTTTCAGTGCGTGGATCGACTTTAGACGTCAGAATCTGACGTCTAAAGTCAATACCCGCACTGGAAGGGTGAAGCCTCAAAGCGCTAAATTATATTTTGTTACATTTTTACCCACTCGAAGTTGTGTCTCGCTGTCGCGACCCACAACCTCAAGTGGGTCAAAATAGCATACTTGTGTATATCATAACAGTACTGTTGTGTATAGAGATTTATAATTAGATCTTATAATGAGAAGACTGTGATGTCTCTAATAACCTGACGTTTTGTTATTCGCTTGTTGCTTAGCAAATATTAATTTTCGAGGTTTATGTTTCGTTTGGAAAGTGAAATAGTGTACATAAATTTGAAGCATAATATAATGTCAAGCTATCAAATTCAATGCCAAGTTCCCCTTTAACCCTTACAGCGCGGGAATCGACTTTAGACGTCAGGATCTGACGTCTGTAGACGTCAGATGCTGACGTCTAAAGTCGATCCCAGCACTGTAAGATTAAAACTATTTATATAGGTCGTAGAACCATAATATAGGTATTCAAATGAATCGGAAAGCGCCAAAGAAAGCAGTTATGATGATTTCAAATTGAAAAAGTACCCTTTGGCCTCCAAGGTTTTTATAAAAAAAATCAGCGCTTTTAAGGTTAAATTTTGGTCTTTGAATGCCAACTAAAAAGGCCGAAAATGACTGTAGACGTGATTATAGTCAGATTCACATTAACCGTGGTGAATGAATTTCGCCGATTTCTCAGTCAATTCTCAACCAATCTTCATGCAATTTTACACGTACTATTTTCTATTCATGTCGTGACTACCCTGACAATGTCGAGAAGTTTTGATAAGTATTTAAGAAGTTAGATCATTTGACATGTAGTAAATAAATAAAAATGATGCCCTCTATAAACCCATTAGCTTCGTTTCAGAATTTTCAGGGTAGTCACGACATGGATAGAAAATATAGTGTGTGTAAAATTTCATGAAAATTGGTTGAGAATTGACTGAGAAATTCATTAACCCTTTAACCGCCGGTGTCGCTTATATTCGGGTTTTCATTTTTTATTAGCACATTAAGTACCACTTTTTAAATATGTTAAAGATAAAATGTGACATCAATCAGCACTATTTGAAAACAGTCGACTTCCATTTTGTCAAATCTGAATAATTCTCACTCACTTGAAGTTGTGGAACGCGTCAGCGAGATACAACTTCAAGTGGGTGAAAATTCAGATTGAATGGTTTGGCGGTTAATGGGTTAATCCTGGTTGATGAATTTAATGTGAATCTTCTGACTATAGCGCTTTCGGAGTTAAACAAAAAGAGTGATTACACTGGAGGTGGTTAAAATCGGAACATTTAATAAATAATTATTAAAGGTGATCTATCACCCCTTATATAGTATGAATAAATTTGTGTCAAATAAATCAAAGTTGCCACAAGATGGGGCACAAGTGTTTCCTTATATGGGGTAATTGGCTATCATGTGACCCTCTGAGACATAATTATTCATACCATATAAGGGGTGATAGATCACCTTTAATTATATACATTGTAACAATCACAACCACTGCGTGAACCATATGTGATAACATGTAATTTTATTCAAGACGTTGCGTAACTTCTGGTGTCTATTCCTAATGTTCGGGCGTAGCCGTGTCCGTAGTAAACGAGGAGCTCTTGGCCAGGGTAAATGTCCGTGGATGACACGTAGAACGGCTTGTCGTAACATTGTCGCATCACCACGTTCTCTTCCGACTTTCTTCGCGAACAGTTGATGTACCTCAGCCAGTTGGAAGTGGTCACGTTGTAGGCGTCCACGTACATAAGTCTCTCACCTCCCCGATAAACCTGAAACCGAGTAGAAATGCACGTCTGAACATGTCCAGGGGGTAAATCCCCAGGGCATGCCCAGAATCACTTATCTGCTTGTTGGGAGAGTGGAAGAAAACCCTCCCAATGACCCACCATGCCTATTCGCCGCACATTCACATCCTCATATCACGCATATATCGTCGTCCTCTTGGAATTAGAAGGTGTTAAACTGCCACTATACAAAGTGGTAGTTTAGCACCTTCTAACTGCAAGTGGACGACAATAGACCATGGGCTATAGAACCACCCTACGTTCACCCCTGCCCTCCCCCTAAGTTCGTCCCTATTTTTTGCTGTTAACATCTCATTTCATGTTTTGGACATATCAAAGTTTTAAAAAGTTGGTGTGGGCGGGTTGTGGGAGGGGAGAGGTTGCACATAGGGTGGTTCTAGCCCATGGCCTACAAGTACATCATTAATTATTCATCGCTTAGAAGATTGCACTGTTTCGGAGAAATATTTGTAGGCACTTACCTACAAATTTACACTGTACCATACTTTTCCGCAAATCCCAAAGGCAATAACTGCCCAATTTAAAAGTAAGCAAAAAACAGCATGCTACACCTGTTCAAAGTCAAACAGCATTAACTGCTTACTTTATAAGTAAACTGTAATGATCATTATTTTGGTATAGCATAGCAGTAAATTATGGTCCAGACGTATACTCACCGACCACGCATAGTCACTGATATCATCTTCATCAAATATAACCTCCCCGTCAAATATGGCCAGCCACGTATTACGACTGATGAAGGTGTTGGCTACTACGCCTAGTCCGGCTTGCGGGATCGGAGATTCCTGTATGGTCACTTGACTGGGTGTACTTTTAAAGGCGCGCCACGGCTCTCCGAAGGGAACCTGCAAGGATAACACATAAATGCCATATTAACCTTGACAACGCTGGAGTATTGCCATGGAGATCAAAGGGTTTTTGTCAATTTGAAGTAATTATAAATGTCTTAGTTAGTTCATTCCAGTTCATTTGAATACCTATGTTATGGGTCTACGACTATTATAAATATTTAATTATTTCAGTGCAATTTAATTATTTCTAGCAATGCATTCTAATCTTACTGAAATTGATATTAAGTGGCAGATCCAGCATCTGAGGAAAGGCGACGCTGGGAGTTTGCCCCTCAGATTTTTGGGGTAAATTTAGGCCATGATGAGATTTTAAAAGTATCAGGCGAAAAAAGGAGGGGGCTGGAAAATATACGTTTTTGTGTACATTTTTCTTTAACACAGAATGATGTGTAAATGCATAATTAGTTTTGGTGAATGTAGATGAAGGTATTATACATGTAGCTGTCTAAAATTAAATTGCATGTAGCGTGAAGTAAAAATACCATGAAACCTAAGAAACATTGGACAGTACATTTCTGGAAGATGTGCATTGATCAATGGCTAGAGTTAATGACTAAGCATGTTCAATTTCATTATTGTGCGATGCTAATAGCCATAAATATTTCCGATAAACGTGGTGAAAAAATATGAATAGTGTGGTGTTCTAATTATACCATTGATGTTGAGCTTTATGTCACTTAAATATGTTATTATTATTCATAAAGCGGTATAATTTGATTAAAAAAATAATATAATGTCGATATGGCTTATTACAAGATATAATATAATACACTCTCGGAAAATAGAGTTGGGCAGGAAGAAGGGGGTATCGTGCACCCCCCGGAAATCAATTTCTAATTGATGTTTCTAGATTGGAAAATTACCATATAAAACTATTTGCTATGTTAAAAATTTGACAAAATGTCCCACATACCATTTTTATGCAAACCAGTGATGCCATTACTGAAAAATGTATATTTCGCCATATCTCAACTAATAGTGCACATAGCTCAACAATTACGGTGTCTAACCCCATGTTTTGAGGGTCAAAGAGCATTATAAAACTATTATTGAAGTGATCAAATGTGTCTGATATATGCTATTGCGCAAAATATTGCCGCCATTAACGAAGTCTATTTTTCGCCATAGCTCAGCCAATATTAAAGATAACTGAGTATAAAAAGTTTCCAGACCTATGTTTTGAGGGTCAAAGAACATAGTGAAACTATTTTCAGAGCGATCTGATATGTCCATGAGAAGGCACTTGTATTCGTACTGGAGAACATGTTGACCAACATAATGAGGTTCTCTTGCTATCGTCATTGCACTTGCTCGTTGGCGAAGAACTGAATGGCTATTATGAATCGGAACTACCAAGCTGAGAAATGCTGAAACGGCTACAGAATAACCCAATAAAAAATCATGTCAAATTCAAGAAAATCCCAAAGAGCACACATGTTGCCTTTTCATTTTGGCTTCTGCACAATTTTGTTAACGTTCTTGTTGATGCTCTTGCACAAGCTTACATTCTTGGAAGTGCGGATCAGTACCAGAATGTCGTTGTCCTTTTTGCCGTAACATTCTGTGGGCTTTCACAAGACCAATGGGGGCAACTAAGATTCGACAATATGGAGCTCAATTCTGAAAAGCTGACATCAACAAGATCAACATCACTTCCTCACAGGGAAAGGTAATCAGTTAAAATCCCACAACTATAATCATTGTTTTGTTTTCAAACGGTAAGCTGTGTCAACCTGTGTTACTATTTGAATTTATCATCTCAAGTCATCCAGTACCAGGAGCAAAGCAACCTGGCATCCCCGCTCCCCGTAAAGTCTAAATGAGCCAATGGACTTGGAAGAACTCATGACTTATGGCTGTACCTCCTTGGCTTGGGTCACCAAATAGTTTTTCCTCGAATATCAACAAAGTCACCCTCCTTGACTGGGCTTACCTTCTGAAAGACTCTATCTCAGAAAATCTGCCTAACCCCAAGGAGTCGACTATTTGTTAATAAAGGATGGCACGGCACTGCCACATACTTTTACCAACCTTCCCCGACCTTTTGTGAGATATGCATACAGTTTCTCGATCAGACGGCGATCTCGACTGACAGTTATCATCCTGGGTCTATCAAAGCGCAGGAGAGGTTGAGACGTAGCAGCCCAGAGATCATTCTAGCTGGATAAGCTGTCAGGCAGCCATATTATTCCAAGAGCTTCCATGAAAACTATGACACAAAAAACAGTTATGTCAGTTATGCTGTATGGAGTGGTAAGCAGGCCTGGCTTCCAGGCTGGACAGAACAAATATGGCAGTCTTCGTTGTGAAGGGTAGAGTTCATCAATTTGTTACAACATATAGCTAGGTAAGAATATGTTATGTTACTAGTTTTGCTACTGCATTGTCTATTCCCATAATATTTTGTTTTAATCATGCCAAGTGTTTCAATTTATCAAAACACACGTGGAGGTGCAGTACCACACATATTTGTGATCATGTCCATTCAATCAATATGACTGTGTGACACAGGATCGGGGAAGCACAGACAGATTGTCAACATACAATTACCTGACGTGGCTGAGTCTCTCAGAGAAGACTATTAACGTACTGTGCCACTCTCCTCGGCTAATGTGTCCTCAGTGTAGAGGATTGAACCAGCTCATTCAAAGGCAAAGGAAAGGCTGGGCCACCTAAAAAGCTGGAAAAAAATACCAGGTTCTACAAAACATTTAGGCAAATGGGTGACGACGTCAAATGTCAGGCCTCATGTGATGAAACAGCTGGAGCAGTTTGCATACGTATCTGGTGTACGGACACATTAAATCTTCTGTGAAAGCCGTCCCTGTCAAGCTGCCCCACAAGATGGTGAGAGATGAAAAGAAGGTAATTTCCAAGTCCAGAGTCGACCTGTCACGCCTTCCCCGTACCAGTTTGCTTTGGAGCCACATATCCAGCATGTGAACCACCGGGTTGCTTCGTGCATGTACGAGGAGCAACAGGGGTGGCTGAAGACTGACCTGGGAGTCTGGGAACCACTGTGATCATGTTGTCCTGTCCTAACAACCTCACTGGCTGATCTACTGAATGCTGGTGATCGGGAAGATGACCAGGTTGATCATGAAGAATACGATGACAATTATGAGTTTCGATGGAAGTGATGAGTGATGAGTAAATGGTTGGACTGGACCCTTCAGAATCATCTTGTCAGTCCTAAGTGTTCTGTTGCAAGTACAGCATGCTCTAGAATCTAGCATTCTAGAATACATTCCACATATCACGTACTCAGCGGACCGAGCTCAGAGGAGCACAAATCCTTAGCGTGACCATGTGTCATAATCGAGACCAAAGCAAGTTCGTCAACAGGGAGCCAGGCTGCTGAGGAGCTAGGGTGGGAAAGCCGGATCAAATAGGTGAGATTTAAGTAATTTACGAAATGTTAGAATTGTTTCGGCATTATGCATTGGCACAGGCACAGTTCCATAAGGCTGAGCCAGATATGGAGAAAGCTATTGACCCAGTCTTCGTTTTCATACGATGATCAACAAATCGATTTGAAATTGTAGTGTAGATATTTTGAGCATTTCGGTCAAAAAAGTAAGTCAGCCAGATATGCAGGCTGGTTGTCTTTTAGGGTTCGGAAAGTTATTGTGCATATTTTAATTAATGCGAAAACTGACAGGAAGCCACTGTAATCGTTTTAGAATAGGAAAGGAACAACTAAAACTTGGGGGCCTTGGTTACCACTCTTGCAAGGCAGTTCTGAACGCGTTGTTATCTAGCGATATCTTTTTCTGACATATTTTGGAAAAGTGAGTCACAATAATCTAACTGGCTACTGACCAGTGCCACTGCAATTTGCTTGGAAAGATCTAATGACAGTTATTTTCGAATTCGAAGCAGGTCACTGATATGATAGAAGCATGCCCTACATGTTTGGGATATACTGTATATGTCTTTTTTTGAGATATGTCTTTTTCGGAAATCCGGGCTACTGTCGAATACTACACCAAGATTTTTGGCTGATGCAGATAGCTTTGTATCTTGACCTAGAATTAAGCATGGGGAATTATTTAAGATTTTTCCTCACTGTGGTTTGGTCCCACTGAGAAAAAAAAATCTGTCTTACTAGGATTAAGCTTCAGCTTAGATCCTGTCATCCAGGCCGACACCCCCATTACACAATGTTGCAGCTTCTCAAGAGATTCATGTAAATCTGTGTATCATTTTCATAGAGATGGTGGTATATGTCAAAACTGGAGATAATAGTGCTCAGTGGTGTAGTGTATAGGATAAAAAGCACTGGTCCCAGCACAGAGCCCCGTGGAACTCCATATAAGAGTGTGACTTTATCTGACAGACTGTATTTAATTTTTACAGATTGGTGCCTATTTTCCAAGTAAGAAGAAAACCAAATTTGATCCTGCCCATATGTAGATATTCCATACCAATCTGAAAGTCTATTAGGTAATGTAGCATGGTCCAAATCAAGATGAGAGCTGTAACTTCACCTTTGTCCATACTAATAATGATATCGTTTTGTACTTTCAGTAGAGCTGATTCTGTAGAATGATGTTTCTTGTAAGCTGATAGTAATGGATTAGATAAACGGATATTTTTTTATAAAAGCTTGAAGCCAATCGGCTACTACCTTTTCTAAGATTTTCAAAAAGAAACTCAAGTAAGATACAGGCCTGTATTTTTTCAGTTAATTTAGGAAGATATGTTTTTTTTTTAATTAGTGGTCTTATATGAGCTTCTTTGATTTTTTTAAGAAATGTACTTATGTTCATTGAAATATTAATTATATCAGTGATAGGAGTTACTAATATATATCAAGACAATATTTTAGCACGTTTGTAGGAATGGGGTCCAGATCACAAGATTTTGACGATGAGCTCAAAATAGTTTATTTAATTTCATCTTCTGTCGCTCGCTCGAAAAAGTTCATTTTGTATCTAATTTCTGGTCTTTGCACTGATGGAATATTATGTACTTTATCTGGAAATTTAGAACGGATATTTGAAATTTGATCCTCAATTTTTTAGAAAAATGTATAGTGTCAATATGAGGCAGAACGTGCTAGTATACATTCTAGGATACATTCTACACCATTTTCGTGTACAGCGACACAGCATAGTGTTATTATGCGCTAGGACATACTAATGTGCATCCTAGCATACATTCTACAACATGTCGTGTAGGCTAATAGGACATAGTGTTACTATGCTATGGTGTTATTGAACCTTCAGATATACATCAGGTATAGATAGATAGCGTGTGCAGTTATGCAGTTATCAGTTTGTATACGCTAATGATGGCACTAATGTGCATACTATCGCATGCCTCTTATATATATATTATCTCTTGAATATCAGTATTTTTATATTCGTTGAGCATCAGAACATACGTCTAGACGTTTTATTTCAGCATAATAAATGAATTAATTAAATGAATGACCATAGGCCTAATACAGTTATCATTGATATCCGCGAAGATATGGGGAAAGTTAGATTTTTCGTTGATGGTGGAGATATTTGGCACGCTAGCATCTTCTAGACACATCTGATCACGTCAAGAATAGTTTTATAATGATCTAAGACCCTCAAAACATGGGGTTAGACACCTTAATTGTTGAGCTATGTGCACTATTAGCCGAGATATGGCGAAATATACATTTTCCAGTAATGGCGTCACTAATTTGCATAAAAATGATATGTGGGACATTTTGTCAACTTTTTACCATAGCAAATCGTTTTCTATGGTATTTTTCCAATCTAGGATTAGAAATTGATTTCCGGGGGGTGCACGATACCCCCTTCTTCCTACTAGACTAATAAGATACATTGATGGTTTCAAGTTGGTCGTCGTCTGTGGCGCTGGCCCAGCATCAAACTAAATGTTATGCACTGAAAAGTCAAAATACAGTATCTACCGTTTGGCATTGCATTGTATCAGCCTGGATCAATATCATTGTTGTCACGAACTCGAATCATTCTTGAGGGCAGAAGACATTGACTCAATGCTGGTTTAATATTAGGCCAGCGTATAAGACGCTGGCCCAACATTAAACCAGAAATATATCAACGTCGCGTGTCTGCTTGAAGCTCGTGCATCTACTCCCTCATATAAATCTCATGTAAATCGATTACGTCGCACCCCACACCATATGCTCTTGTACTTTATCCTGGCCGATATTCGCAAAGAGATCAATTCACATCTTAGGCACGTCGTTGGACGAGATTGCCATCTCGACCAATGACGTGCCTAAGATCTAGGCCAATCGCATTGGGAATACCGGCAATGCTTCTAGTTCTGTAACTAAGCTTTTCACGTTCATCTGTTTTGCGAAGTGGACTAAAACAAAAACGGTAACATAACAACCCATGATGCTCACACAATAGGAGAAGCGCGTCTGAACACATTAACCCTTTCAAAACTGAATTTTTCATTGTCATCTTCATCCACTGCAAGCCGCTAATTGCTGTCGACTTGTAGTGGATGAAGATGACTTGAAGTTTTGACTTAACAAAACAGATACATGCACATTTTCGTTCGAAACCTTATTTAGACGTCATTTCCCAGTGATCCAAAAGTATGTTTTGATGCGTCGTGAGGGTTTAAAAGGTAAAATAAATTATGTAGCCATGCATTCTAACCTTACCGAATTTGATATTGAGTGGTAGATTTAAGATCTGAAGAAAGGGGGGTTTGAGGGGGGTTTATGTTTTGAGTAAATTTGGGCCAATTTTTGAGAATTTGAAAAGTATTTGGCGAAAATCTGAGTCACTCTAATTCAAGCCCCGGTATTTTTAGCTTTATAACATATATAACTTGGGCCAACTTACATTGAACAAACAATAATTATGCTTCAAATGAACGCAAAATTTCCACAAACAATTCAACAGTACAAAGGTTAGCACATACATGTACGTTATGGTGTGCAGCAAGGCGTAAATGAGCATCTACACTAATTTAAACCATGATCATGATGATAGCCATAGGCCTATGTACATATAAGTGGTGAATGTCGGTAGTTTAAAAGCTAGATTATTATATAATGATGATAATAGTAATAGCGTGTGTTTGTTTTGGGCAATATGGTAATTGAGTCTGCTCCTGTACAATTTTGGCCCTACCAGTGACAGGGAACACATTTCATTAGTTCAGTCTCAATAAACACATTATTCTTTATTCAAAATCACGCTATTTTTATATTCACATTAAGGTCGGGCAGCTGGGGTGTGGACCAATCTCGGCACTCGATCTCGTCTCCTTTCCAGTCGGGTAGTTCTCCGGATGAATGCGTGTAAGCTGTAAAATTTGAAAAAAAATGCAATATTAAAATCACAGAAGGTCAATAATTGATTAGAGCAAGGAAAATAAGCCTGATTATATTTTCCTTGATTAGAATGAAGAACATTAAGAATACCCGAATTTTGATGCACACTTTCGGATAGAAATTTAAAATAATTATACATTGCCCCTTTGTTATTTGAATAACAGCACACAACCGTGACGTAGTTTTGACATCTTCCCTACAGCAAGGCTAGGCTTCTCGAGGTCGCAGGCGCGGTCGACAGCTCGGGGCTAAATGGCAACGATTTAATTGGCTAAACACGGTCGCTTGTACCAATAATTTATTGTGTACAATTTTTTGCGCATGTACAAACATCTGCGGATATAGATGTACATGACTATGCCTAGGTACTGATTGTATCTGCTAGGGAAAGTAGCCTATGTCAACAAACAGCAGCTGTGCATTATGATTGACCTACTCGTCACTATCCTAGTGATATCTGATTATGGAAATCTATCACTATCCCTAGCATATGATATGAAAATATATCACTATCCCCAATATAATTATGTACAAATATCGCTATAATTCCCAACATATGATTATGCAAACCTATCACGTCCCCAACACAAATCACTATTACTATCACTAGCAAATAATTATGAATATAGAATCCTATCACTAACCCAAACATATGATTATGGAAACCTACGACTATCCCCAACATATGCTTATGAAAACCTATGACTATCCCCGGTGTCCGGTGATTTCGGACTTCGACTATTTCGGACTGGTGATTTCGGACGCCAATCGGTGATTTCGGACGGTGATTTCGGACGATGTGCGGTGAAATCGGACGGTGATTTCGGACGGTGTGCGGTAAATTCGGACGCCGCGGTGAATTCGGACGGTGAACCCACCACGCCACCTGGCGGCGGTGAGCCAAACCGACACATGTATTATCTTCTGATTAATTTATGCACAACTGGACCAACCCACACATTCATTTCTTCCATCAGCTTCACAGTCCCCGTGATTTTGCCTAAGCTTTATAAGTTACACGTATTGTACTAAAGACATTCCTCAGCTAGATCTACAGAAGATGTAGATAATCTGTAATGTGTTTATTGGTGTATTTTTCTTAACATTTGTTAAATTACCAATAATTGTGGCTTGGTCCGCTTGTGCACAAATAAAAATCTTAAAATTGATTTATGCACAACTGGACCAACCCACGGTGTCATCCCGATCAGGCGTTTCCCATCATTCTCGCAGTCTCTGTGATTTCAAACAAACTATAGAAAGTTACACATATTTTTATTACGGAAACTTCGGAAGAGATCTACAGACGACGCAGAGAGTCAATAATGTGCTTATTTTTGTAAATTCTCTACATATATATGGATTTACAAAAAATGTGGGTTGGTCCAGTTGTGCATAAATCGAAACGGTCATTGTCATTTATGCACAACTGAACCACAGTTTATTTGAGGCAGCGAGGCTCAAAACCGGAGGTATCTGAAAAAAGTTCCATGAATTAAGATTGTGGATGTCATATGTTAGTTTAACTCAACATTTTGCTCATTTGTTTTCTTGAGTTTACAGTAGACCATAAACTTCAACTGCATTCATCTCAAAACGAGCTTTTGGGGATTGGTCCAGTTGTGCTCAAAGGCGTCCATTTATAAAGAAGCATAATATGACAAATAAAACGAACAGACATGATCACAGGGTAGAGTTTTACAGTATAAAAATAAGGATATACAGCGTTAATAAAAACATATAAACTCTATTTCACATTTGTGTGACCATGGCATTTCATTCTCCATCCATTGAGAGGTTGAAGCAATGCTGGTTTAATGCTTGGCCAGCGTCGCAGTAGATGATGCAACATTAACCCGGAATTGTTTCACCGTCTCGTGTTTGCTGTCAGCACGGCGATCAGCACTTGAGATGTTATTTTTATGAATGTTAAATTTGAGCGTAGGGGCCTATTAAAATGACTCACTAATCATGCAAATGGGAATTGTAGATAGAATTTCAAAGAATGTTTAAACAAATGAAATGAATCGGGCTTTAGGCCACCTTTGTGCACATATAGGCTAAACTGGGCCAGGAGAACCTCCTGAGGATGGTGAGATGATTGAGACACAGGATTCGAAATTCGAGCCCTGGCGGTCTGAGGCCGAGCACGCTACCTCTCGGTCACGGAGGCTCCCCACAAAACTGACTTTCACACGTGGATGGGGAAGAAACATTTTTGCTTCTTTCAAACCGCCGAGACCGGGAACCGAACCCCGAACTCTGGCGTGAAAGGCAGCGGTGCTAACCACTACCCTAGGGCCCCCGCCCATGTTTGAACAAGCATACTACTATTGTCTAGCTGTCCGCATTGTTTGCAATATGTTTGCTCAATATTTATGTGTGACACCCGTCCGTCTGGTCCGTCTATGCCGGACGCGCGGGCTGTGAGCTCAGACATGCATTAACATGCATTAAGAATTAGTTTAAATCCGATTGGATCAGTTGCAAAATCAACTACAAAGTAGAGTGTTGTGTTGTATAATTATAACATAGTCGTAGGTTACGATAGGCTTATTGCTGATGGTCACAGTCAACATCCTAAAATAGAATATTTATTGTTTAAATAATTATCATTGTATTATTTTCCGTTAAGAACGTGCTAGGATCGTGAAAATGGTAATAATTATAATAAAAAAATAATTATCCATAATTTTCACCCATTTGAAAATTGTGCTTGCATTATCTTGACCGCAGTTTTGAGAGTGAACTTGACCGTTTTGACACTTGCCACAAAATTAGGAAATATGTCTGCTGATTTTTGTATTACTAAAAATATGCATAAGTATTGAAGTATTGAAAACAATGACTATATAACTGTATTAGGTTTTCATATGCATAATACCGGCCGAAATCACCGTCCGAAATTATTAATATTAGTACAGGAATAGTCATATAAATAGTGCTCTTTTAAGGTTTTTTATACATCACATCGTCCGGAATCACCGTCCGAAATCATCGTCCGAAATCACCATGCGAAATTAGCGATATTAGTACTAAAATAGTGATATAAAAGACTATTAAGTGAGGCGTCCGAATTCACCGCACACCGTCCGAATTCACCGCGGCGTCCGAATTCACCGCACACTGTCCGAAATCACCGTCCGATTTCACCGCACACCGTCCGAAATTACCGTCCGAAATCACCGATAGGCGTCCGAAATCACCAGGTTCGAAACGGTCGAGGTCTGAAATCACCGGCAGTCACTATCCCCAATATGATTATGGAAACCTATCGCTATCTTCAGCATATTATAAATACCTATGACTATCCTTAATATTATGATTATTAAAACCTATCATCATTCCCGACATATATGATTACGAAAACCTATCAAAACCCAAACACATGATTATGGAAACCGATCATTATCCCCGGCATATGACTGTGGAAGCATATCAATATCCCCAACATCTGATTATGGAAGGTCATCATTATTCCCAATTTCTGATTATCAGAATCTTTCACTGATTTTTCAAGCTTATGGAAACCCCGGCCTCATTAAAGTAAATCAATTACAAAATAACAATCACGTATAGATTAAGTTTTTGTACTCATAATGACCATACAGCACTTGCTCACATACATTTGAACATTAAACAAATGTATATTCAATACATATACTGTTAGAGTCCGCAATATCAAGGATAAGTGATTTGTTTCAAAACACTTTTTGTAAATATACATAATTTCATGTTTACTGTTAGATGATAGCAGTTGACTAAATTTGAAAATACTGTAATTGTACATTAAAGTTTTGCATAAAAATGATCACTGAGTGACACAGTAATATTCGTGTCTTCCAGCCTCTATGTGATTATCCAAACCTTTCACTATTTATACCATCAGATTACCGTTATCAGGATCTTTCACTATTTCTATCGTCTAACACGTCAATATTACAAGCAATAAACTTGATAAATTACCATGAGAATCCACCTCAATCGGCCTTTTTATGATTGGAGTAGCATTTAATTTAATAGCTACGATATGTAACACATTGACGGTGTCTGTGAGATTTCACGCACCATTAACTACTCAATTTAAACATAATAATAATAATAATAATAATAATAATAATCTTTATTTAGAGAGGGTTGCTCATTGAGCTTTCGCTCATCTGCCATCTTCAAAATGGTACATACTGTTCAAATAACATATCATACAAGCATAGATTAGCAATAAAATAGATTATTACAAATATGAGCAATAATATAAAGAAGGTCAATAATATACATAGGATAAATACATATAAGCATGCACATAGTAGGAATATATTATAACTATTTTATACATCGATCTATTCAGTAAGTTTATCACAGTTAAGGCCCGATAAAAAATAAATACTTTTGACTGAAAAACAGAAAGAGAAATTTTGCGCTAATTCCATCCAGGCCGGTAGCTTTAGAAGACTTGAGCGAGGAAAGAAATTCGAATACAAATGCATGTGAAATAGGAGGAATGTTGTAAACAGTACCTGGCAATAGTTTAGCATTTACAAAATTTTCTAAAATCGTAAAATTTGGTGGCTCATTTTCATTTTGACCAATAAGTGTATCTATCAAAGTTTTGAAATGTTGATTTAATTCATTACCTATTGATTCCTGACTGTCTATATCATTTCCATCAACTGTTAGCTTGTTGATTGTTTTTCTATGTTTAATTTTAAATCCAAGGTCTTGAAAAATTTTGAAGATAATATTTTGGTTATTTTTATTTGTTTCTATTAAGTTTATGTAATACTTTGATTTAGCTTCTTTGATTTCCTTCTTGCATTTATTTCGTAATTCCTTGTATTTTACAAAAGATTTGCTAGATTTAAATGTATCTCGTTCTTTCATTACCTGTCAGATTTCACGCACCATTAACTACTCAATTTAAACATAATAATAATAATAATAGTAATAATAATAATAATAATAATCTTTATTTATAGAGGGTTGCTCATTGAGCTTTCGCTCATCTGCCATCTTCAAAATGGTACATACTGTTCAAATAACATATCATACAAGTATAGATTAGCAATAAAAAAGATTATTACAAATATGAGCAATAATATAAAGAAGGTCAATAATATACATAGGATAAATACATATAAGCATGCACATAGTAGGAATATAATATAACTATTTTATACATCGATCTATTCAGTAAGTTTATCACAGGTAGGCCTGATAAAAAATAAATACTTTTGACTGAAAAACAGAAAGAGAAATTGCTTGTCTTGTTTCGCTGTCCAGGTTATTCCACAATTTAGGGCCATTAAAAGTTAAACTTCTGTTGTGGTTTTTTTCGGAACATCTAAGCGACCTGTGTTTGAAGACCTTAAATTATAACGTTTTGAATCTAGTTTGCTGCTAAACATGTCATGTAAATATTCAGGAGAAATTTTGTGAATGCACTTGTAAACTAAGCTAACTTAACAATATCAGAGAACGGGATCCATTTCAATTCTTCAAATAAATTAGCGCTTGGTGTGAAAAAGTCGGTATCTAAAATTAAACTTGCAGCCCTTTTTGGGAGTTTTACAATTATATTTATATTTTCTGTTGAACAATTACCCCATATACTGCAACAATACTCCAAGTATGGCTTTATGTAAAAGTTATCAAATAAAATCCGAGTATCTTTAGGTAGAAAATGCCGAATACGCTTCAGGAGGAATAATTAATATATCACTATTTTTTCTACATGCGATACCTGAACATCCCATGTCAAAAAACTATCTATGTGAATGCCAAGTAATTTGGTATTGCTTATTTGCTCAATTGGGGTATTATCAATAAGTAATTTAATGTATTTTTCTGATTCACTTATTCTGTATAATTTTTGCCTGGATCCAATAAGCATTATTTTTGTCTTTTCTATGCTCATTTTCATTCTGTTAATCTCACACCACTGGTCAACCGAGTTCGCCTTTATTCGAAATTTAGAAGAAATATTCTGAATATTTTTGCTCGTATGATGATCTGTAGCGTCATCGGCAAGTAGGGACATGTTTTCCAATGCTGGATATAAAAATATGTCATTTATAAATAAAATGAAAAACAAAGGCCCCAGGACAGAGCCTTGGGGAACACCGGATTTGTTTCCTAAAGGATCAGACAAAATTCCGTCTATGTCGACTTTTTGACTACGGTTAAATAGATAGGAAGTAAACCAATTTAGGGCATTTGTAGTGCAACGATATATTTCTAGTTTTGTAATAATAACGAGTGATCTACCAAGTCAAATGCCTTGCAAAGATCTACCATCGAAACACCAGTTAATTCACCGTTATTAGTTGCTTCTAGCCATTCTTCTGTCATTAGGGTTAAGGCGGTTTGACAAGAGTGATTATAACGAAAGCCTGACTGTCTTCGGTGTAGCAAATTATTATTATTCAAAAACGCATAAAAAGATAATGCAATATGTTTTTCAATAATCTTCGATACCACAGGTAGGATGGAGATTGGTCTGTAGTTATTTACATCAGCATCAGATCCCTTTTTAAACAGAGGAATTACTCTAGCAATTTTCCAACTATCAGGAAATCGTCCATCTGCTATGCTAACATTACTTAACTTTACTATGATGTCAGTAATGTACGGGGCGAACATTTTTAAGTATTTTGCGCTAATTCCATCCAGGCCGGTAGCTTTAGAAGACTTAAGCGAGGAAAGAAATTTGAATACAAATGCATGTGAAATAGGAGGAATGTTGTAAACAGTACCTGGCAATAGTTTAGCATTTACAAAATTTTCTAAAATCGTAAAATTTGGTGGCTCATTTTCATTTTGACCAATAAGTGTATCTATCAAAGTTGTGAAATGTTGATTTAATTCATTACCTATTGATTCCTGACTGTCTAAAACCATTTCCATCAACTGATAACTTGTTGATTGTTTTTCTATGTTTAATTTTAGATCTAAGGTCTTGAAAAATTTTGAAGATAATATTTTGGTTATTTTTATTTGTTTCTATTAAGTTTATGTAATACTTTGATTTAGCTTCTTTGATTTCCTTCTTGCATTTATTTCGTAACTCCTTGTATTTTACAAAAGATTTGCTAGATTTAAATGTATCTCGTTCTTTCATTACCTTTCGTATGTCGGCCGTTAACCACCCAGGTTGGTGTTCTTTTTTAATTCGCTTGGTTCTTACTGGCCAGTGCGTGTCCAATATAGATAAAACTCGACTCGTCCAAGAGGAGGTCAAATCCTTACATTTGTATCTTTACTATTATCTATGAAGTTTATTTAGTTTATCTAGGATACACGGACCCAACGTGTTAATATCTACGTCAGCCAGTTTACGATAACTAATTGTTTTATGTTTATTCTTTATCTTATCGTGGTTCGTTACATAATTTGACTTATTAATAGTAATATATATAGGGTTGTGGTCACTAATAGCCCAAGATAATAAACCTGATTTGGAAACATCCACATCTTCGGAAACATAAATATGGTTTAATAGAGTTGTACTATGCGACGTAATTCTGGTGGGTTCATCAATTAACTGATTTAGATAATAGCTTTGAAATGTATTTATCCATGACGTTTTCTGTACAGCAGTTGGTAAAAGATCAATATTAAAATCTCCCAATAAAATTACTTTATTGTATGTATTGTTTATTTTGTGTAGTAGGTTATCCATAACTATAAGCCATTCAGAATAGTTGAAATATATCATGTGGTGATAGTTGACCAAATTATAATTTGGTGGCCTATATATAAAACCAACTAAAATATTTCCATTGCTAAATTGAGGTTCAATAAAAATGGCTTCAATATTTGGTAATTCTAACTCAGGAATCCTTCCATAATTAAGATGTTGTTTTACATATATTAAAATACCGCCACCGCCACTACATATTCGATCTTTTCGTACCACATTATAATTATTGATAGCAATTTCAGAGTCGTTTACATTTTCATCTAGGAACGTTTCTACAACACCATAAATATCCACACGGAAATACACTTTGAGATAGTACCGAATTTAGTCCATTTTTGAGTAAAGTCTATTTATGTTATGACATGACACACTAAGATCTTTAGTCTCTAAAATATCTGACATTCTATGATGATGATTTCGATCTATACAAGGACATATTGTCAGTGCGGGTGGAATATTCTGAATGTCACTAGGGTCAATGCTAACAGTTTCAGCAGAGTCACAAAAGTTCGTCACTTCTCGGCTGATGGGTAATTGATTTGCACACTTTAATTGTCTTTCACTACTTGTGCACAACTTCTGATATGGGGCTCGTCTCGATGAATTTTCTGGTGGCCATTGTGAAAATGGGTATTTGATAACACAAGTTTGTTGATGTTGCTGGCTTATTGTGATGTTCCGGAATCGTTCAGATGTAGTCCGTCTCTTTTCAGATGTGCGTAGGTTATGTTGCTATTGTCCATGAATGTATAGTTCTTGTTTGTGAATGTATAGCATTGAATGTATAGCATTGATTGTGGTAATTGAATTGTTCAAATCAGGTCTGTCTAGTCTTGAAATCAGACCTGATACCACTATTTTTGTAGAAGGATTTGCCTGTCCGCATTTTCTCACAAGATGTTCTATCTTACTAATCACAGCCCTTGGTCTCTCACCAAATGCTAGGTTATTGGTGCCGCCCATCAATGTCACAGTATCTGGCTTATATGTTGATATTATGTCTTTAGCGCTTTCCTCAAGGTTTTCAGCTTTCGCAGAAAGATGTACCATGCTAATGCATTTTGTGTCGTGGACGGTGCGCATCTTATGCGCCAGACCTCTCCCCATGGAACTGCTGATAATCATAGAACTTTTGGGGGTTTTCTTGTTTCCTGTGATGTGTTTTTTTGTATCTTGGTTTTTGATAATCTTCCTGTAAACATGGCTCTATGCGGGTAAGTTCACTTTTTTCAGGTTCCTTTTTGTTGTTTTCCATTTCTGGCAATCTATCTTGTATTTGCAATTCAATAACTTTGTTTCGCTCTATCAACGAGTTGATGCTTCATTTGCTTGGATTTTGTTCTCTAATTTTGCTAATTCTTCATTTAATTTAGTAATGATCAAGTCAGATGCTTTGCATCCATCACAACCGGAGAATGTATCCAATGCAACTCAATTACATTTTTCACCGAAACGAAGTTGTGTCCCGCTGCCGCGACCCACACGTTCAAGTGGGTGAAACGTACTCATATTTCTTTAATATGATACAAAATATTTGCATAGTTTGATTATTTCGTTTAATTTGCAATATCACTACCCAAAAGTAGTCGTGAAACGGTTAACTCTAAAGGCTCCCAAAAACCGCAAAGACTCCCGACCATTGCCGCGACCGTCGTGGCGAGTTTAAGAAAATCGCAGACAAGCTGGTTCTACGACGGCAGCATGCCACACCATAAAGACTGTTACCGACTTTGCGTTTTAAGCTATTGCAGCGATCCCAGTGGTGCCCGTGTCTGCCCACTAGTGGAAAAATTGTCAGTTACTATGGATGAAATCAAGTCACGTGAGTGCAAGTCACATGACTTAATGTTACTTTCTGATTGGATAAACAATATCTGACAGCTCGATCGCGTTGTACGACATGCCGCACCGCAACGACGGTCTACGACGGCTAAGACGGGCCACCGATAAGACTGAACATGTCCAGTCTTAACGACAGCATCCAACGCGATGGAAATCCACACCGTACCGATTGTATAAGATTACCGTCGCGTCTTAAGCAATCGGTGACAGTCTTTGTGGTGTGTGGGAGCCTTTATTCTACTAGGATATATGGTTTCGTGTTGTAAGATTCAGAACAAGTGAAATGCCATCACCCTTCAGTGTGGGGATGGACTTTAGACGTCAGAATCTGAGACGTCAGAATCTGACGTCTGTAGATTAAAGTCCATCCCCGCACATTAAGAATAAATATAATTCTAGTGGCCGTAGACCCATAACATATGTATTAAAATCAATCGGAAAGATAACACTAAGACAAGATTGCAACAATAAGTTTGCTCTCCATGGTTTATATGACAGCATAATCATCATTAGTACGTCTTTTAGATTATAATATGGCATAAAAAAGACAACGATAATGATAAATAAACAACCCAGCAAACAACAAAATGCTACATCTTTGAATCTTCAACCCAAGATCCGTCCAATTTTGATATCAGGTTGGGGAGTTTGGTCGGTATTTGCTAGTTTTAGCTGGGTGTTTGATAACGCATACAGGACATCACACTCAAGCATAGCTTGTTTATTCTGTCACAAGTTATCGTATAACAGTATAAGTGTGCCTACTTTTCATTGTGGTAGCAGTCAACTGTATATACAGTGTGTGTGCAACATTTCCATGGACGTTTCTTTATCGTGAAGTATAATACATACTATTAACCTTTAACTCTGAAAGCGCTGAAGGTTTTTAGTATAAATCATGGAGACCAAATGTTTTTTCAATTTGAAATCATCATAAATGTCTTAGTAAGCACATTCTGATTCATTTGAATACCTATGTTTTGTATCTACGGTGATTTAAATAGTTTACTCATACAGTACGGGGTTCGACTTTAGACCTCATAATCTGACGTCTACAGACGTCAGATTCTGACTTCTAAAGTAGATCCCTATGCTGTAATGTGTAAAATTATATACTTATATAAGTCTATATTTGTCATTTAAGCAATATAATTTGAAGAAAAAATGAGCATTACATTTGCGAAATGATAATTATATTTCTATTAAATACATACTGCATATAGGTAATGTTTACCCTCTTGAAGTTGTTGGTCGCGATATGATTTACCGTTTATGTGGGTGATATTATATACAATTTATTGTGTCAATGTATTAATGTCCTGTTGACCCGATGATACAGGATGCCATCCTCAACACGATAAACGTCACAAAATCACATCCGTTTACATGACATATAGCGTGCAAATCCGAACAAGGAAAATGACTAGAGCGTGACACTATTCAATGTCAGGCACTGCCAAAGATTTTGGATGTTGAGTCTGACGCGATCCACAACTTTAAGTGAGTGAAAATTATTCAGATTTGACAAAATGGAGGTCAACTGTTTTCAAATAGTGATGATTGATGTCACATTTTATCTTTAACATGTTTAAAAGGTGGTACTTAATGTGCCAATAAAAATGAAAATCCGAGTATATGCGGCACCGGCGGTTAAAGGGTTAAACGTAAGCTCGAAACTGTATTTTACCCATGCGTCATTCAACAGCGCGACAGTGAATAAAAAATAAAACTTTGACTGACGTAACCTACAAATCAAAATCGAGATGACTCTTTTCATTGCAATACAATTACATCAAGCATGCTTAGAAGTAAGTGAACTAAACATATTTAAAAAAAACGACAAACTTAATGTCAACTATCTGAATTAGATATTTTTATTTGGTGTCTTGTGAAACGGAAATCACCTAGGTAAAATTGGTCACGTTGAAGGAAGGGATCACGAAATATATATTTCAAATTTCCAAATTACAACTATAATTTCATATTGCTGTGAAATGAATCTTATTAGTCATCGTTATTTTCTAATTATATCATCAAAATAAATATAGAAGCAACCGACCTACAATAGCTATTGCCGATGTGGCGTATATATTTCACATTGAATCATAATCAAATTCAGTGAAATGTTATATCTGTTTTAATATAAACCATCACAGAAGATTAAATCCTATAATCGTATAATACGTTTACCTATTTGCCTACCAATAACATAGGTATTCATATCGAGCGGAAAGAGATACATTTGTGATGATTTCAAATAGAATAAACCCTTTGGTCTCCATGGTTTGTCTGTTTATACAAAAATATTTCAGCGTTGTACGGTTTACATGGTCTACCGTGCAAAGCCAAAAGGCAATAACTGCCTGCTTTACAAGCAAGCAGTTAGGGGTTTTGTCAAGTTAAAATAATTCCAAAAATCCGAGAAAAACTCGGATTAGTCGGATCCCATCCACCCACCCCATTGTCCATTTTTTTAGTTTTTTGGGAAACATTTTGAAACATGAAAACAACACAAAAACACGAAAAACCCCACAAAATTTCAAAAAAAAATTAAAATCCGAGTTGGGGCTTGACCCATCCACCCACTTCCGAGTTTTTCTCGGATTTTTTGAATTATTTTAACTTGACGAAACCCCTTAGTGCAAGGGCAGTTACGGCATTTTGGCTTTGCACGACAGAATATGTGACGCGAAAGGTGTCACCCACCTATTGCTGTGAGTAGAGTCCACAGAGTCCAGATCCAGTTGACAGAGATGGTCGCGCCCATGATAAACACTGTGATCGCTCGGAGGGCACTGGAGGTATACTAATGTCACTTGTCTATCTGTAGGTGGATAAATAATTTGCTTATACAGCCAGCCTGTAACGATGGACCTGATCGGTCATGCGCGAGTGTTTGTCCCCAGCTCAAAGTAGGTGTGTGTGGGAGAGAGAGGATGCATGTCAACATGGCGCGCTCGGTTCAATCACCGTCCAACGTCCCAGCAAACGCGATACATTAAGCCAATGTTGTTTTAATGTTGGGCCAGTGTTGCAGAGGGTGGCCCAACTCTTAAACAACATTGGCTTATGTATCGTGTTTGCTGGGGTCTGAACGTTGCATTGAATCTGCATTGAACCAACGCAGTCGGATCTTAAATCAAATTGGGTCATTGTGCAGTTTGCATGACGTTTAGTCAACTTCACCAAGAGCAGTTAGGTCAACTTCATAAGTGCAAATCTCGACCAACCATGCAGTGGTTGAGGGTCAAGGGCCGCACTGTGACGGTTAACGCTGTATGCTTGTAACGACGGAGCCCGGCGGCTCGCCACCCCACTCTGGTATTCAGGTTTGCTACAAAGAAATATTTCTACTCCGCCCACTCGCTAAAATTCAGCATTGTGGGGAGGCTCTAGTAATAAAACACAAATATAAAAATAATACCCCGAAGCATCCCCACAAACACGAGACAAAAAATGTTATACTATTTCTGCGTCAGTTTCTATTCAATCGACTTGAATCTCAATAATCCTAGGGTACCCAGGCAGTCTGCTATGTTTTTTTAAAAGATCCAACCAATAGTGTGCGAGTATCGCGGGGTTATATTTTGTGGACAATTGAATGGCTTAGAAGTAAAGTGATCCAAGGCCGCATTTTCACATTTTCTTATAGGAGGCTTCAAAGTTAAAATTAATAAAAAAATGTATATTTTGTTTTTCATTCAACTTTGAATCCTACTGGCAGGTTTTTAGTTATCAATGTAGTAAAACCCATTTCTAACAATTTTTATTTCATACTATTTTATAAATAAACTTTTCAAATTTAGAAATATAAATTTATTTTGAAATGTCACAAACTAGTATAGAAACTGTCTAGTGTCTCATCATCTTGCTCCAGTAAAAAAAATAATAATGATTGGCATAACAAAAACTGATCCACATAAGGGGTGTTTAATAACATTTCAGCAACCATTTTCCGTATATCTCAGAGGTAAACTGATCCAAGTCAAAATGTCCCTATATAAACTGATGTGCTTGGATCACTTTACCATTTAATTGACGAAAAGTATCAATTTTAAAAAGTGGAAAAATAGATGTTGATTAATAAGTCTGGAATTTTGTGACGAATCACATTTTGGTATATTATTTTCTATATAATAAGTTTCCCAAAAATTACATAAACGGACAAATTTTGGACTTAGATCACTTCACCTCTGAGCCATTCAATTAATGAAATTGAAATAACATTAACAAATTGGCTGGTTTAAAACTGTAATATCTCAAAAAAAACTGTGCGTCTGAGGCTAAAAATGAGTGAAATTTTGGCTCTCTGGGTATAAAGCTCATTTATATAAGACACCTGTTCGGGGCGGTTCCATTATGGTGTACAATAAAAGGTTAAAATTCCTATTTATAAGCCACTTTCCCAACATAATTCAAAATGGCCAACAAAATCCAAACTTGCCAAATCCAAAATTCAAATAAAAATCCCCAACTGTTCAAACTCATACCATGTTGTTTCAGCAACACGCAATCTAGTTTATATTTAGTATGTCAAGTTGTTCTGAAAATAGGATCTGCATGTGAATAGGAATTGATGACGTCAGGACCCATTGCACTAAACCAAAAATATTTTTGGCCCTGAAGAGTCAGCAGAAAATCGAATTTCATCAGAGAACGATTGATTTGTGGACGATGCATTTGCATGACAGGAACTGCGCACTTATTGAATTGAGACCACCAGCTGCCACGTGCACGTCTTAAGAGGGAACAAAAAGTCACGATCAAATTGGTAAAGGCAATCGTCATCGACATTATTTTTTAAGTAAGCATAGTATTTGCAAAATGTAGACATTCTGCACCTGTGACATCGTGTCAAGTGAAATATTAGTCACTAGACATTCAGTCAGTCAGAGACTGCAAGCCTCTGCCGAAATTATCATCGTAATCAGGGTCCTGGACCTAGATTGTAATCTCCAAACTTTAATGGATAGTAGACTAAAGTAGACTATGGTTAGTTGTGTTGTATTAGTTCATAAATATTAAAGAGACGTCATAGATTCAACACATTTCACTATTTCACAAATGGTTGTATCCATTTATTTACAAAAAGCTACAGAGTTCTGAGACTATGATTGCATAAAGTAATCTTACGTACAGTAGGTCAGATGTACTTTACAATCCATGTGATCTGAATCGTAATCCGGATCATCCACACAATCTAATTGATTGTTAATCGCCCGAAACACATCTTGTATAGGTTTTATGTTAATCCTTGCTTTACTTTTTAAGTTATCCGACAGACACACATACAGACAGAGTGATAGATAAACAAGTCAACAAAACCTAAACCATAACCTTCCTGGTGGAGGTAACGAGAGAGTCAGTCAAATACTGGAAAACATCCGCGACGCAATCCGGATCGTAAGCCGGATCCTGGATCCATATTGCAATCTGGATCACCCCAAAAATTTATTTAATTTTTATTTACCATCTCTGATAAAAGTGTCATGCAAATCCGTTCATTACTTTGTAATAATCCTGCTGACAGAGAGACATACAGGCGGACAAACAAGCCAACGCGGCCCAAAAACATAGCCTTCTTTGGTGGAGGTAATAATAATAAATTCTTACTCAGGTGTAATGTTGACCCCGCTACCCTTCATTTCGCTGGACCCGACAATTATTAGCCCTTTCTTTTTTTTAATTGAATAAAAATGTCTCGCTACCGCAACCAACACGTTTAAGTGGGTAACAATTACCCATATTTGTTTAATTTAAGGTACACTAGGCGTTTAAATAAGACCAGTGACACTGACGTGATAGGAACTGACTATTGCATTAGCAGAATAGTGTCTTTTGCTGGGAATCAATATGAAAACAACCTTTTTGAACTCTACTTGTGATTATCGACCAAAACGATCATTAGACATGTTAATAATGTTTTTATAATAATTCGACTGTGTTTTTTTCTTCATAAAGGCGGCCATGTGTTTTAGTGCCTTCGGGTGGTCTACACACATCATAAATGTTAAAACACGGAACTGCAGCCCACTTGGCACATGACGTTGTAGCGACGTTGAATCAACGTCATTGACGAGCTCGGCCTCGAACGGAATTGAAGATAATGTGTGGAGGACAGTGTCATCGGATTTTATCCTGCTCAGGAGGCTATCCTCCTTGAGGGGGTGGGGGGGGGGTGGTTTACTTGACAACAATTTGGCTGGGGTGGGCAGAGAGCATAATCAAACATTTACTCTTTAATAGACATTTGTGAACAAAATTAGACCCTTGGGTATACAATTTTTTGCCGAAACACTAAAGCACATCCTTTCTGAAAACACACAATATCGAGATAGCCTTAAATTATTAAAAAACTGTCTTTCACTGTCTGAAACAGAAAAAAACCCTGCTTTTTTCACAGCACGCTCATTTACGCGAAAAGAGCGAGACCCAAAACACCCTTTGAATACGCACATGGTACAACTGGGTTATTTTATTGACCCCTGAATATACATTACATGTCATTTTCACTCCCTTAGATATACATAAATTGTCACCCCATTGAACAGGGTGGTAAGTATCCTCGAATGAAAGGCGGGTTTTCATACGGGCCCGGACGTTCAAAAAGGGCTTTTATTTTCACTTCATCAAAATGTGATGTAATAATATTTTGTAGCTATGACAACTTCTCGTCGTGCGAAAAAAATGACACGGCAGAAAAAAATATGTATATATGTTTAATATATCTATAACTTAGTTGCATCATTAAGACATCGGTCGTAGCTATCATACCTAAATCAACAAAAATATGAAAAAAATCGTTTATTTTTTGTAAATATATCCATTTTGATTCTCGTAATTAGGTTGATCACATGAAAATTAAATACGCCATACGTAAATATTTTATTATTGAATTAAGTCACTTAAAAAATATTTGTTTATAAAAAACAAGTTGTTCTGAGCATAATGACGACGCTGTGCCAATCATGGCTAAAAATATTAAAACATTGCAATTGTTAATTAATTGATTGGTTGATTAATTAGATATAATAGACTCTATTATATCTAATTAATCAATCAATCAATTAATTAACGATGATATTACAAACCAAAGCGTGAAATTGTATTTAAATAAAACAGACATATCTCTAGAATCACTCATCAGATGATCATAATAGCATCTCTTTAAAAACTAACAATAATTATCTTTTTATTTCAGATTAACTCAGTTAATTACCGTTAAATTAAGGTTATGCACCTTTATTTCTTATGAATACTATCTGAAAAAAATCAATATGCTTAATCGCAGAAGGGAAATAACTAAAACGCTAAACTCAAGGTCAGATCCATACACGGTTAAGATTGTCTTAACTTCAAAGACACTAAAATCTTGAGTAGACTTAAGTGTCACATACATTAAGCCGGGGGATCCCACATAAAATCTTAAAATTATCTTAACTTTGCCTCATTTTCATTTAAAAGAACAGTTAAAGGAGAAAACAATAGATTGATTTGAAATTTCTAATGTAATTTCTTACAATTTTAATAAAATTATATGACCGCATATTTTTTAGCAGTCTTCGCGGCTGAGGTCAATCTGATATACCGGTACGCATGCGCAGTTACTCTTCCTTGTGTTTCCGCTTACAACATCTTATGTGTTTTCTGCTTGTTATTCACACGATCATAGCCTTATCAAGAGCATTTTGTCTGCTTGTCGCATAATTTTTATTATTACCGGCTATATTATTTTAAATCAAGTCCAAATGAGGAACATTTATCTCGGTCATGCAAGGACTGGAACCATATTCGTTGGAGCCGATGAGGGCTGATTATCTCTCTACGTGGACGCTCCAGTACTGGCAGTAGAAGTTCTTCAAGTGACCATACGACAAATGATTCTGATCCATGTAGCGATGTTATTTCAATAATCTATTTTTTTTTTAATTTTAAAATAAATGTAAACTCTATTTTCTATTTATTTGGCATTTTTATGATAATGAAACACTGCTCGACCTGAGTTGATTATCATTGAGTGTGGGCGATAAAACGTGAACTCTGGTTGTCATGGCAAATGTCATCTGCCCAATGACGTCAATTCTCGTCGAATTACCTGCCGTTGGAAGACTCTAAATTAATTCTACATTCAAATAATTGAATGTCAAATTATATATATATATTTTTTGATGGAAAACGCTGCTAGACCGTAGTTGACTATCATTTACTGTGGGTGATAAATTTACGTGAATACGGGACTCTGTCGTCATCGCTAACGTTAACTGAATGACTATAAAACTCCGGTCGTCTAGCCAGTCCGTTTTGTAATTGGCGATTGTCGAAAAATTACACGGGGCATAATTTTGATCAAAAATTATTGATACGTATTTATCTTCAACACCTGATTTCAACTCCATCAATGATCATGCAATCGTGTATATTTTGCTACCCGTTTTAAATTTGACAGTATTTATCTTAACTATTCTAATGGAAATGAGAGAGAGATAATTTTAAGAATTTTAGTGAGATTGCCCCCTGGTGTTAACTTACAGAAGTTACAGAAATGTTACGAAAAAACAATGCAAGGCCTACATCATACATGTAGATGGTACTGCCGCCCTTTGACATCACCATATACCAATGTTAGTTTCAACACCACCAAATTTGAAGATAAAATATCGGCTGATTACTACAACGGAATTGAATGCCACAAGTGGATAAGATATATTTTGTGAATGATAGTATAAACTAGCATGACAACTAAATGCCAGAATTCACATAATTTGTGTAATAAAAAGTATTGTTTTCCGTACGATGTGCTATAATTGAACATCGCAGTGACCTTGACATTATATTTGGTTGTTGCTGTAAAGGCCAATCCTGCAACCCGAACTGATAGAAATCTTGATATTTTTTAGTATCCCCCTGTCCATTAATGTGTAAAGCATTACATTTTTGAGTAAATTTGTGCGTTTCCTTCGGAACGGATGTGAAAAAAAATGGTATGTCCTACTGTTGACATTTTGCAATTAATCTATATATAGTTATTACTACCTATACACATCTGTTGACCTGTGTGCATATCTAAATACGAAACATAGGTACCTGGTACAATATCACTATTCAGTTGTTTGCAGTAATATAGTCATTACATCGGTAACCTGACATATAACAATTGTAGTTTTTTTTTGGCCTTGGAGATACGTTGAAATGAACAATTTTCTAATTCCAAGCACATCCAAAAAATAGAAATATGTACGTATTCTCCCACTCTTCTAATTTAGTATGTAATATGACATCTGTTAGCATTTTTGGCCTCCGGAAGTGTTAATTTTGCAGTTGACCTCTTGAGATGTAGAATTATGCGCAGAATAGATATCAAGTTGAAGATTGTAATAATTTATTCAGATTTGCTCTTATTTTACATTGCAATGACCTTATAAAGCCACCACCGGGAAGGGAACCATTATACATCAGTGTATGGGAGCAATTACATCCACTTGATCGATTGGTTCATATTGGATAATACACACACTGGACATAGGTTTGTTCACACCCACACAATTCATGTACGCAATACTGCTTAATCACCGACATGATTTGAATGCTGTTTTATACTGTATCACACACTTTCTCGTGAAAAATTATGTCTGTGCATTGTAATTATGGGTTCCACTGGTACAGCTGCAACAGTTCAGCTGCATTAAAAAAACAGTACAAAATATTTGGGCGAGGTGCAGACAATGAGGCAGAAGTGAAAAAAACGCCGGTATGGTCGTGAAGGAAGACGTCTGAAGATAGTATCAAGGTTTGGGCGTTTGAAGTTGTCCTTTGACTGAAGCGCGTTTTTTAGTACTTTTGTCATAAAAAACTGCGAGGTGACGGCTGCATACATGCAGGTGACAGATTCAGCCTAGTTGTCTGGATGGGCCAAGATAATTTAGCACTGGAGGACCAATGGTAAATAGTCCTTTGTGGTGCTCTTTGGTGAGTGTAAGTCTACTTTTTAGACTGATGATGGACGTGGAAGATGTTGGAAGAAAATGGATAGAGTGTGAATCCAGGCGCAATGCGATTTCGCCTATGTGGACACGTTTCTCTTATGGTTTGAGGATGCATCAGCGTCCATGGCGGTGGCAATTTGATAGACTTTGATACAAATCTCAACCAGCATTCTTATATTCACCTCATGGACGGAAATTTCTGGAGCCAGTAGAGCAAATGTTTAGGGATCAGCAACACCCATTTGTGTTCAAGTAACAAACTCCTTGCCGCAGAACCATGACATGGTTTGAGAGCAATGATAGACGCACGATGATATGTCCTCTGCAATCTGCAGATATAAATCATATCGAAACACCTGAAGTTGGATAAAAAAGGACGCATGAGAAGTCAAACTAACCACATGTGAAGAAATTAAAGCAGCCTTATTCTGACATAATTCGTCCTGCAAATATCAGAACACTGTTTTCGTCTTTACTCAGGAGAGCAACCTTATTATGTTTCATGTAGCATCATAAATATATTTTAAATATATGTAATAAAGTATCCGGGTTTGTGTTTATATGCTGTGATTCAATTAAGGTATTAAGCATCGGTGTAATATGCATCACGTTGGGGGTGAACACACTTATGTCCACTGTGTGTAAAGGTTATCGTTGCATTTTAGGCATGATAACACCATATGGTAGCATTTGTTTTTTTGTAGTCCCTGATACAAAATATTATGGCTCAAATTATCAAATATATATCAATTATTGCCCAAAAATTTTATTTTGGTGGCCATTTTGAATTTCATGTTGAAAAGCATAAGAGCTCCACATCCGCCCAGCAAAATTATTTGTAAATATGTATATTTTTATATTGGATTTCGTTATTTTGGACATTTCCCCGACCTAGAAAAAAATGCTAACACTATGTTTCACAATCTTTATTAGATTTTAAGTCCGAATCAAGAGAAAAAATCATTTTAACAGAAAAAATGCACGAGCTTGTTTTATATCATATATGTGCCTACATTAATTTACGAATCTATTTGGTTAAACACTTGTTTCTTTCCCAATAACAGTGATCTGATCTACTAATAAAACGACATAAAAACGACAATATATCGTTATTACTCGTTTTTAAATGCGCAATGAAGTCCCCAGAACAACTTTGCACAAAGTAATTCTCAATTCTATTTAAAGTAAAGTTTTAATTGCGGGAGTGCTTCATCTGTAAGCTGAGTAATAGACAATCATGTACTATGATGTTTGTTTTGATTTTTCAAGATTAATATATGTCTAAAAATGAAAGCTGAATCTGAATCTGAATCTTGAGTTTCAAATAGACAACTTTTTAATGTATATGGACATATATATTTGGAAGTTGTTAATTTACAACATGCATTCACATGTTTGTATTATTTGGGTTAAATTTCGTCATAGACGGTGCTGTAGGCTAGTACATTTATCTGCAAAACAAAAATGCAGTATCCGATTACTTGGAAATGAGCAAATACTGCCTTTCGACTTTGCACTATATGTGAACATTTCTTGATGACACTTTGCTCACAAATAAATGTATATACCTCACGACAGGTTAATTGCTACACCGACGGTGGTACATGACATTAATCATTGCCATATATCTAAGAATGAATTCGCATAAAATCATCCCCACTTCACGAGTATTTCATAGAGATGACCTTAGTACACTTACCTTACAGCACTGAAGATATGCTTTTGTTACGAAAAAATTATAGCAGCACCAATTTGTCCTTGTCTTCAAGTTTTTTAATTGTGTATATTTATACATTGCGTATATTTATGATATGTCACACAGGTTATACAAGCAGTAATGTTTATGATCTGAGAAAACTGTGGTATTCCAACCGTATATATATAACCACGAGCAGAGGGGAGGCGCTTAGGATAATTTAATTATTTAAGCTTACAGCAGATGTATTTCATGTATTTAATTAAAACAAACTGACTAAAGGCCACCGCGCCGCTCGGTGGTGAGTGTGCCTTTTACTCTCATAATTAATTATTTATAATGTTGTTTAAATTAAAGTTTTATTGATGGGCAAGCACTCTGAAATGATTTAAGGTACCTTCAAGAGAAAAAAAATGTTTACATTTGTAGGCCTTATCCAAGTTACCAGAACATATTTTCGTTCAAACTTTGGAGGCGCTGTTTTTTTATATTATCAAGAAAGAAAAATCAATGAGTTTATTGTTAAAAGAATATCTGGGTGATTTGGAGATAGCATTGGTATAGGAATAATTTTAGTCATAAAAAATATCATGTGTTCAGCAATAGTTCATGTGACGTCAACATACGAGTACTATACATTTAATGAAGATACAAATCATAATTATCTCTGTTTTAGAAATTTAAACTCTACGTAAGGTAGTGTTATGTTACTGATATTTGTGTTAAGCCACAGGGCCTAACATCACGATATAACGTCAGTGGGTTTTGATACGCCTAATGAAAGTAAACCATGATATTTTGCCATATTTCCCAAATGCACTTGAATACATACACAGCACTAGTTTAAATAATTCTGCCAATGTCACTTAATTATGCCAGCACATCTTAGCCTGGTAGTACAAATAACTTTAAACATGCTAATTTACACGTACGAGCATGGTAAAATAAACACGAACATATGGTGTGTGATATTACACATTCGATCACACATTTTACGTGATAGGCGACATAATCATAAATGCCATACTCGCATGTTTTGTACACACAGCTACGTGTGGCGGGACAAAGTTGAGATTGATTTCATTCAAGCAATGCTAACCAAGGAAACACGGGTCATTCAGCCAATGTTGCTTTGATGTTGGGCCAGCATCGTCGATTCTGAAACATCATTTTACCGTGTTTTTAACGAAGGTCTAAATAATATAGTCCGCTATTAACATGATTAATAACGTTAGTATGTAACTTTATTTTCTATTTCATTGTTAGCCAATTACTATTATCAAACATATCTTTTCTGAGCACTGATTAGTGTTAACAATTAATATATATTTAAAATAAGCTTATTGCTAGCCGATCTTTCCGGAATACAACCAGCATAAGCATGATAAATGGATGCACTCAAATTGACGAGTGTAGTTATTAATTACCTCGGGCACTTTATATTATGGTCACTTTTTTTCAACAGGGTCGATTAGGTATTCCATGGTGGTGGGTACAGAAAATAGTAGAAATTGACCATAATAATTAGCTAATGACTACATCCTAATTAATTTCAAAAAAATACATTGTTACGAATCTTGTCAAGTTAAGAAAAATCCAAAACTCCGAGAAAAACTCGGATTGGCCAGACACCAAACACCCACCCCCCTAACCATTTTTTTTTATTTTCCTTCTGGAAACATGTACAACAAAAAAAACAAAAAAATCACCAAAAAAACACAAAATTTAAATAAAAAAATAAAGAATCCGAGCTGGGGCTTAATCCACCAACCCACCCACTTCCGAGTTTTTGTCGGATTTTTTTATTTTTTTAACTTGACAACACCCCTTAGTCTGCCTTCGCAATATAGAGTGTGGGCAATTCTACTATTAAAGTCGCCTCGTCGGAGCATTTTTATTCTTATCCTTTTTTGCTGACATGATGGGATTTCTATCAGATATTATTACATTGTATTTTGATGGTTATCTAGATTCTAAGCATTTCAAAGTGGTGGCCGAGGCAGCGAAACGTGAGCAATGAAATTCAATAAAAAAAACAATGAACACAGGGTCCTGGGTCACCAACAATTAAGCCAATTTAGCCATTTTTAGCACGCTGATTGGTTCAGAGACCTGATCATATATGATGATATTCGAGACAAAATTCCGGAGCCGGATTTTACCAATCTTCCTCGAAACCATCCCTAGATGAAGGATATTTCTCACCATTGTTCCGCTATAAGTATACAGCATCTTGATCACTTAAGGCTGTGGATGACCCAGAGAGAAAACTTTAGGTGAGTGAAAACGCACAAAGCATATTTGTCATTTCAAGGGCATAATCCTACTAGCGTGTCAAATAAATCTAAGTGAGTGACAACTTATCGACGTCGTGCCACGCAGATATAAACATTATCGTACGTTAAAATCCTAACATTAACCCTTATCCTGTTGAGTTGTTTTAATTTTGTATTTTTCATCATTTAACCCTTTCAGGCCTGAATTTATCATTGTCATCTTCATCAACTACAAGCCGCGAATTGCTATCGCAATTCTCGACTTGTATTGTATGCAAATTAAGTATGTTTTCAGGGATGTAAAATGATGCTTTAAAGCATCGTGAGGGCTTAAAGGGAATTTACAGCCTTAAATGGATAAAAAAAAATCTTTTTTTTTTTCATGTAGGTTTTCTAATTTGAGTTTTTTGACTAACTGAGCATCTACCACAAACTATATTATCCATTTCAGTGACATATTATTACGGCATCTAATGGATTTTGAGCGGCCGATGCTTTATATTTATATGATTTATATGAATGTAATTTATGTGTGACATGGCTACGAACATCAACATTCCGAATATAATATTCACCGAAGAAATGTTGTAAACTACCACAACTATGCTTGATGATAAATAAACACACTTTCTGTTGATGTCACCAGACATTATGTATACACGCTGATATGTCACAAGGCATAATCACGAATACCGATTGAGATATGTCCACAGAAAAAAAAGACTACGTAACAAATATTATAGGAGGGAAGTTAGCCATTTTCATGCTAAGTTATCTTATTCAAATTTTTCACTCATTTCAAGTTGGCAAAATTGCTCATATTGGCCTGATTTGAGACCAAACATTTGCAAATCTTGACGTTTAAACACTCATTTCATTCCCAATAACAGTGATTTGATCGAATAGTATGTTAGATTGAAAAGGATTATATTCATCCTTAGCGCTCAAAGTGTCCAATCACTATTTCTACTTCCAAACGACCAAGGCCTTGAGAGACTAATAATAGTCGGGTTCTGCGAGATGGACGGTGACGGGGCATGCATTACACCTAAGTAATGGCTTATTATTACCAACCCTTTAAGCGCTATATAAATATAATAAATGCAATTTAATTTTTAACCCGCTTGAAGTTGTGTCTCGCTACCGCGACCCACAACTTCAAGCGGGTGAAAATTACTCATATGTGTTTAGTTTGAGACGAAGCATTTGCAAATCTAGATTTCCAAAGACCCATTTCATTCCGAATAACAGTGGTTGCCTAATAAAACAGATTAAAAACGACTATAGTAATTAAATATAATAAATGGGATTTAATATTTCACCCACTTGAAGTTGTGTCTCGCTACCGCGACCCACAACTTTAGGCGGGTGAAATTACTCGTAATATTATTTGTTTAATTTGCGAACAAGCATTGGTAAATCTGTATTCCCAAGCACCCATTTCATTTCGAATAATAGGGATTTTATCGACTAAAAAAAATTTAAAAGACAACAGTCGCGCTTATAGCGGGGTAAGGGATAACGTGGTACTTCTCACCTTGCTCGTCACGGTGCTGGCGGTGCAGAAAGTTCACCTACGTCTATTCTGCTCACCAAAAGGCTGTAACTGCTTACTTAACACCTGAGCAGTTAGTGCATTTTGGCTTTGCAATATATTGAATTGTATTAATTGGACCAAAGTATATTGTCTCCATCAGTACACCATGTAGCTTATATTAGCATTATATCATTATAATGTAGACATCTACATGGTTATATTTGTCCCCTTTCTAATAAACGTGATAAACACACAGTTTTGGTTGTATTAGTGTTTTTTTGGCAATAGTAATATAAGTACGTACAAGAGGTTTGTAGCATGTGTAATGCATACATTAATATAAAAGTAAAACTAGGAAAATAAAATATTAAGTTGTATCTTCTCTCAAAATACATTATGTCGCGTTTTTGCACATGTTGTATATTTTTATTTGAAATGATGTCACGCTCTGATTTATTTCAGCAAATCAAAGACAGGGGCGTAATTCGGGGGTGGGGGGGGGGGGGATGCATTGGTACAAGTCCCCTCTCTTGAAACTGATATCTTAAAGCAACAAACCTTTTCAGCGCGGGGACCATCTTTATATATATATAATCTGACGTCTGTGGACGTACGTCTATGGACGTCAGATTCTGAAGTATAGAGACGATCCCTGCACTGAAAAAATAAATGTAATATATTCTCTATAACTTTATATTGACATATTGCAGACACAAAACAATATATTACTAAGCGTATGTTACCAACCAAAAAGTATTAGCTCATTTAAAAAACACGAGTCCAGGGTGGGATGATATCAATTCCAAGGTTGTTAAATCTACTTATTGCTAACTTATTTAATAAATTTTCACTTATACAAATAGTATTTCCAAAACATTTAAAAATTGCCAAGGTGATACCAAGATATAAAAGTGGTGATTGTGAGATTATTAAAATTATAGGTCTGTATCAGTGTTACCTGTGTTTTCAACAGTTTTTGAGCGTATAATGTACAACATAATGTTTTCCTTTCTAAATTCTTTTAATTTGTTATACAAATATCAATTTGGATTTCGTGAAAAAACATAGTACTGATATGGCTTCAATTGTGTTAGTGGACGAAATACTCAGGGCATTAGATAAAGGAAAAATTGTACTAGGGGTGTTTTTAGACTGTAAAGCGTTTGATACTGTTGATCATTCGATTTTATTTAAAACAAATATTTAAATATGGTATTAGAGATTTCGCTCTCAAATTGATGACAGATTATTTGAAAGAAAGACAGCAGTATGTGATGGACATTGTTCTTCTTGTGGTGTACCACAAGGTTCAATATTAGGTCCTTTGTTATTTTTAATTTATGTCAACGACATGTCTAATGTATCACAACTACTTTTTACACTGTTATTTGCAGATGACACAAATGTTTTTACTATTGGAAAACAAGTGAGGCAATTATTAGCCATTGTAAATAACAAATTAAGCAAAATTGTTGAATGGTTAAATGTAAACAAATTCTAACATTGTCTGCGCGAGGTCTTGAAACACTTAAATCTCCCTATAGCTTATGATCTCCAGGGCAACTACGTGAAGAAATAGTCTCGCGCTGCTTTTATCATTGTCGATATTATCTATTATATTTTCCTATTGCAGATGTAACGTTGGCCATGTTTCCGCGCCTCTTTAGAAGGATAGTGCCAATAAAATTGTCCATTTTCTTAGGCCTATATAATTTTTTTCAGTAATCAAATAACAGCAAATACCCGCATATGGGGCCTACCTTGCCCCATATGCGGGTGCTCCAGAGGTATAATGACACTTGAAAGCTCTGAAAGAATTATATTGGGTGCATCGGCCACATAGGTCTAAATTAGGGGAGGGGGTTAAAAGTAGATTTTTTGCAGTTTCAAAATACCGAGGCACAAAAAAATAGTGCGCGAAATTCATACGGCAAAAAAATGGTGTGCGAAATTCATACGCCAAAAAAGTAGTGCGGGACATTCATACGCCAAAAAAGTAGTGCCAGAAATTCATACATCAAAAAAGTAGTGCGCGAGTTTTATACGCCAAAAAAGTAGTGCGCGAAATTCATACGCCAAAAAAGTAGTGCGCGAGATTCGTACACGCAAAAAAATAGTGCGCCATTCATACGCCAAAAAAAAAGGGCGCGAAGTTCATACACACAAAAAAATAGTGCGCAAAATTCATACGCCAAAAAAGTAGTGCCAGAAATTCATACGCCAAAAAAGTAGTGCGCAAAATTCATACGCGCAAAAAGATAGTGCGCAAAATTCATACGCGCAAAAAAGTAGTGCGCGAAATTCACTTTAAAACTAGTTTCAACGTACCCCCCGGAACGACGCTGAAACTAGTTTCAACGTAGCCCCGGGGGTAATATGACACTGTGGGAGGTAACTTGAAACTGGTATTTTTACAGATTCTACGTACAGGGGGTACGTTGAAAACGTACCCCCCGGTAAACTGAAACTAGTTTCAACGTACCCCCCGGTATGCTGAACGGGGAGGGGGTACGCTAAAACGGCTACATCAGAAATAACTAATCAAGATATTTGTGAGGATTTCAAGAAAACCTTTGTTCTCCATGGTTCAAACAAAAATAATTCAGATGTGTACAGAAATATTACTAATATTATAATCCCTGGTAGTTGCATAATCTCCCATGGCGCAGTAGACGTGGGTAGGCCTACGCGCAATTTTTTTAGAAAGTCGTTGGTTTTTTTGTGTGGTGACGTAAGAAGGTTAATGCAAAATCACCTCTCAAATCCAGGCTCAGGGCCTGGTACGATTATAATAATTTTCAAAGTACAGTTTTAGTGCTTTAGATTATATTTAAGCACTTCATCTTATTACTGAATAATGTTACATAATGTCATAATGCGCAATGTATTGACTCGTTGGCTCGATTTGTTTTGAATTGGCAGATAATATCTGCTAATTCAGAACGTGTATCTGCAAGATACATGGATTTTCAATTTCACCATCACAATGTTTTCTGTGTTCTCCAAAAAGCACGTGAAATTACTTTATGATTTGACTGGAGACAATTAAAGGCAAATGCGAATAGCATAATGTATTTATTATATACCGAGCGGTAGTTTTTTGTCAGTATAATTCAAGTAGCACGTAATAATGTGGCTCCAATTGCATGTTAAGAAAAAAATCACTTGTTGGTTGACGTTGACCGACTCAGCTGAGCCACACGTACTAGACTTAAATTAGTCTTAAGCTCACTGATTGGTTGAGAGTCGATCCCGTGTCGAATGTTTGGTCTCAAATTAAACAAATATGACAAATTTTCACCCACTTGAAGTTTTGGGTCGCAGTAGAAAATTTAAATAAATAAATTCAGCAGGATAAGGTAAAGACATTATTTTTACTAATGTCCTTTGGTGACATTGGGTCCAGGTCGATTCATTTAACTGTCTCAGGAGAAGATCGGCATCAAATAAAAAACGTCATGTTGATCATTTAGGGGTCAAATTATCTAACAATGACGATTGTAATCAGATAGCATACTACCTACTTGTTCTTAATAAGGAACTCTAACAACGTTCGTACGACGCTTTGCGATTGTGCAATACCATGATTTGCATAAAATTTATATCGGGCGATATAATTCAAAATGACCGCCAAAAAACGGATAAAACGCACATCCGAGCCTGAATGTTACTTGAAAAGTCAGTCGAACTCTTGTTGATACTGTATTATCAGATTTACGTTATTGAATGCAGTAGACCATATTCGGTGCATCTACGTTGCTGATCGTCACGGAATCTGAGCAAAACAGATCACTCTACTCTACAATTTATTGTATTCTGACAGATACCCCTTTCACTGTGATAGCCGTGCAAATGAAAAACATCAGTGACTGTTTACTTTTCTAGTACGCGGTTACTGCCAGTTACCTTATTGTTCTACATAATGTACACCGCTCTATAGGAGTATAGAATAATTGCATAAATCGAGCTATGCCGAGTGATACAACTTTATATACCAAACCGAAGAGTTTTAACAAAACTTGAAGTTAATACTAATAATAATTACTATTGAAAGCGAGTCATTGTATGAATACGAAAAGTAATTTCATTATTTCATTATTTCTTCACTACGCCAACCGCTGTTCTATTGTTTTCTTCACGTGTAGCAAACTTTGCATTAATATAAGGGTTGCATATCCTGATATAGATTAGTCTGTTGTAGTTAATCCTTGAGCAAGCACCAGTACATACTAGGCCCTATATACGATGGTAAACCCTACTATTACAACCGTTAAGATCCAAAAATCCACCATCAATTAGGATAATGTTCAAATATATTACTTAAATTATAATAACGGTTTGTTTGATTGCATACATTACTCAAATGAAGCTAAAACAAAGCAATTTCAATCCGTACTGATCACATCTCGCAGTTTTAATAAATTGTCAATTTGGGCATATATTGTATATTATTCAAGAATATCTTATCATCTGTTTGTATGATTATTTCTATCTATTAATTCTTAAAACAGCCAAATCGTAGATAATAGGATTTTTAGAATTGCCGATAATAGAATACACATTGGTGATTATTTCAAAATGAAATAAAACCTTTAGTTTTTGTGGTTTAGGCAAAAATAATTCAGCGTTAAAAGGTAATATCTACAAAAACGAAAAAAAACCCACTCCACAGTGCCAATCTAAAAATGTGGGGGGGGGGGCACAATGCCGCCTGACCCCGTACCGTTCCCCCTCGGTAGGTAGATTCAATAAATTTTAAAATTGTCCAATATAATTATGCTGAGCCTTTTTTTGTAACTGCCGACATGCTAAAAGAAATATTTGACCACATTCCACAGTTTTCACTGAACAAGAAAAATGTTGCGCTAGATCAAAATCTGAGCTAAACTATAAAAAAACGGCCAAAAGATAGCACCTCCGTGCTGCAAATTGTTATGGGGGTAACATAATCCAAAACATCACCCAGACGACACTGAAGCTTTTTTAAGCAGCTGGAGATAACTACTGAGATGATGTCGCTGTTGAGAGTTTTGGTTTTTAGATACACCAGGGCACCCTAAGAGTGCACCGCAATAGAGTAACAGTAGCAAATATACCACATATGCACATCACAATCAGAAATTTGGGCATAGCCTCCCGCCTCCGTTTTTTTACAACTTCAAGCTTTTGTTGCAGCTATCATGAAATTAAAGGCAAGAGCTGGCATAAATTTTCGTAATTGCGAGAAATATAATGATGGGAACCCCCATAACAGGTGACAAAAATGCCATTCAAAACAAATAACTCTTTTAATTCTACAATGATGGCTTCATTTCTGCCAGTATTAGTGAGCAAAAAGAAAACACAAACAAGAAAAATATGTCTTTTATTGTAGTGTATCACAAATTTACATAAATCCTTAGAAAAACACACAAAAAACACACCAAAATGACGTATTCAGACATACCTACCCTCCTGCCTCGAGTTTATTCTACACCACCCTCGCTGACCAGGGCATGTACGAGAATGTGAGACATGTTACATGTAACGTAGCAAAATACACTCATCCTGTCATCTAGCAGGGTGTATGTCCCACTACAGTGGAGTGAGAACGAATGCAACTGAAGACTACAGGATAAATACACCGTGCAGTGAGTATGACTCACCCTAGCTTCCTTTACTTCTTGTAAACTTTAAGCTACTTCCCACTTTGGTCCACTTTGTTAACCACAAGCATCAGTGTCAGCGGGTCTGGTAGGGCAATGGTCAATAATATTGATCTGCGACGACAACTCAGTAACAGCTGTGGGCCAACGCTACATGCCTACTTAGAACTCCTTTAAATAAAAATGATGGCCCATAGATTAGTTGAATACATCATAGAGCAACCCTAAATAAGTCGATATCAAAGGGGTGTCCAGTAACAGGAAAGTCCTTATTCATCCAAACCTTAAATCAAACTTAAATTCAAGTGGCGTTGCCCCCATTAATCCGGAAATAGGGCAGTATAACGGCAAACAAGAAAAGGAAAGGAGTTTGTATCAGTTGCACCTTTACCATAGAAAACGAGTTGCGTGTTCTTTTACACCGTCCACTATAAAATGACATACGCCATGTTTTATTTTTAGTATGTACAAAAGTAAATTTCGAATCCTGTGTCGTTTGGCTATTCTGAACGAATTTATAAATTGTAATGGCGCATTTTTTTTATGTTGTCCTATTGGCAATACGATAAACTGAGAAAAATAAATAATTCAATATCTCTAACGAATATTTTCTATTCAATATGCAATGTGCTAAAAATACACGAATTTGTACACAAATGCAATGTCTCAGACTATCTAACACCTGGAACATAGACTGTTTCAACATGGAAGATCACTTGGAAATAACCACCGAGTTACTTTGTTGCGTAATTGTTATGTAGAACGGAATTTATTCATAAACATACATGAACTCTATATAGAAAGTTGCCAAGGATAGATTTACTGAGGCTTTTTAGTTGTCTCACCTCAACCGGTCAACTCAGCAACGTCAGTGTAATCTAAACTCCTCAAATTATGATGTGATACCATTTGTTTAATTTGATACACACAGAGACAGCTGAAAAGTCTCAATATTTAGAGGCAGGTGAAATATTTTTAGACATTCAATTTGAACTGCTATTTTATAACCAAAACAATCAACCCCAGAAACGTATTCATTATCTGTGTCAGCTCAGAAACGCTCATAATTTAGCAAAAAAAACATTGAAAACATGTTAAACTGAACACACTGCTTGATAATGATGGCCATCCCCACACCGCATCGGTTGGCAATGATAGTTTATATTTCAAATACATTAAAGATCGTTACATGTTGTCCGTATTCAACTCAGCAACATCATAATTTCGGTCAACTCAACAACGTTTATGAGTTGACCAATCAGCTCAGAAACGTTGCTGAGTTGAGTAATTTTAGCTTTTTGTCTCACTAATGTAATTTAGACTAAAAAACTAACTCTAAAAAAAATATGTGAAATGCAGTTAAAACAGTCGTTTTTAATCAAATTAGATTTAGAGAGTATTCCCTAATGTACACATTTCTACAGCAATAAAATAATGTTTCTGAGCTGAGCGGAAAAACGTTGCTGAGTAGACTGAATTCCGCTTTCTGTCTCATTATTGTAATTAAAATTGACATTTTACCTGCATCAATGTAAAATGCAGTTAAAAAGCTGTTTTTGATTAAATTAGAGTGGGAGAGTATTTTAGAAGTTGCTTAGATAAATAAAATTACAAATAACACATAGTAAAATTTCTGAATCAAATTTACCCTCATTATGTTGGCATGCATGTATTGTACGATGGCCTTCAAAATACATTTTCAGCATTAGCCATATTATGTTCCATTTCCTTTTTGTCTAATGATGAACCTTTTTCAGAAAATGGGGCTCTCAAGTGCTGAGAGATCTCGTAGATGTGCTTAAAACATGACGTTTACATCCAATTATCGTGTCTTGTCAACTCAGAAAAAATAATGTCAACTCGGCAACGATATAATTTCGCAATAAAATATCTGTTCTGTCTTAGCAATTTTTATTTTTAAAAGGGTTATAAATACTAACATATCACTAAACTATCATACAAAACAATTTATGATCCTCAAGATTGGAAAATGATCAATTCCGTTGCTGAGTTGACATTTTATTTCTACGTTCCTTCACAAGGACACATATTTTTCTCAAAAATCTGTCTGAGATTAAGCTCTGATATTTTAAATGTGTATCACATAGACCCTACCCTCAATATCTGACGCTATTATCTATAATTTGAAGCGACTGAATATTAAGAAAGTGCGTCAATATACGCTACAAGCCGGGCTGTGTGGACTCGAGCTCAACTCCGAGCTGTTCCATTCTAGCCATGTACAGTTTAGTGAGGTTTGCAATCTTGAATAGAGGCGCAGTATCTACTTCTTCTTGAACTGCTTATTTTATGTATGTGATAAGTTGATCCAGGATCACTGAATAATAAAAATTCACTGTGCACTGATTTTCTCAAGCAAGTTTTTTTGTTGTCCTCACGCGATTGTATATGGATGTCAAAAAGTTATTGTGGTACTTGGCCTTTCTTGTCTAGTATTCAGGTGAGATACAAAAGTGGCATCATCAAGGAAAATCTGACTTAGTTGAATATATTATTTTCTCTGCAGCAGGATACTATGATGATTCTCTTATATCAATTTGTTAACGAGTTTTCAGTCCACTAGTGACAATGGCTTGGCATAGGTACAGGTTTGGTAACATCAAATAGTTTAAGTCAACAGTAGTTAATTAAACTAGTAACGCTAGAAGCGCACGTTTTAAATTTCTTACAGTTGCTCACAATATGATAAACTCTTGGAACTTTAACCAATTATAATGCAAATGGACGCCAATCACTCTACTCTATTTGAACATGAGAAACAACTCTTCTAAAGTTTTAAAAAATACCATGATAAAACAGCATGTGTAGATAGTAAACAATACTCGAACATTTGAATACTTTATTGCTTTGAAACTAGACATCGGCATAATATTGACTGGTTTTACACGATTACAATTTTTGAGATTCTATCATTTCTTACGTTTCATTTAAAAAATACTAGTGGCATTTTTTAATATAATTTTATTAGTACAAAAATCACAGAAACAAATAACAGCATAATTAGTATTCAATTATTGCCATTCATTTGATGAATATAATTATCATAATCCAGTTGATGATACATACAACACACAACAAACAAATTATACAACAACAACTAATAACAGACAACAATAAAGTTTACTCATGAAATTACGACTATCCTAGCATCATGGAATCATAGTATTGACACTCTCATCCAAAAAAATAGATTATTCTGTTCGAAGCTAAATGTGCAGCCAATGACTGGAATGTTGGCTGGCTGAATATTGAATCTGAAAAACTGCCGATACAGCTATCTCGAAACGTTGACTGAATGTTGTTTCGAGGCTGGTCCCCCCTCTCTCCCCTGAAAGGTGATCACAATGTATCAGCAAACAGGGCGCATCGATCCAATGTTTGACCAAAGCTGGGCCAACGTCGTAGACGGTGGGCCAGCTTTGGACCAGCATTTGATCGATGTGCCGTTGCTGCTGGGGTGTAGTAGATCTCAAAGTGATATTATCGTCTCCATAGATACGAATGGGTACGTCTCCAATTTGTAAAGTGGCAGACGTACCCTTCCATATCTAAGGGATCATGTAATGAAATGGGACTTTACAATAATATATACATATGAGTAAATTAAGACCACTCTGCATCGTAAAAGCAAAGCGATACCACAGTTTGTGTAAACAGCTGGGACCCATCCCACTACAAATCTTTACATTAAAATTATTTTAACTTTCTCTCAGTTCCATTATAAAAGCTAAGATGCTCTTAACTTTACTAATGAAAATGAGAGAAAGTTAAAATAATATCAAATTTAAGATTTATAGTTCCGGATGTGTATACATTTAACAATAGTCAAACTTTACTAATGAAAATGAGGAAAATTTAAAATAACCTCAACTTTAAAATTTTTAGTTCAGGATTTGTAAACATTAAACAATACTCAAACTTTACTAATGAAAATGAGAGAAAGGTAGAATAATCCCAAATTTAAGATTTATAGTTCCGAATGTATAAACATTAAACAATACTCAAACTTTACTAATGAAAATGAGATAAAGCTAAAATAATCTCAACTTTAACATTTTTAGTTCCGGATGTATAAACATTAAACAATACTCAAACATTTGAATATTGTATTGCTTTGAAACTGGGAATCCACACATTGTATGGACTGGTTTTACGATATTACATACAGAGTTTTTAGTGTTTGCATTCGATCTACTCAGCCATGAATAGGGATGGCTTACCCAAGCATGCATACGAGATGAAATGGTTTCCGGTAGCATACATGAAGATTATTTCAGGTACACTGTAGCATGCATATTACTGTAGTATGCACACATATTTGATAATGTAGTATAGATAAGAATGATTTCACCATTATGCATAGAGATTTGTTTACCATAAGTATGATAAGCATGATAATAGTATACGAATACCTAAAAAGCTTACCGTTACGTAAAAATGATGTGCTATCATACTTTGGTATAGTATGCGCAGATATTGTTTGCATTAAGGCATATTATTGCGCATAGAAATGGTATAACATATTCTTTGTGGATTTCATGGTTTGACAAGATATGTTCTATATTAGTATTCACAGAGATGATTACCTGGATTATTCATAGAGAACCATTGCAAATATATGGTCAAGCTATGTAATACAGTAAACCAGTATCATGACAATAAGTTAAGAAATTCTATTTGAAAAAAATATACACTGATGCAGGACTATCCCCCAGATCTGCGTAACGTATATTATCATCTGTGACTCAATAAAAACCCATATCAGCACTAAAACATAATAAGTCCCCAACATATGTTAATGTATAATCATAGCTAGGGCCTATACCGCCGGCAATAATAACAGTGTATTCTACAATTTGTCACATGATTGCTAAGCATGACCTACGGACGATAGATAACTCTTTTATTTAATATTTATTATCTTATTTTTGTGTCAATGGTTCGTTTGCGTGATCATTAATGCATGTGTTTAAACGACAAGCGAATCGTTCCCTCTTGCATGAACGGACCTTAAATATTAACCAAGAATAACAAGATACAGTATGTTAAAATGATAAGTATTTTGACACATTCAATATTAAAACAGGTATAGCAATATTTATTTGAAAAACAACGGACAGACTGTTGTTAAAGTGCATGATAATTTGATAACATCAAAGTTAGCTTGTGTTTTTCATTTCGGAAACAAATAATTTTGCTATCCATACTGGTATACTGGTATAGAAATACCTCGGATATAAGGATGATGTTATTGAAATTCAAGCTGTTTGTATCGATAAGTGAGATAAATTTACCTTATTTTTGCAACATTTCGTCGATATTGACATGCATTTTGAAGAAAAGTACTTTGACCACTTGTAACTGATGTTATAGCGTCGAAAATTTGCACATAAGAGCAGATAGTACATAGTCAGCAACAGGGCGTAAAATATTATGATATATGTCCATTTACTTGATTTACGCTTGTATTTCAACCCTTTCAAGCCTGAATTTACCATTGTCATCTTCATCCACTACAAGATGCGAATTGCTGCCGCAATCCTCGACTTGTAGTGGATGAAGATGATTTGATGTGGGTGATAAATTAAAGAAAACTACTATGTATTCGTAGAACAATTTCTTCGGAATTTGCCTTCTAAAACCCTTAGCTGTATGTTTTCAATGGTGTAAAATGATGTTTTAATGCATCGTGAGGGCTTAAATGGTTAAGCGCTGGTCAAATGTACATACATGATGAATGTCAGAATGATAATCTAATTAAAAGGTACATTGCGAAAATAATAGCAGTGGCGTAGGTCTGGACAGACAATGTGCTAATTTGCTACCCTCCTTGTACAATTGGAGACCATACAAGGGCCATTTATTCATGAGGCGGTTAGCAGCACTTGGCGTACGTTTGGACAGACACTGTGTTAATTTGGGACCCTTCTTGTACAATTTGTACCAGGAAAGCGCCTCGGGATCAAATGGCCCTGGTAGTTCTTCAAATTAACACACGTGACATGTACATGTATATTGGAGGTGACCCTATAACTTCACAATAGACGACAGTCACACGCGCGAAAAGGATTGCGAAGAAGGTACAATGTCAAACATAACACATGGGGAAACAACACACACATACCTGCAATAATATAGAAAGAAACGTAGGACACATGCTATTAACATTATTTAATGCTACCCCTGCTAAATGTTTTACACCCGTTACAGCAACGTAATCGTCTTACATATAACCATATAATTAGCCATTTGAAAATATCAGGCACGCTTTTACTTCTTGACAGCCATCAGTTTAACAGTATATTATGGTTAACCCTGTCCTGCTAAGCGTCATCATAATCGTCTTTAATCTGTCTTATTTGCAGGTTAAATCACTGTTATTGGGAATGAAATAAGTGTTTAAAGAGCAAGATTCGCGAAGATTTTGTCTCAAATTAAACAAATATAAGTAATTTTCACCCACTTGAAGTTATGGGTCGCGGTAGCTAGCCAAAACTTCAAGTGGGTGAAATTTTAAACTAAGTGACATAGCGGGTAATAAGTTAATCTTTGTCAAATCTAGGTGGTTGTCTACTATTCCCTATTGCGAATTAATTACTCTTAAATAATCACGATAACTAGAGTTAAGACGTCATTATGACATCGTTATGCGTCGGCGTCTGTATAGATGCCCAGATCTTTGGTGTGGTTGACCAGTAACATATTCTAATAATTTATTTAGTCCTATCCCTGTTCACGTTGTGTGCCCGTCACATTATACTACAATGTATAACGTCTTCGACGTTGCTGTAATGACGGTCATACGACATCAAATATTATTATTATTCGACGTCGTCATGATGTTGCATGGATGCTTTCGTACTGGTGTCATTGTCCACTGACTACACGTGGTTGTAGCCACGTTGAATCAATTCGACGGCAATGACGTTGATTCAACGTCGCAATATGGTCGTGTACCCAGTGGGTTTAGCCTACCCCTGTTAGCGTTGTTTGGCCGTTACAGCAACATCAATATTCTGATGTAACGGCCATACTGCGTTCCGACGTCGTTTAAACGCTCCGCCGGCATTGGGATTGAAGCCCAAATCTCGGGCGTAGTTATTACCGTAGCATAGTAGTTACAGTCACTAATAAATATAAATTTAAAATGTATTTTACTCTACCGCCGTTAACACTGTAGGGCCGTTACGGCAACGTCGTGGCTGCAAAGTGCATACAACGTTAAATACTTCATCGGACTAGGCACACGACGTTGTTGCGACGTTGAATCAACGTCATTGACGTTGATTCAACGTCGCAGCAGCGCCGTGCGCTCAGTGGGATACTATAGTGTAATATTTGCGTGTCGTTATGTCGTTGCGTAGGCTTTCGTGTTGATGCCCAGGTCCCTGGCGTAGTTATTGCCGTAGTAGACAAGTAGCTCCTGTCCGGGATACACGTCCCGGGAGGTGACGTAGTACGGCTTGTCGTAGCACTGCAGCATAATCACGTTCTCCTCCGATCTGCGTCGCGAACAGTTGACGTATCTCACCCAGTTGGACGTGAGGACGTCGTAGGCGTCCACGTACAAGTTCTTCTCGCCTCCTCGCCATATCTGCGACAGATTCGAACACGATAGTATACACGTAGTTATAGTGACGCGAACATTAGTCAGATAATTTATTTGTGCCATGGAAGTGAAAACAGTATTTTATTTTTTTTGCACAAAAAATGTGTATTTAAAATGAGGAAATGATTAACCCTTTCAACGCCGGGGTCGACTTTAGACGTAAGAATCTGACTTCTATAGATGTCAGTTTCTGACGTCAAAAGTCTGTCCCCGCACTGAAAGAGTAAAATATTATAACGGGTGTACCTATACCCCATAACATAGGTATTCAAATGAAGCAGAAATAGCTAACTAAGATATGTATGATGATTTGAAATTGAAAAACACCCTTTGTTCTCTTGGGTAAACTTAGACTCTTATAACAAAAGATTATGGAAGGTTTGCTGCTGTAGGCCCTATAGTGTCATAGAGCAATAAAGGTTCAACCTAGGACATACCTGCTATACATGTGTGTGGCCGTGGAATCTTACTATGTATTACTATACAGTAAAGAACCTTCACGTACGCTTTGTTTAAACCCTTTAGCCCTAATCACGACTACAATCGTTTCTAATCGTCTCGCCTCCTCGCCATATCTGCGACAGATTCGAACACGATAGTATATACGTAGTTATAGTGACGCGGACATTAGTCAGATAATTTATTTGTGCCATGGAAGTGAAAACAGTATTTTATTATTTTGCACAAAAAATGTGTACTTAAAATGAGGAAATGATTAACCCTTTCAACGCCGGGGTCGACTTTAGACGTAAGAATCTGACTTCTAAAGATATCATTTTCTGACGTCAAAAGTCTGTCCCCGCACTGAAAGAGTAAAATATTATAACGGGTGTACCTATACCCCATAACATAGGTATTCAAATGAAGCAGGAGTAGCTAACTAAGATATTTATGATGATTTGAAATTGAAAAACACCCTTTGTTCTCTTGGGTAAACTTAGACTCTTATAACAAAAGATTATGGAAGGTTTGCTGCTGTAGGCCATATAGTGTCATAGAGCAATAAAGGTTCAACCTAGGACATACCTGCTATACATGTGTGTGGCCGTGGAATCTTACTGTATATTACTATACAATAAAGAACCTTCATGTACGCTTTGTTTAAACCCTTTAGCCCTAATCACGACTACAATCGTTTCTAATCTGTCTTATCAGCATGTTCAATCACATTTATGGGGAATGATATACATTACATGTTTTAGCATCACGATTTGCAAATGCGTGGTCATAAATAAAGCAAATACCGCGAGTGCATGGGTGAAAAATACATTTATAAATCGTCGCTTTAAGGCTATGAGTGTTTATTTGCGAATTCGATAGTAGTGTTCATATGTAGGCTATCAAGCCATTCATCTGAGTAATTTTCCAAGGTATCATCATACGGATTTGTATGTGTGAAAAACAGTCAAAGCAAGAGAACGATTCCCGTCGTCAGATCTATCCCAGAAAACACAAAACAATTGTTATACAAATGTTTTGTGTTTGCTGGAATAACATTTGTTATGAGATACCTGAATAGTTTTCAGTAGGTAGACAAAGTGATCGTTTTTAATTCCGAAATGACGACTGAAAACATGGGGTATCGTAACCCAAATTTTATATCTCTTACACGCTGAAAATCGTTTGGTAGAAACTGTTTTGACACATACAAATGTATTATGATGAAAAGCCAAGAGGCAGTTTCTGCCTACTTCAAAAGTGAGTAGATACTGCTTTTTGGCCTTGGAGAGCATTACCGCAATGATACTGTCGACATCACTGGGTACCGTCTCGCGGCCAAAGTGAATCGGCAGCACTCGGACTGTGTGTGTATATCAAGACTTTATATACACACACTCCGAGTGCTGCCGATTCACTTCGGCCGCGAGACGGTACCCAGTGGTCAACATAGACCATGTGAACATCAATCGTAGTCACGACGTGTACAGATATATAAATGAATAAATCGTTCAATCTTATCACATCTCGGGTACAGGGTCCAACACCAATCCATGAGCTATTGACCCAGTCGTGATTACGTGTTGGGCCGGGCTCGCAGACGGTGGACCAACATTAAGCCAGCACTGGGTCAATGCCTCATGTTTTGCGGGATACACTACCGGGTTCATCCTTACATACATATGGAACAGCAACCGGATTGATGTGAAAATATGAGCTGTTCCTATTAACTCTTAAATAGCTAGATTACTCATATTTATTTAATTTAAGACCAAACATTTGTAAACTTTGATGTTTAAACACATAATTGATTCGCAATAACAGTGATTTAATCATTTATTAGCTCAAATTAAAAATTAATGTTGTCGTAATCAGCGGTGACAATGTTAATATGAGTGAATCATGCGCCTAGAAACCGCTTTCTTTATTGTGAGCCTATAATTGTAACAACGCGCCAGGACTGTGAGCAAGTTAATTCTGAAAGTATATCGAATGCACACACTTAGATATCATGGATATGGACAGCAAATAATAGGCCCATCCGTTTTAAGTTGTGTCTCTACCGCAACCCGCAAGCGGATGAGCGCTATTAATAATAATATTTGTTCAATTTGAGACCTAAACTTTGACTTTCTTCGTAATTTATATTTGTCAATGAAACGTTTCTTTGTCTCACCAGTCGAGTGACATTGTATTACGCAGACTCCGAAAGTAGATATGAAACATTGGTCTGACGTTGGTCTAATGTTAAACTTTGAAACTTTAAAACGAAGAAATATTTTCTGTATAAATGGTTATTAAAGGGCTTTTTCAATTTGAAATCATCATAAATGCCTTTGTTAGCTCTTTCCGTTTCATTTGAATACCTATGTTATGGGTCTACGACCAATATAAATATTTTAATAATTCGCACAGTGCGGGGATCGACTTTAGACGTAAGAATCTGACGTCTACTGACGTCAGATTTTGACGTCTAAAGTCGATCCCCGCGCTGTGAGGGGTAATCAACTCACCGTCCAGGCGTAATCGCTTATAAAATCTTTGTGTAGAATCACCTCTCCCTCGTATATAGCTAAGAATGTGTTGCGGGGGATGAACGTCAAAGCGAAAGCTCCCAAACCGGCCTCCGGAATTGTCGACGCCTTTATGCTCACTTCCTGTGGGGCGGTCAGAAAGGCTCTGCCAGCCACACCAAACGGGATCTGAAAAGTAAAAAAATATCGCAATTGAACCACGTCGTCCCCTTGGATATGAAATGGTCTATTTGTCACTTTGTAAAGTGGCATATGCACCCTTTCATATGCAATGCAACGACGTGTCGTGATTGAAATAATAATACTTTTAATTCTCTTAGACCCCTCATGACGGATGTAAAACAAGTAACTGCATACTTGTCGTTGAAAAGTAGGCCCTATAAGCAACCCATTTTGGTTTGCACGGGAATTCTTTCGGGTGTTTTTTGTGTTTTTTTTACATCCATGGAGCCTCAATTCTAAAGAAATAAATGTGTCGTAATTCTGTAACGCGCGGTGACCTAAAAGTGACAAATTATCAAGAAATTCACATCTTAAAGTGGGTAAAAAACACCTATATCTATTCAATTTAATTATGTTAAGGCATAGAACCGCCACAGTTCCATACTCCCGATGAGGACGCTGTAAAATAAGAAGGCTAGTAGCAGCCCTAGTGATTAAATGAGTGAGTCGACCTTCCCTCTTCTATAGTTCCATGGTCAAAGCAACATATTATTGCTGATTTTGCAAATTTAATGATTTTTCCCTCTTTAAATATAAATATATATATAAATTACGACTGAGCAAACGACGCTGCTGCAAATCAACGTTAATAACGTTGATTCAACGTCGCAACAACATCGGGGAGGCTGAAAATAGCTATGGACTTGATTAGAACTCTAATATTTAGTTTTTCTCAGGAACACCGGGGGGGGGGGGTATCTACCACTTTACAAAGTGACATATCAGCTCGTTTAACACTTTACCACCTGGTGACGCATTTATATATATGCACCGTGACATATCTGATAGAATTATAAAACACACATTATGAAAAATGATACAGCTCAGAAAAATGAGGAAGCTTTCATTTTGATTTTATAAAATCCGGTCTTTTTAATCCACTCCGAGTTAGGTATCGCAATTGAGTTATGCATCAATTTGAAAGAAAATATGTTTATTAACCGGTTTCTAAGCTTTCCAGAGTGTCTTATTTGCTACATTGTGTAGAAAACTTTGTAGCTATTTTATATCTGGCTTTGGTGCGGGGATTGTTGACAGAAAATTGACAGCTATCTTTATTTTATGTGTACAAATCACACAACTAATCATCTTCTGTGTATATTTTCAAAATAGCATGTTCACAAAAAACATTGCTATTTTAAACACTAAATCTAACGTTGTCTTACATGATAGTATGCCAACACCTCTAACTGGTTAACAGTTGGTTTTATATATATACTGTTATATATACTGCTATACTTTATTTTATTATATAATTTTAGTTATCTTTATAATATATTATATGATTGACATGCCTCGTAGAAATCGTCTTGACCTGTTTCTGTCAACCAAAGCTATGTTACTATTAATAATAATGATATTGTGCCATTTTTTGCATGTTTTTAACTAAGTCAAATAAAATATACAAAAAAATAAATAAACTCTGATTACAGCGTTGAAATTTGTTTGAATAAACCGTGGAGACCAAAGGGTTATTTTCAGTTTGAAATCATCTCAAGAAAATGTCTCAGTTGCCATGGTTACCTGTTCCAGCTTCATTTGAATACCTAAGTTATGGGTCTACGTCCATTATATATTTTTTTTTATTTCAGTGCGTGGATCGAGTGCTTCCATAGACGTTGGTTCTCGCACTGAATAGATTAAGCATTTAGCAATTCGTGAATTTAATAAATTACCGAGTAGAGAAAAGAGGTAAATCTGAGAGTAAGTTATCTCAGCATGTTTTCATTTCTATAAATCACTTGCACTCGGTTCGTGCACTAGTTCCTTAATGTTTTGTAAAGCTCCGGTATTTAAATTTAAGCGGTTTCAATTTAAAAGCATGAAGACTCGTAAACTACTTGATTTTGAAACCAGACGATTGCGAGTGATCGCTGTATCCCTCCTGGCGCCAAGCTATTAGTTTTTATTATTACCACATCATGGGTTGTAGTGCTCTCATAACACTACTTTAGCCATGTGCTAATAACGTAACAGGGGTATCAAATGAAAATCAGAGGTTTCAAATTACATTTGAAACCTCTGGTCTAAAGGCAGGTATCAAACGTGCGTGGGCCGAGGCGTAGGCCTACTACTACTAGCTCCAGATCAACAGGCCAGTAGCAGCGCGTATTCCTGTAAACTGCGTGTACACACGCGTGACCTGCAGGTAGACTTATCTAGCGCTCGATGACTAGGCCTAACATAGGCTAGGCCCACGCCTACCTCAAAATATTATATTGTAAGGCTACAGTCGCAGAATCAACATCGTCAAGGGGATGAAATTCAGTAGGACCACTCAGATGGTCCTAAATTATAGCTATCCAACTGGTAGGTCGAGTCTACTAATTTCATATGTTTTTGTTTATTATAGGCTTAGGTCTACATGGACATTGTGTATGGTGGTAATAATAGTAATAGCGTGAGTTTTGTCGCCAATTATGTTAATTTGGGAGCCTTCTTGTGAGAGTTGATCATTCCCCGGGTGATTTGAAAACCGAGCCGAAGGCGAGGTTTTCAAATCACCCTGGTCGTGATCAACTCTCACAAGTCGGTTCTCAAATGAACATAATTACCTCCAAACACACGCTATTGTATAATTTTTATTAATGCACGTATATTTACTCGTATTTTCATTCACCTTGTGATGTGAATTGCTGCCGCAATTCCCATTACAAGGTGAATGAAAATGTGGTCATTTCACGATATAATATACCAAAAGAATTCCCTGGAACACTGAGTATGATGGAAATCATTTAATGAATTATTATTCATTCATATTCATTTAATGAATTTTGAAATATACCATGCAGTGCAGAAGGTGCTATTAACCTCTCAAAAACGGAGGACACTTTCAACATGACCATAAGTAATTTTCACCATTAAAAAGAGCGTGCTCGGCAATAGCCCGCCGCCATTATTGAACTTGAAGTTATCGTGCCCACAAGGTCAAATTATATTGACTTAAAATGCCAAAGTCACAATAAATCGACCATTTTGATTTTTTTCGGCCATTATTGATATTGTCCAATAACTAGTCATTAGTAACATGGATAAGATATTTGGTAAGTATACATGAAGAACTATGCCCGCAAATAAATGTTACCGCCGACGCCGACGACGCCTAACTTCATTTATAATTGCCCACCGTTTTTAATTAAAATTATAAGGCCGGCTAAAATACCAGCTGATGTATTATCAGATGTGCACATCACTAATTGAGCACCAGTTACTTTTGTTATAAAAAGTCAACTTTATGAGTGACCCAGCAGGCACAGAACGGAATTTCCGCGTGGAATACACATCAGCGACGTGGATTCCACGTGGATATTCCGCTCTGTGCCTGCTGGGGAGCGACTGAGTGAGTGAGGGATGATAATACCGTGCAAAAACTGAAAGGCTGTATTCGCCTACTTTTCAAGCAAACAGTTACTACTTTACAGGCTTTGCAGATCACTATACAGCCCAGTGAGATACATACGTCTGGATTGTACATCATTTTTGCGTTCATGTCTGGACATTCTAGCTCGTCTGCCTCCCAGTCATATAGCAGCTCCTCATCGGCGGTCAGTGCTGTACCTGCAACACAAATACAAATAGATACAGACTGTGCTTAGCTATTCTACTGCCCTAAAAATACAGTACCTGGTTAACATTCCAAGCCCTCACAATGTATTAAAGCTCCATGTTACATCCCTGAAAATCCCTTAATTGTCTTACAACTAGGGGTTTTAGAATGAATATACCATGAAACCGGTTGACCAATACATGGCGATTTTCATTAATTTTTCACTCACTTCATTCACTACAAGTAGAATTCGCGGCTTGTAGTGAATGAAGATGACAATGGTAAAATCTTGAAAGGGGTAATTTACAAGTGACCAGATACTGTCTTTGTACGCCAGTATATCATGTATAAAGTCCACTTGATTGTTGATTTCATTTGTACTCACTAGGTAACGCGTCTCGTTACAACCTCAGCACAGAGCGCGGTGCTTTCTGGGCGTACACTGGTCCTGACAACGGTGCACAGTCCAGAAAAAATGACGAGTGTGGTGTAAATTAATAAATGTTAATTTCTTCAGGCCACTTTTGCGTACACACAGGCTAAACTGGGCCAGTGTGAAATAGTTTTAATAGTGTGCAGGCGCTTGGATCTCTAATAGATGAGACTAAGCACTTGCATGGTACAATACAATATTATTATCAGGTTTAAACAAAAAGTGATTACATCCCTTTGACTTATTCGGAAAAAACATGACAATATTTTTTGGTGAATGATCATGAGACTAATCAATTCAATTTCACTGCTTCCGAGATGACTTTAGAATAAGATTATCATTTACCGTTAAATCTGCTATAATTGCTTCAGCTACAAGATAAATACGAATAAGTCACTCTGTTATTAAGTCCTGAGGTGCTACATCGTGTAAATTACTCAGTTTTTATTAATTTAAAGCTGACGCAATTGCCAGCTTCAAATATTTGAAAAATACACCTGCGTCTACTGTCTAGGCTAGATATATTTTACAATTTGTTATTTGCTTGATTGAGATCAATTGCCAGCGGCAAATGAATAAAAAATACCCCTGCGCCTACTGTCTAGGTCAGATATAATTAGCAATTTGTGCTTTGATTTATTGAGATCAATCGCCAGCTTCAAATGAATGAAAAATACCCTTGAGTCCATTGTCTAGGCCAGATAGAATTAACAATTTGTGCCTTGATTGATTGAGATCTGCACCAAGTCTTGTATATTTGATGAGGCTCAATATCTGTTTTTCTTTGGCTCAAAGCAGCGTGAAAACGTCGCTTGCACGCAAATGGTTAAATGTTAGATTAGGCAATCATGTCCAGCTGGTGTGTGAAAATCGATGTAGAGTGTTATTTTGTCTGCCCTAGCTGATAAAATTTTCACAATGTGTGTGATCGCAGCCGGCACCAATATTAACTCTTTGTCGGCTGATCACTGTCGCTTTTAACCCTTAAAGCGCTGAATTTTTTTTATGAAAATCATGGAAACCAAAAGGTTGTTTTCAATATAACCATAAATGCCTTAGTTAGCTCTTTCCTGTTCATTTGAATACCTATGTTATGGGTCCACGACCATGAGAAATATTTTTACTCTTACAGTGCTGGGATCGACTTTAGTCGTCAGAATCTGACGTCTACAGACGTCAGATTCTGACGACTAAAGTCGATCCCCGCACTGTAAGGGTTAATCCGTTTAATTAGCCGATTTGTTCACAGTTATTGGGAAACATCAATATTTGGGAAATATCAGTATTTTTCAGCCACTTGAAGTTGTGGGTCGCGGTAGCGAGACACAACTTCAGGTGGGTGCAAATTCAAATGATTGATTTTAGCAGGATAAGGGTTAATATTCAATTCAGCGGTGAAAATAGAACCTTTGCTTTATAATGTTTATATCTACATACATTACATCTACGCAATTTCACTATTTTTATTGCGGATAAGATACTACACTAAAATCCGAAATTAGGCCTACAATAAAATCCTATTACAAGAAGATTTCGTCATTAAAATGTGAGAAGTGACCATGGCGCATCAATCGATATCAAGTCACGACAGTGACTTCCTCTTACAAAGTAAAAATATTTTTTAAAAGACAAGTTATCAATTATAAAACAGAATAATCTACAGATTGTGGGCTAATGTATACTAATGTTTTTACTTATATTTAAAGCTGACAAAATGTAGCATTCGATATTTAATATATAAATATCGAGTGCTACATTACAATCATGCAATACGATTATTACATTTGCATATTAGGGTAAAATAAATAATATAAACAATATTAATGTGGTTTTTTTCGTACAACAAGTTATAGCAAACACACACAAACAAAAGTAATCATAGAAATATGTGTTATTCGTTAGGTAAATATGTGTACAAATGATGTTTATTCAGTATTAGCATTATTTCTCCAGAAGTTAGGGTTGCTGACCTAGTATCTCGTGATTCAATATGTTTTCCTGCATAGCTAATTGTAGATGTATCATTATATAGTGTATTGTGTCAGTAATTTTTTTTTTTTGTAATAATTTCTCGTGGCCTAATATATTTGTGAATTAGTAAGTTTATATTTACACATGTTGGCAAACGGCTTCGATTAGTGGCTAGGGATAACATAAATACATACATAATTTGTAATGCGGGCATAATTAAATATTACAGGCTTGAATATTGTAGGCTACATGTGGAACTACACCGACCATTTCAACTATTAAGATCACCAAGTATGAAGCAAAATTTTTTGATCAATCGTAAGTTCACTCTGTCAGAATTGGTGATCAAGTCATGCGGATGAGCAAATCGACAAAATACATGCCAACTTAACCCTTGTCCTGCTATGCCCGGATATATACGGGGTTAAGGATGTTTTAGATCAATAAAAATATGACCTAATTTTAATAAAATTGTATTTAATAGACGCTTTGTTGATCCAATAATTTAATTTTAGACAAGTCTATTTTGCATAAATAGTAATATTTTTCGTCATTTGAAGCTGGAAATTGCGTTAGCAATTCCAGCTTCAAATGACGAAAAATACAATTGAAGCAATTCAGCAGGACGAGGGTTAAGAGTTGAGTTGCACCATGGGCCAGTTTTTTAGGTCTTTGAGTGTTGCGTGAATCCTTGTTTTTTTCTCTCATTTGAAGCTGGGTTAACCCTTTCAGCGCGGGGACCGTCTTTATACGTCAGAATTTGTCATCTGTAGACGTCAGATTCTGACGTATAAAGACGGTCCCCGCACTAAAAGAATTAAAATATTTCTAATGGCCGTAGACCCGTAACATAGGTATTCAAATGAACCGGAACATGCTGATTAAGCCATTTATGAGGATTTCAGATTAAATGGCAAAAAAATGGCAAAATGTGAAAATACCCCTATGCTTGGACCGAAACCTGTTAAATAGAGAAATGGTGTTTTGCTTTAAGATCCGCACCTGCACATATGATTAATTTCATACGGCTTTTTTGTTGCACTGCAAAACAAAACAGTTAGAATGCCCATAAAATATTATCATGCATCATTTTAAAGCAGCTCCTTGGGATCACATCAATTTTCCTTTTTTAGTTTTGTAATGAAGTAGTGTATCCCCCAGATCATGATTTTATTTTTTTCAAAGTTTTTAGATTAAAAAAAATATTTCTAATCAACATTCCTATGAATCTGCTTAAAACACAAACAGCTTTTTATATACCTAAAAACCTGCTAATGGACGGTTGAATGTTCCTACAGCATTGGGCCACATGTTGATGCCGTCGGGCAGACAATCAGTGTTGCAGGTGTATCCCCACTATAACCCACCAATTGGCGGCGATTGCTTTGATCTCACCGTGCAAGACGTGGAAATATGTGGTGTAAAGTGCTGTATATTACTGACTTGTTCTGCTTAAATGGCAATATACGACCTGGAAATATAACTATGTCACTCTTTTTCGGTGCTTTAATATTGTTTTTTTTTACTTTTTTTTATTTTTAGTTAAGCTCAGTAGGCTATATAGCTTCATATTAAATACACTTTCAAAATTGACAAAACTGAAAATATCTCATCCCACGGGGTCCCTTCAATTTAAGTGTTTAACGATTTGATTAAAAACCATCGCGTCAGGATTTGTCTGAGCTCTGTCATGGTCGTCAACACATCGATCTGGTCCAGTAGACATTCCTAACATTACACAGCTAAGCGCGACTATAAGAGCTTTTAATCCATTTACCTACCGATCAAGTCAATGTTTTGCGGGATAAAATGTGTGTTTAAAAATCAGGATTAGCAAATGTTCGGTCTCAAATCAAACAAATGTGAGTAATTTTCATCCACTTGAAGTTGTGGGTCGCGGTAGCGACGCACAACTTCAAGTGGATGAAAATTTGAATTATCTAATTTAGCGCTTTTTTAAAAGGGTTAATTCACGTGGTTTGGTGATTCGGACCTAAATGTTCTACAATAAACAGTCGGCCTCTGATTTTTACAGCGGACAGATTAACACTGTAATAAAAAAATCGGGTTCAGCTGACGAAAATGAGGAAACATCGCGTACATAACTACATATTGATGTCGCACCTACTTACATTAAAAGTAAGCAGATACTGCATTTTGGCTTTCGCATCAGTGTACAGTGGAAACCATTCATGATGAGCGTGTCAACTCTCTCAGTGGCGAGAAACGGCGTTTTATTTTCATCCCGGTTTGCAAGGACATCATCCTAATATATCGCCGTGCCTCTGTCAGATACGCATCATACTTCCCTTTGGATATTAAAGGGTGTATCTGCCACTTTGTAAAGTGGCAGATACACCCTTTCATATCCAAAGGGGACGAGTTATTTCCAACGGGGACCGCTACATTTACGCATCGAAATGAAACGTATCACCTATGTTGTTAGAGCCGCATTTATATATTTTTTCAACCAGATTTAAAACCAGATATATTGAAATTGACATAACGGTTTTGTCAAGTAATTGAATCTGCTGTATACTATGTCAATTTTTCATGAACACAACCCATACATAATTCGTATGATTCGTGGAACTATGAAGAATAGTTAATAAATTGGACGCATGAAGGGGAAAGATTATAACCATTATTGCAGATATTCAGGTGATCACGTATAATGTTTTTTTTTAATCTGTGCACATCGGCCTGCATGCTCAAGTCATATTGAATCTGATTCGACGACCTTGAGCAGGTGAGCAGTCAATACTCAGCAACAGGTGATATCGATCCGATACTGGTTTAATGCTTAGCCAGCGTTTACGAAGCTGGCCCAGCATTAAACCAGCAATGGAATGCTCACAACATGAAGAGGCACAAATGCTGGACCCGTGCCACGAGTTGTTAAACTGGAATTCCGCAATTATATCGTAATTCACACTGACTTGAAGTGGACCTACTCGATGGGCAATATCTTTTACCAGCGCAGGGACCGACTTTGGACGTCAGAATCTGACGTCTGTAGACGTCAGATTCTGGCGTCTAAAGTAGATCCCCGCACTGAACATGCTGAAAGTGTATGCTGAACATGCTGAACATGCTGAAAGTGTAAAACGTTTTTTATAGCCGTAAACTCATAACTCACGTATTAAAATGAAGCAGAGAGAGCCAAGTAAGATAGTTTTGATGATATTAAATTGGTATCTATATACATGTATACTAAGAGAGCAAAGAGTTATTTTCAATTCTAAATCATCACGGATGTCTTAGCTCTTTCCGCTTCATTTGAATACCTCTGTTATGGGTCTTCGGCCATTATAAATATTTTACCTTTTCAGTAAGACTTTAGATTTCAGACTTTAGACGCCAGGATCTGACGTCCAGAGACGTCAGATTATGACGTCCAAAGTTGGTCCCCGAGCTGGAATGGTCAATTTTGGAGGCAAGGGATCAACGACCCGACGTGTTTGTCTGGAAAGTGACCTTGTTAATTTATTTTATTACACTGATTTGAAAGTCTCCCAAGGAGTCCGGCAAACGAGAAGTGATGCGAAACTTGTGACAACTCAGTGAAGCAAGATTTCGAATTGAAAAAAATCCTTCGGTCTCTATGATTTATACCAACATATCTCAGCATCGCAAGGTTTAACACTGGAGCACGGTGGATGGTGGTGAACAAACCCCATCAGAACGGGTGATGCTTTGTAACTAATACGGATTGCTCTTTAACCCTTAACCCTTTAACCGCCAAAGTATTTAATTTAAATTTTCACCCACTTGAAGTTGTGTCTCGCTGACGCGATCCACAACTTCAAGTGAGTAAAACTTATTCAGATTTGACAAAATTGAGGTCAGCTGTTTTTAAATATTGCTGATTGATATCACATTTTATATTTGGCACTTAATGTGTTAATAAAAAATGAGAACCCGAATATATGCGGCAGCGGCGGTTAAAGGGTTAAAGCGCCGAGTTATTTTTGTATATAACCCATGGAAATCCAAGAGTTTTTTCAATTTGTTAGTCTTAGTTAGCTTTTTCTGATTCAGTTGAATACCTATGTTATAGGTCTACGGCCTTTACAAATATTTTGATTCTTCAGTGTAGGGACCGATTTTAGACGTCAGAATCTACAGACGTCAGATTCTGACGACTAAAGTCGGTCATCGCGCTGTAAGGGTTAGCTCTTTGAACACTGACAATAGTAGACATTCTATGTTTTTACTAGCACCGGCATAATCAGTTGTAAAAATTAAATGTGCTCTCGATCATGAAACACTGATATATGTTGGTACTTAACTTAAACAAATAACACAATTTGTTGCCCTTTAAAGTTGTGGATCGCGGTAGCGAGACACAACTTCCAAGTGGCTAAAAAATTCTTAGCTCAAGGGTCAACATCACATACATTGACTGACATTGATCGGATGAGCAGGTGTATCTGTCACACAGAGCACCTAGTATAGGGCGTGAGAGGTAGAATTATCAGTATTATTAAAATCATGTATTGGATTACTCTATACTGCAACAGATGCAGAGGATGGCATCCTGTTCCGCCGACTATCCTATATGATTACTCTATATTGTGGGCAGTAACAAATCGTACTTGCAACCGTTTTTATTCCTTGATGCTATACAATTTAATTATCCACACACTTGAAGTTGTGTCTTGCTACCGCGACCCAAAACTTCACGTGGTTGCAAATTATTCATATGAGTTCAAATCGAGGCTAAATATTTGCAAATCTTAATATTTATTATATATTAAATATTAATATTTATACACCGCAAGTTTGTATCTATGCTTGGACAAATCACTGAAGTCAAGCCACCAAAGGTTAAGGATCTATATATTGAAAATGAAATACTTCTGCATTAAGTAGTCCAGATGGTAAATTATATACTAACCAAAGAAAGCATTATTGATTATAAATATATAAATTTTAATATAGTGTCAACATGATTAACCCTTTAACCGCCAAATTATTCAATCTGAATTTTCACCCACTTGAAGTTGTGTCCCGCTGACGCGATCCACAACTTCAAGTGAGTGAAAATTATTCAGATTTGACGAAATGAAGGTCAACTGTTTTCAAACATTTTCAACAGGTGGTACATAATGTGCTAATAAAAAATGAAAACCCGAATATATGCGGCACCGGCGGTTAAAGGGACAAAGTACGCATTCACTTTCTTCTAATCTATTAAAAGCATACAAGGAAACTTATAAATCACACACAGAGCTAGGCCGCACAACGCTTAAATATTTATGCATAAAGGATGAAGACCAAATAGTTTTGTTCAATCATCTTAGTTAGCTCTTTCAGCTTCATTTTAATACCCATGTTATCTGGTTATGGGTCTACGGCTATTATAAATAATTTACTGTCACAGTGCCGGTACCGACTTCAGACGTCAGAATCTGACGTCCATAGACGTCAGATTCTGACGTCTAAAGTCGGTCCCCGCGCTGAAAAGGTTAAAGCTGCAAGGGATCAACGACCCGACGTGTTTGTCTGGAAAGTGACCTTGTGAATTTATTTATCACACTGATTTGAATGTCTGCCAAGAGGTCCGGCAAAAGTGAAGTGATGCGAAATATATCAAGTTGATGTGACAATTATGTGGATCACTTCTCATATAAGAGGCATTAACAATGATTGTTATGCTCTTTGCTTAGTGCAGACAAATAAGCTATCGATTACCCTGTGCAATATAAATGTACTTTATATTATCCAACATCGATTTGTATAAATACATGACAAAAAGACCAAAAGAACAAATAAATACAGTTCGTCTTTTTGTATTATGTATAGCAGATTTAATGTGTGGACAATAATACATCCTAGCTTATCATTAACATAACCACCAACTTTCCAAATTAAAGGTAAGTGTAAAGATGCGTAAGTTTAGTGATTCCACGATGGGAATGCATGTATATAGCAGTATGAGGCCGATTTCACTTAAAAACTTAAGGTTAACTGTTTTTCTCCTTTCCATTAGACAAGTTAAGATGCTATCAAAGTAAATCAGAGAAAGCTAGGATATTCTTAAGCTTGAGATATTTAGTGTGATAATAATAATAATAATAATAATAATTGGTGTTTATTCAACTAAAGAAAACATGGCAGCCAAAAGACTGAAAAATTGTCATTCTACCTAAAAAATTAAATACAATATAGACATGATGCGATATTAAAAGTGAATAAATAAATACGTTAAATAAGTTACGTAAGTTAAAAGGCATTTTCCGGAAACACATGATATGCAGGCACAGTGACTAGTTAAAATAATATTACAATATATACATAAAACATTATGTAATAATTTAATAAAATACGTGATTGGGCTGGAGCTGAAACGACCAGACATGATAGGCATGGTGGACGAATTGTTATTATTACGGCGGTTGTGGCGATGGTAACCAGTTGTTAAAATCAGTGCTTTTGGCAAGCTAATTGGCAAAGCTCAAACACAGTTTTGTGCGTCGCTCAGACAGGGTTGGTAGTCCTGAGATGTGTCTGGCTTCGCTGTAACTGGAGTCAGACAATAGCACTCTGAGGACCTACCTCTGTACCTGCTCCAGGACATCAGACTGCTGGGTGGTGAGTCATGGGTGCCAAACCGGGGCACCATACTCCAGCAAAGGCCGTACAGTCTTTGGGATCGAGAGTATCCGTTAACATCCCTCATTTAAAAAAATTGCTGCCACGATCAACTTATACACCCACCATGTCATATGCACATAATACCTTTGTCACTGTTTGGGTCAAGCGAACTCAAAAACTAGCAGCTTTTTTAAACTTGGCTCCCAGAATAATTATGCAACATCACCACAGCGGCGGGGTCCTGATGTATAGTTAGTATGCAGGATTTACCCTCGGTATTTAGGATTTAATTAATAAGCAAAATGTTTCTTCTCCTCCCAACCTTATGGATTCGTTAAGGGACCATTTCTGGAAATAGTTCCAAAATCGTTAGTGCGGCGCTCGTACGTGGTATTGTGATCTAGTTATTAGTAGACGAACAATATATGTCGATAATCATGCTAATTGCATCTGTTCAAGGGCCCATATTACTGTCATGCACAGCCAAGAACCAGGCATTTTACATGTTCTAGTTTTGTCATAGAGGGTGTGACAGTATTATATTGCTTTAACGTGTTTTAGAGGGGTGTTCATTTCATTCCAAGGTTGCATGTGCGCGTTAGGTACATCTAAATTACAGATATTAACATGAGTAAGTACCATCTTATTAATACTTGGGTATTCAAGAGTAGTATACCTTACTAATAGTATTCACAAGACGAGAGTGGCTATAAGATCAAGAACACTAGTCTGAGCTCAGTGCAGTAAGTTCAAATTGTAATGAATGAAGTGAGTGAGTGAGTGAGTGAGTGAGTGAGTGAGTGAGTGAGTGAGTGAGTGAGTGAGTGAGTGAGTGAGTGAGTGAGTGAGTGAGTGAGTGAGTGAGTGAGTGAGTGAGTGAGTGAGTGAGTGAGTGAGTGAGTGAGTGAGTGAGTGAGTGAGTGAGTGAGTGAGTGAGTGAGTGAGTGAGTGAGTGAGTGAGTGAGTGAGTGAGTGAGTGAGTGAGTGAGTGAGTGAGTGAGTGAGTGAGTGAGTGAGTGAGTGAGTGAGTGAGTGAGTGAGTGAGTGAGTGAGTGAGTGAGTGAGTGAGTGAGTGAGTGAGTGAGTGAGTGAGTGAGTGAGTGAGTGAGTGAGTGAGTGAGTGAGTGAGTGAGTGAGTGAGTGAGTGAACGAGCGAGCGAGGGAGCGAACGAGCGAACAAACGAGTGAGCGAACGAACTAACAAATCAATGAATATAAATTGACCCACTTTACAAAACATCACATTCATCTAGAAAAATGAGAATAGTTAAATCATGGCTATACATTATAAAAATATGTTAACATTCAGCAAATTGAGCATATATCAGTAACATTTGGATAGTTTTATTTTCACTCTGTGCTGGTTCCGTTGTAAGTGCACAACCAGAATGCCGTATCTGATTACTTTTCAAGTAAGCAGTTATTGCCTTTTTGCTTTGCAAAACAGTATGTTCAATATCACTGTCCTCCCATAAATCGTCCATATTAAAGACAGTATATGTGTTTATATAGTTATACCATGTCTAACCCCATCTAAACGTTGGGACATCGCTATTTTTATGTTGTGTCCTTAGGCAAGGCACACTTCGCCTCACGTGCTCACCCTTTACGCAAGTGTAAATCAGTATCTGGTGGGACAGAGACAGCGATGCGCATGCTAACCTCCTAACAACGAAATTGTTGCATGACTTAATTGTACTCCATGGAAAGCTTATGTAGCTCACGAATAGCCAGTATCGAGACCACGTTCTGGTTCAATGCATGTTCAGGACATGTTCAAGATTATGTTTGTCCATTTGCTTAATGACTCTGAGCTATTTGGAGGTGGATGGGGACACCCATGACAATATTCTACGTTTGTAATACATGTACTTCAATCTCTAATGTATGCAGTAGGCCTATCAATCTGAACTGGGGAACTAACGTACCATATTTTTTTTTACTTTGTACAACTTACTTTATGTAACTATTATATATACATTAATGATAAACATACTACTTTTATTATATATATTCATACAACTTGTACATAGGATATTAAAATTACTCATATACCACTCTCAACTATTTTATGTTAATGACATCATGGGTCGCCTCCATGCTAGCGATCTTGTGGTCTTACTGGATGTCTCACAAACCACCCTGTAAAAAATGTATTTGTTTCAAATACTTTAAATTTATGTCAACATGGTTGATTAAACAATTCTTCTTCCCCTTCAAATTTTATATTGCATTGTTTTGTTTTGAAATTTGGGGCCATAATAAAATCCAGTATAAAATTTGAAATGTCGTGCAATTCCAGGCGGTAGCTGCTTATATGTACTTTTTAAGTAAGCAGTTTATCGTTTGGCTTTGCACGACAGTATAAAATATATCCGCTATCAGCGCTGCAAGTATTTTTAATTAAACCGCCCTGCAATAACACGTCGCCACGGAGCTAAAGGATCCTATCTGACACTCGTTAGAGTGGCAGATAGGATCCTTTAGCTCCGAGGCGACGATATGGCCATTTGTGTATAAACTCAATTGCTGTTTAAGCATTCTATCAATATCGCGTGATAGTATTTTTATTATACCTCCCATAACCTTTTCCGCCATTACAGCAATTTGTGCTGCTATGATCACAGGTGGCGCCACTCACATTGACTGTAATTTAGTGTGCAATAAATGTATGAAAGTGATATCACACATTTTAATCGGAACTTAAAATAGCCCATTCATCCATAAGGGCCCGAGATTATAATATTTTTACCACAATAATATGTTGAAAAAACATATATTAATGTCATTATTACCAATGTTCGACATTAAGGTGTGTTTTATTGACCTCAACTGAAAGACATATTTTCAATTCTTCAGATTCACTTTGTGTGATTAATAATAATAATATAAAGCATTTGATAAAGCGCCATACATCAGCCTTTTCGGCCGTTCGCAGGCGCGTTATGACCTCAACTAATTCCTTTGATGAATGGAAAGTTTATCTGTGTGTGATATCGTTTCCATACCTTCATTGTATACTCAATTACAGTTGATGGTGTGACAACTCCAGTGATATGATCATCCTAGCATTCAGCTATGTCTGTAGTTGTAGAGGATGATAATCTTTCTAGTTACTGGATCCAACTGTGGTACTAAACTGTGACATGGTTACACCAAGACAAAGAAGAGTGGGGGCATTCTACTTGAATGACAATACATATTTTTTAGTATCGCAGTCTGCCCGTAAGATACTGCTACTTACTCGTCTGTTTTGACCAGTTTACTCCGGCAAAAACGACACCATCTGAGGTTAAAAAGTCAGGGTGTCCAGGTAACATCGAAACACATTATAAAGCTTGTCATGTTAGTAATATAGGCCTAAGCATTTACATATACGCCACTAACTTGACTAAGCTTAATCCGACTACATAGGCGTAGTCGTTTTTTTATATTTCGTTTTATTAGCCGTTTAAATCGCAGTTATTGTGAACGAAATATGTGTTTAAACATTAAGATTTGCAAATATTGTCTCTCAAATTAACCAAATATGGGTAAGTGTCAACCACTTGAAGTGGGGAGGGGGATTATGTAATATTTGCTGTTTAAGGAGTAATGCGTGTTCCCATGATAGTGGGGATGCTTGTGTTCATAAATAAATTCCCGTGGGATTTTGATGGTTAAATATGCCACCTATATCAAAATGTTCAAAATAAACTACCTACAGAATAAGAAAAAGTTTGATGGAGTTCGCAAATTGGTGTCAAAACACTCTTCCCAGGCAAAATTTAAAATGGCCGCCATGAAATCACTAAAGTTATCATATCTTCTTCAATAATTGAGATAGAAACAAGATTATTTTACCAAACCATATGTTTTTGGTATCAAGTAATGCAATAAAACAAACGATACAATTATTTGACATCGTTATCATGCAAAATTCAAAATGGCCAGCCATGAAATCGCCATAATGATCATATCTGTTTGCACCCAAGTTTCACCTTCCACTTGTCGTGCAATAAACACAGTGGCGTATCCAGAAATAAATTAGGAGGGGTTCTCAGATTTCTAAGAAACCATTCAACAGCAGAGACCTATGTGGCGGGGGGGGCATGCCTTCGCAAAATTTTGAAAAAATGAACTTCTAATAGTGCGATTTCGTGGTATCTTTGCTGTAAAACAAAGATATGAGATACCGGCTGAAATGTCAGTTTTAACTTAATGACAGATTAACCTAGCCTACTCTAATCCAACTATTTAAGGTAACACAACCACACAATGGGAAAAAAACATAAACATGATCATTAGGTAATTTAATAGCGAGCGCGATCTACTAGGCATAATAAATAAGCTAGATAAAAATAAACAGCTGTCGACCCAATGTTGTGGTAATGTTTGGCCAGCGTAGCAGACGGTGGAGCAACGATAGTATTAAGCAAACGTTGTGTCACCCTCATTGTGATAATAATTATGCAACCTTGTTTGTGGAATGCTGTTTATGCAATTATGTAGGGCCTAATTATGCAACAATCATCTATTAAAAGTGAAAACATGTCATTGAAAAAAGTTGTGGACCATTAAAATGCTTACAACGTTCACTAATTATCACTTAAAATTCCCGAGATATTTGTTTTTATTTCACCTTTATTAATTTGCCACCGTCCCCTATGGCTGAATATTTCTTAATGCAAATATTATATTCCAGTTCAACTTAGGCCTATATCAGATATTTTTGTTAGTATTGGTTGTTCTTCCACATTGTTAAAACAACTTTACTGCAAATTTTCATTTATTAGCCTTGATTTCGTCTGTGGTAAAAAATAAACTGTTGAGTCCCAGCTGTATCTGAATTATTTCGTGTCAGTGACTATACCGGAGGTTTATATATTGCACTGAAAAAAATACGACAATTTTAAATAGGCCTTAAAACAATTAAATTTTCGAAATTGAAATAGCGACCCTGTTTTTTATCCACTTGTTCTCAAGACTTGTTCTCCAGTCGCAGAGATGATATCTCTTGAAAAATGTACTGGGGATGTGCCGCTGGACAGGGTGCCTTTTTGAGCTTCCAGCTTTAGCATGTGTTATAATTATCATAGGGTAGGGCAGTCTATGATAATTACTATCAATCTTAGCATATCTACTTTGGAACAACGCTGTTTCAAGGTAGTCTATGCTAATTATCATCAATCTTACACTAGTTAAGGGTGGACAGAAGAAAGAAGACCAGTCGCAACAAATTCCTACTTTTAAGTGCTCTGAATGGTCAATTTTAAAGATTTGCATTCTAAAGATTTTGCTTCTGTCGCCAAATAGGGGCGATGTGGCTAGCACTTGCCCATGTCATTGTCTGATCTGAGTCTTTAATCTGTCAATGGCGCCAATGATGCATTCCAGACACCAGCCCTTTAAATAAGAAGGGGTATACATTCAGGTGTGGAGGGGGCTGGCACCAACATGTCGGACACTGGTGGATTAATTGTATATAAAATTATTGTTAGAAAATTACCACTCTGGACATTAAGGGGAGAGGGTGCTCGAGCACCCTGAACACCCCACTGGATCCGCCCGGGATTAAACTTATATTCCACAATACATACGTTCACAACTAAATTAGAGCTGGATAAGATGTTATAAGGTAAATAATAGGTTATTGTTCCATTCTGCATTGTATTATTGTCTTCCTATAATTAAATTGAAATATTGTAGATTTATATGGCAATAAAGTACATTATATACTTTAAATTATAAAGCCAATAATGAAATGACAATAATCGAGGTTGCCACGACACCTTAATACCCTGACAAGTCAGGATTGTTTATCATAACCCTGAGTTGTCAAGGAAAACACCTTACGTTAAAATAAATTTTGGCAAAGTCAGGGGAAAGTGAAAAGTTTTGCTCTCAAGATCCCATAAATTGACTTTAATTTAACCGAAAAATCACAGAGACAAGCCCCCAACACATTTTGGTCATGAAAAGCCAGTCAAAGTTATGATATACTAAATTTTGTAGCAACCCTTAATAATGTCCAGGATTTAAAGAGCTTTTATCGCTACGATCATCTAATTGTGATAATTCTTTAGCCTTGAGGTCACGAACAGATGACTTGTTTAAAATGTGATATTGACTTACAAGAGATATAATTAACTATGTAATATCAGATATATTCAATTATATAACATTTTTGTTAAATATAACTATAATTATAATAAATATTTTTTTTTATTTTGTTTATAAATTAACAAACAGCAAGTATTCCATAGGATAATAACATCGCGGCATTATCCCCTAAAAATAGGAGGCGGGCTTCCTGCTCTCATGATATCAGCAAAAAGCGGGGTCAGAATATTTTCACTCACTTATGTAACCTATTGCAGCGGGCGCCCTCTTAACTTTTACCTAATGCCTTATTATGCACAAAAAAACAGCTCCCTTTTTTAGATCCTTGAGCTGCAACTGAAACATGCGTGACTAATGAAGCAAAACTGTTTCAATTACGTACTTGCTTGGGTCTTAGTGATGATTACATTTCACTCTCAGAAATTTGTTGATAATATAGCAATTCTTAGCTCTGTGAATGAATGAATGAGCCTCGGAACAATGAGTATGCGGACTAACAGACTACACTGAATCAGGATCACCCACCAAGGATAGTGAGATTAATCTGATTGTACTATCGTCTAGACCTACAACTGGCAGTCTGAAAGCAAGCTCGCTATTTCTCGTTCACAGAGGCTCCCCAAAATACTGAATTCCTAAGTTTGTGAAGGGGGGAACATTTTTAAACCACCATACCAGAGTGGGGACGGGCCTATTACATTCACCACTACACCAGACCCACTGTTGCATGCATTTATGTGCTTTTTGTGGGGATACAAGATAACATTCTGCATAAACGTTTTTTTATCTGATGTAGTATTTCAGTCAAGATCTTGATTTCTAAAGAATGAATATTGTTTTACGTTGCTTTCCGCACAATCATGGTAATATCGCGACAGAAGGAAACCCGAAGCCGGGACTATGCTCTACTCTTATTTCGAATGACTTTAAGGGTTCTTTATAGTGCACAGTAACACAGGCAGCACTGTACACTCCAGGCCTTTTAACAGTTTGGAGCACTGTATATGCACAACCACGACGACAAATATCCTTCCAGACCGGGATTCGAACCTGGTACCTCCAGGTTATAAGCACCAGTCGATACGAATGAGCCATCAGGGCCGGCTGGTAATTTCTAAAGCGAGAAAAATTAAAAACGGTGCCATTTTATTCCCTAGTAACAAAAAATCAAGCCTCTGTTTGAAATATTGAGGAAGATATGATAACTTTCGTTATGATGTTATGGCGGCCATTTTGATTTTTTATGATACATGTAGTGATGTCGTTAAAGGTATCGTGTGTCTACCGCATCCTTTGATACAGAAAACATGTCGTTTGGTGAAATAAACTCGTCTCTACTCAATTATTGACGAGTACATGCTAACCTCAGTGATTTCATAGCGGCCATTTCGAATTCTGCATGATAATGATGTCGAATAAATGTATTGTTTGTTTTATTTCATGCCTTGATAGCGAAAAACATATGGCTAGGTGAAATAATCCTGTGTCTATCTGAATTATTAACGAAGATATGATAACTTTAGTAATTTCATGGCGGCCATTTAAAATTTTGCATGATATTGATGTCAAATGAATGTATCGTTTGTTTATTGCACTCCTTGATACCGGTTTGGTGAAATAATCTTGTCTCTATCTAAATTATTGGTGAAGATATGATAAGTTTTGTTATTTCATGGCGGCCATTTTGAATTTTGCCTGATAAGAGGGTTTTGACACCCATTTGCGAGCTCCATCAAACTTTTTCTTATTTTTTGGTATATTCTGAACATTTTCATATAGGTGGCATATTTTAACCACTGAATTCCAACGGGATTACACATGCTCCTGCACTATGAAACAAGACAGAGTACCCACCCAGCAAACATTAAACGAATGGTGGTTAAATGCTGTGCCAGTGTCGTAGACGTTAGGTCACAATTAAACCACATTCGGCCCAAGGTTTTGCGTTTTGGGGCGGCGGTGTTCGCGATCGCTCATCCACTTCGAATCTGGACCCGTTACGCAGAGGTATACTTCACGATTAAGCCGAACGCAGATCATCCTGGTTGGTTATATAAGAGTCGAGCTTGTGCTCCTTTTTTATAAGGTTATCTTCTTACAATCTGTGGCAAGCAACTATGTCGCTAAAGTTTTTTGTCTTTTTTTTTGCGTCAATAATCAGTATCAGTGGCCATGAGGTATTGTAATTGAATATCATACCCTACTTGATGCGAGTTTTTCTGCATACATATTAGGTCATAGTAGAAAATCACGAAACATCCAATAATATACTAATTGAGGTCGTTATCATGGTTATAGCGTAAAACAATCTTATGAAAACAGACACAATATTTATATATTCCGCTTAGGAATTTATATATTACTTTACATCGTATGCGCTAATGATAGTAATACAACCTCATATGACTTTTCAGCACCTAATAAAGTAATTTTGAAGTACACGTGTGTGGACATATAATCATGAGAAATTACTAAATTGTGAACAGACACGCGACGTCGAAGCAATGTTGGTTTAACGCTGGTGCTACATCGTAGACGGTAGACCAACGTTACACCAACATTGATTCGACGTCGCGCGTCTGCTGGGTTACTTCTACTATGTATATAATAAAACGCTTTACAAAAAGCATTAGACCAGAGAGACTGTGCATATTTTAAAATATCAGGACAGCTAATTGCAGCTATTAGAATATGGTATAAAATACTTTTTTTTTCAAAATTATTTTTTAATAGGATTATAATAATAATAATAATAGCAATAATAATAATATAATATATACATCAGTCCTGCTATATTAGTAATGCGACATTGATCAATGGTAAGAAACAAAAAGATACATAATTATACTCTCTGGTATATTATAGGTAATACAACTTGGCATGCAGAATTCCTAATTCAAATTTCTCAGAATTTCATCATACAAAGTTGTTTTATTGTTGGTTCTGTGCTTAGCGATTAGCGGAAAACTTACCAAAAATATTCTTAAAACTTGTTTTCTGCCACGTGAATCAAGCAACACATCAAACAGGACTATCATAATAGTATCAATTAAAAATGTCAAGCAGCATGCAAATTGCATTCGAACGTATTTAATATTTAACCCGTTGACTTCCAGGCCGGGGTGCATGCCAGGATCCAGATATACTGGTGTAGGAGTTCTATTTTTCGTCATTTGAAGCTGGAATTGCTGACGCAATTTCCAGCTTCAAATGACGAAAAATACATAAATGTAGTATATATTTGACGAAAATTTGTGTCATTTTATGGTTACGTTCATTGACGAATGACGACGGAAATTTCCGTCATGTATGGTAGTGAAAAGGTTAATACGAGAGCATAGGCAACTGATAAATGCAGTCAATCACTACATATATAAGAAAGTACCCAGTGGGCCACGTAGTCTGATACATGTTATACATCGGCAGAGTGATGATTTCTATTCATCCATACAAGTGAATATTATTAGTCTATATTAATTAATGGCTAATCGATAGTGGTGTTATTTACACATGAGCTACATGTATTTTTTTATCATGCTAAATGATAATAAAGTGTGTGGTATGATCCATCCCAGCAAACACGACGCTGGCCCAACATTAAACTAACATTGGTTGCAAAAGACAGAGACGTTGACCCATTGTAGTTGTTATGTGTTAGCCGTTGTTGATTTAACGTTGGGCCAGCGTCTGCGACGCCGCGAGCCAACGTTAATCCTACATTGGATCAGCGTCTCGTGTTTGCGCGGAAGAACACACTGGTACCAAAGTGCAGTTCATGGTACACTTGATAACAGACATTATGATCTGCGACGCCAAAAGGCAGTAACTGTTTACTTGAAAAGTAAGCAGCTACTGCCTTTTGGCGTTACACGGTATCAATCAGATACACTGATTTTACTCTTACAGTGCGGGGATTGATTTTAGACGTCAGAATCTGACGTCTGTAGACGTCAGATTCTGAAGTCTAAAGTCGATCAACGCACTGTAAAATGAAACATATTTATAATGGCAGTAGACCCATAACATAGGTATTGAAATGAAGTGGATAGAGCTAACAAGCACATGTATGGAGATCATTTTTTTGAAGAAAATATTTTGTCTCCATGGTTTATATAAACAAATTCCAGTGCTTAAAGGATTGAGTAGTACCTGGCTGTTATACAGGTACTGACGACGTCATGCGATTATCGTATTGTTTTGTGATGTCCTTATAATTGGATCACGTCTTGGATACAATTCCTACATAGATGGATAGTGCCTAATGGAACAAAACTACATAGTCATAATATTATTGTTACTAAATACTGTTGAAGTAACATATCAATTAATGTAGAAGACCATATGACTCCACGAGTTTAATAGCATGCAGTTTGAGGCTGTATATACATTTACAAATATTGATGTTTAAACACATATTTAATTTACAATACCGATGATAACTGTGATTTAATCGGTATATAAAATGGATTAAAACGGTTATTGGTGTAATTGATTAGCGTTAAAGAGTGCAGTTTGCTGGTCCTTTTTTGGCTTGCGCGTATCGCCCAACAGCTAATAAAATGTATGTTGAACTCGACGATTAAAGAGAAAACAAATGAACAGACAAACGAACAAAAGAGTCATTGAACAAATGGAGGTACAAACGGCTGCATGAGCGAGAGCCGAACTTTTTTTAACACATATACACAAATTATAAAAGGCATGTATTTCGAACGCAGGGCGTCTATTTTTCATTTGGTTTGAAAATGGCAGTCGCTTGAGTAGCAACCCAGTGAACACAAAACATTGATATAACATTTATGTATATTTAGTGGGAATGTCAGGTTGAAATGACTGAAAAATGGCGATTTGTTACGCATGATTAAGCAAAGTTAACAAGCACGCATGCTACTAAAGCTATACCATTGTAGTGATTACGTAAGATCGACTTTACACACATCATCACTGCTCTTAAAAATCAAAAGGCAGTCACTGCCTGCTTGTTGAATTAGCAGATACCGCATTTTGGCAGTGAAAAGCCAGAAGGCAGTACTTGCTTAGTTTACAAGTGAGCAGATGCCGCTTTCGACTTCGCAGAGCAGTATATATCATTATATACCTCAACTAAAATCGAATGGGCGACAAAGAGTTGATAAACGTACATAGTGATTGATCACTGTATACTGACTATACGTGACTATGAGTGTCACTTGATTGAGTGACACAGACGAAAAGTTAAATCAAACGGTACGATATGCATTGGTGTGCTATTGTTAAAAGTGCCAGCTGAGTGGCACGGCCAATCTAGGTAAAATCAAACATGACACTTTTCCCTTTAACCGCCATGTTATTCAATTTTCACCAACTTGAAGTTGTGTGATTGCAAATTATTCAGATTTGACCAAATGGAGGTCAGCGATTTTGAAATTTTGTTGATTGTTGTGTTGATGGCATGCACGTTTCATCTTTAACATGTTGAAAGCTTTTATTTAATGTGGCATATAATCGGGACCGGCGATTAAAGGGTCAAAGTACACTATTTGCGGAGTCATCATGGTTTGGTATATACCGAATCACGCGTGGAAACCTCAACTTGCAGCAAGTAAACATGAACATGTATGACTTTGCAAGAAAAGATGGTCAGATAATATACTGGCGGTGGTTTCAACCAGCTTTTACCAGAAAAAAATCGATTTGCTTTAATCTCGCTAGTAAGTTTACGCTTATAGCTTGATCAAAGCCACACATACTAAATCGACGTAATACCAATTTAAGATAAATAGTTACGACAAAACTTAATTCTCCAAATTCCTGTATCTTTTTTTAGGCCACCTTTGTAAACATATAGACTGAACTGGGCCAGGAGAACCTCTTGAGGATGGTGAAGTATACAACATATAGGCCTACACCTATACGCGAGCAGTGGACACTCGCAAACAAAAGGTCGAGTCACAACCATAAACACTCACCCGTTAAGGCGCACATTATACACAACGACGTCCACATCATCTTGTTCACCACTGTTCACCGGCGGCGATGAACTGTTCACCTCCGCGTTCAGTCCCGGCGTACAGCGTCTGTTTATCGTGCGCGCACCCGGGCGATATTAGGTCGACAGCTTATCGCATGCAGGACGGGACAGGACACGGCTCTACAACGCGCAAGTACCGGTACTTATAAGTGTGGCCGGACGCGTGACGTGTCGCTCTCGCTGAATTACAGTGCTACTAAACTAGGTCTGTAGATGCACCCGTGGTATGAGTGCGAGCTTAACCACACACATGCACTGTCAATGTCCTTTCAATGCCCACCCTTAATGCTCAGCCGCCCGTGCATCAAAATATTGTCTCGGCCCGCTCCATTGGACACACAACGTCTTCACCGTTTGCCAGCAGACGCGACGGATTCAGCCAATGCTGTTTCAATGCTAGGCCACCGTCTACGACGCTGGCCCAGCTTTAAAACAACAATGGGTGAATTTATCATATTTGCTGAAGTTTACATCAGCAACCCGCAAGCCTTTGCCACAATGTTGTTTTATTGTTGGGCCAGTGTCGCAGACGATAGGCCAATAATAACCCAGCACAGGATGAACAAAGTCGTGTTGACTTGGAAGCATGAGACGATCACCTAGTGTTGGTTTAATGTTGTTGCAGCGTCGTACACGGTGAGCCAATAATAATCTAAAATTGGGTCAATGAATCTTGTTTGCTGGGGAGCCTCAAGCAGTGCTGGGTGAACCTTGGGTCACATTTACTATGCGATGCTCCCCAATAACTAATTTGTCACTAATTTGCAAGTTTTACTTTAAACAACTTATGGGGGGGGGGGGGACTGTTTTTTATTCATGGAATCTTAAGAATAGAGTGTTGTTTTACGTCATAATAATAATCCTCGCAATTAAAATCGCCCATTACTTGATCGTTACAACGGTAAACACCCGAGACCAGGTGTAAATTAAAGATTTCCTTCTGTATCGATTTCCACCCCTCTATGCTTTATATTTCTGTTGACTTTGATGCTTCTAGTAAAGTCATAGACTAGCGGCGACTTTTACTTATTAGACCTAAGTCTCTTTAATTGCTCCCGCAGCAAAAAGCAGGGATCGATTCAATTTAATAATTTAAAGCGGCCTCAATATTTCTGTTGACATGCGGTAGAAGCGAGCGGCAAAATTAATAAACCTCTCCTTTTCTCACCTAAATGACCAGGTGCCGGCAAGGTTTAACATCGATTAACCCTTTACCCACTAAGGTATCTTATTTAATTTTTCACCCACTTGTGTCTCGCTACCGCGACACACCACTTCAAGTAGGTGAAAATTGCTCATATTAATTGAATTGTAATTTAAATTAATTGTAATTTAATTTACATTTGCAAATCCTGAGGTTCAAATACACATTTCACTTCCCAAAACAACGATTTAATCGGCTAATAAAACGAATTGAAAACGTTTAGTGCTAAAATGGTTAAATTCCCATGTGCGCCTACGAAAGCTGCACTTACTGCTATTTTAGTACCTGTTAGATTTGTATGTCTCACCTTTCTATGGGTCTGTTGGATTTAGTGTTTGTAAATTCAACATTAATTTTGGAACCATTACTTTGTTACTAAGATCCTGCGGAATCTTTAAAGTAAGTGGCACACAGCTGGTGGTAACCGACCAGCAAACACGAGGCGTTGGCCCAATGTTAGTTGAATGTTGGCCCGCCGTCTTCGACGTCGGCCCAACATCAAACTAACATTGGGCCAGCGCCTCGTGTTTTCCTTTGCAGAACAGAGTAAACGTTATAATGACCATTTATGACCATTTTTCTATATATTCACATAATTACACTTTAAATGTTATTGTTCTATTGCATGTATATGTACCCCGAGTACGAAAATAAATATATTATTATATTATTATATCGATCGTATTAATTATTATAAATTGATCATGTTCTGTATAATTAATATTTTTCAGTTATGCGGGGTTTATTAACATTTGTGTTGCTGAAGCCGCATATATATATATGCAGGGTTTCTACGGTTCAGAGCATTTGTGAGAGAAAATAAAAAAAGTTCATTAACCTTTAATTTGCTGAAATATTTTATGTGAACCAAGAGATGTTTTTTTTCATTTTGCAATTATCATCAAATTCTATGTCTCATAGTTGGCTCTTTCCGCATCATTCTAGGGTCATTCTAAATATTGTACTCTTTCAGTGCGGGGATCTGACGTCTAATGTCGGTCCCCGCGCTGAAAGGGTTAAAAAACTGGTGGCTGATGATGCTCGCTTTGTCAAATAATACAACTTGAGAAATTTATATTTTTTTCACAAATAAAGATATTCGTCGTCGTTTGACGCTTTTAAGGACGAATAAAAACACGACGAGGGTTAGTTATTCGATGTCTCTGTTTTTGCATGCATTTGACCAATAATTATTGTGTGAGTATACGATGTCACGAGCCACATAATTATTATAAATGATCATAATAATAACACGTACTATTGGTTCGAGGTATAGAATACATTTTAGATGTTCGACGTGTGTAGACAATAAACGCGCTATAATTGTCCACTTCAGAGGGTCAGTTTCGCTCGGGCTGATGCCCACAATCAAAATTGCTGTCATAACGAAATTTAGCTTCTCAGGACGTCCAGGTTTTAATCGATTTTGACGACGTATATCGTGCAGATTATACGCTGACCAAACTTTTAACCCTTTCAGTGCGGGGACGTCATATTCTGACGTCTAAAGCCGATCCCCACACTAAAAGTATTAAAAGAATTATAATGCCCGGAGACCCAAAACATATAGGTATTCAAATGAAGCGGAAAGAGCTAACTAAGACATTAATGATGATTTCAAAATTATAAAAACCCTTTGGTCTCCATTGTTTTTAAGAAATGTCTCAGCGTTATTAGGGTGAAATTTCCCACATCTAACGAACACTTGCAGCGAAAACTGTCATTGCTAATGATCATATTGCGGATGGTGATAACATAATAATACTCTGGGGTGGAGCCGAGACACAGTGTCGATAACGCACTACAAAAGCAACCAGCGGTGTCATGTTCTGTCATGTTCCTCACACAGGAACCATCAGCAATAAATACTTGTTACTTGTTACTTGTTGGTAACTGCTTATTTTTCAAGGGAGCAGTTACTGCTGTTTGCCCGTATACTCAAATGCAAAGACAAATAGCAGTAACTGCTCACTTTTCAAGTGAGCAGTTACTTCTCTTTGCCTCTGCACAACAGACTAGATTGCAGTATGTTTATATATATATACAGATACTAGCTGTCCTTATTAATCCAATATAATCTAGGATCAAAGGTGCGATCACAACGTGTCATCATGGTTTAAGTTTCTTCGGCAGAAAAATGGAGCATACTATTTGAGAAATATGATCTGCGTATCTTCGTTTATCTTTCAGAATGGTTATTTCTGTGCATTATTGTGCTGACCGTATGTGACCGCCAATGACAGGTCACTTAGCACCAACAAGACAAATACGATATTTTGCTATATCACACAGTTTTTTCCAAAGTTAACCCTTTAACCGCCGGTGCCGCATATATTCGGGTTTTCATTTTTTATTAGCACATTAAGTAACACCTTTTAAACATGTTAAAGATAAAATGTGACATCAATCAGAAATATTTGAAAACAGTTTATCTCCATTTTGTCAAATCTGAATAATTTTCACTCACTTGAAGTTGTGGGTCGCGTCAGCGAGACACAACTTCAAGTGGGTGAAAATTCAAATTGAATAATTTGGCGGTTAAAGGGTTAATCCACTTTTGTCCCAATACAGACTAATCTGGGCCATTTTCTGATGGTAAGGTGAATCACATGACACCCCCCCCCCCCAAGACAATTTTTGAATATCGATGACTGGCGGTCTCAGTACGCCACCTGTCGGCATGGGAGGCTCCCTGTGCAACACTGAATTATTTACAATATTCTGAAAATATACACATACAATCAGATAATGTCATATATTGTGTCTTCATCTAATGCCCTGGAAAGTATCCTCACATTATAGATAAGAAAGGTGAATTTACTTACTTATTCCCATTGTATTACTCAGATTTAATTTACGTAGGATCCCTATAATACTGAATATTTTGTGAGTGAGCGGGGTGAAAACATTTGAAGCAACATTTGTCTAGTTTTTCCTGGGTTGTATTAGATTGTACAGCTAAGTTGCCATTTTGGTGCACAAGTACTACTGTTTAGATGTTCGTTTTACGGCCTCAAAACGAGACAATGTCAACAAGACGGTGAGTTTCAAGAAGTGTTACCAAACACAATAAAATCATTTCTTGATTAGAATATGTTTTTCAAGACAACTAATTAATTACAAAACAGTGGCACCAAATCTACAGCAAAACATAATTCGACCCTTAATAACTAAGCGTTATGTATACTAAATTATATGTATCATAGATAGGCCTACGCGGAGAATATAGGGTGCTTTGTATGGTATTAGATGGAGTGATAACATTCATAAAATCAAAAAAGCAATGGATGTTCATTTGATTGCATTCGATTTTTCTTACAAGCTTTGGAAATGTTAAATATGAAAAGTGACATCAATCAGCAAGGTTTAAAAATCGTTGATCTCCATTTGTCATATCTGAATAATTTTCACTCACTTGAAGCTGTGGATCGCGTCAGCGAGATACAAATTCAAGTGGGTGAAAATTGTAATTAAATAACTTGGCGGTTAAAGGCCTAATGCGACCGTGTCTGAAAACAACAGCCATAAATCGTTACCATTATATCATTTGCAAAGTACAGTGATCGCCTCGCGTGATTAATATTCATGATATAATTGCGGCCACATGTGTGACAAATCAAAGTTTAACTATATCATGCATGTCCGCAAAACATAAACAGACGATTATTTATGGTTTTATAATGATTGCTCACAAAAGATATGATAATTTATAAAAATTTAAATTTTGGCGGCGGCCAGCTTGGATTTTTTCATCTTTGGGGACACTACGGAAACAAACGATGGCACTACATTGATTTAAGTAGGTCTGAAAAACATAAAAAAATATTTAGGTTTTATGATGATTATTTACGAACTATGACAATGTATAGATATTTAAATTTTGGCCACCGCCATCTTGGATTTTCTTATATTTAAAATTTTATCATCCCTTGGCACTATCATATATCGTTCAGTATATCCATGACATGATGTCATGATGTCAATTTTGGAGCTTTTATAAAAAAACCACACTTATTTCACATGGCTGCGCCACTAATATACCGAAGTAAAACGTAATCCCACAACGGGTGTGTGATCCACATTTGTGATCAAGCAACACGGACCGTTTAGCCGACGTCAACTTGATGGCTGGCCCAGTGTCGCCCACGGTTGACCAACCAATCCATCAACATGGATCAGTGCCTCGTGTAAGGTTATCGACACCAGGATAACACACGGTACAGCTGGCAAACAGAAGATTACACAACTAATGCAGCATTAAGCCAACACCAGGCCAACAGCTCACGCTCCTTTTGTTTGGTGAAGGAGTCCACCATAACATGTAGAAGCACGCAGATAATCGACCGCACCCCAAAGTGAAGTCCTGACACCATAAATCATGACACTATGTACATACCAGGTTTGCTAATAAAGCTCCTCTTGGTATAATAGCCTCAAATAAATATTGTACTCCCATTAAATTAATGACCATCGTAAACTGTACGTTGTTGTTGTTATTTGAATGGTTATTTTCAGAGGTGAACAACCGGCTGTGAGGTTGACCATGAACATGCCAAAGCGCAATATTATAAAAAATATTTTTTTACTCACTTGAAGGGGTTAGTTAAGTGTTATGCATCGTGTGGACCATTAGGAATAAATAACAAATACAAATTATGCTATTTTTCAGCTACGAGGACATACGTATGAGCGTATATGAACGTATGAACGTATGAACGTATATTATCAGGTCGATTAACACATAATCTAATCACAATGTCCAAGACAACGAAACCTCCTTACACTCAACAGACACGACAAGTTAACCCGGTGCTGGTTTATTGTTGGTACAGCGTCTAAGACGTTGTACCAACAATAAACCAGCATCGGATCAACTTGTTCGTGTCTGATAGCATTTTCAATACACCCAGTAACTATATGAAAGAAAGGCCTACTCCCGTATGTAGTATGTACTGGTGTTGACTGAAGGATTAACTACAGGAGGCCAGTCTATATCAATATATTCAACCCATATTAATGCAAAGCTTACTACACGCGAAGAAAAAATAGAACAGCGGTTGTCGTAGTGGACAAATAATGAAACAATAGTAATTATTGTTAGTATACACTTCAAGTTATGTTAAAACTCCTCTGTTTAGTATTTAAAATTTTATTTCCCGGCATAGTGCGATTTCTACAATTATTCCATATAACGAATAACCCAGCAAACACGACACGTTGAAACAATGGTGTTTTAATGTTGGCCCAACGTCTGCGACGCCGGCCCAACACTAAAACATCATTGTTTCAATGTGTCGTGTTTACTGTCAGTAACCGTGTACTTGAAAAGTAAACTGTCACTGCCGTTTGCATGTACATGGCTGTATCAGAGCACAAAGGGTTAGTGGTGTACATTGACCTATTATGGAATCTCTCAAGTGTATAATAGATGAGCGCCTGCTATGTTGATCTTGTTATCTGTCTGAATACTACAAATCATAAAGTAGCTAGCGTAGTGCTCAAATGCCGTGACGATCAGCAACGTAGATGCACCGAATATGGGCCACTGCATTCCACAATGTGTACCTGATCATACCGGTATCAACTAGATTTTTAATGTGACTTTTTAAGTAAAAGTAAAGTAAGGGAGTACGTTTTTAGCGTTTTTTGTCGGCCATTTTGAATTAGAAAAGTGTGTTTGTCGTTTTAGATTAGGCGCTCCTTCATATAACACCTCTATCTACTTCTTTTAAATGTTCCTCGATAAGATATTCTGCAGTATATGCTCTACATTGATATTACAGCAACCTTTATTGTATGAGTTGATGAGGGAAAGCTTTTCGCTTCCAATAATTCGCCAGCGAGGTTGACGAATGGTTCTGATGTCCATATTTGGGTGTTGGCAGTTGACGAACCACCGTGTCCGACTTTTACTAGTATGTATATATTGTGTTTCGGTAGCGCGACGGCTGCCGCCAAGTTTGACAAGTTTATTCAATAACTCGGGCCTCGTTTGAAGCTTAAAGTACAATTTCTGCTACAATAAACATAACAAAATAGTACAAATATTCTTAATAAGAAACTTTTTAGACTAATGGTAATAATTTTAAATAAGGATGGATGGATGGATGGATGGATGGATGGATGGATGGATGGATGGATGGATGGATGAATGGATGAATGGATGGATGGATGGATGGATAGATAGACGACGGTAAGTCTATGCAGACTTATGCGTCAATAAAATGAACATATGTACATGACTATATACAACACGATTAGTTCAGTAGAATCACATGAAAAATGATATAAGCATGCTAAGTTAGCTTGAAATCAAACGACATTATAAACTAAAACAAGCACATGTTAAATAAAATATGCATCAGAAAGTATTTTTTGCAACTATTTATAATAATATGTAGTTATTTTATCTCTCTGGCTTTGGCGCGGGAATCATATAATATGTATATTATTTGCTGTACTTTTTATGCTTATACTTTATGTACATACATGAAGATGAATACAGTTGCTGCCTAGCTTGCAGAGGCATCTATAAGCCTGTTCTAGCGCAGCACGACTAATTTTGTATATACTATTATAATGGTATAATGTGTTTATTTGTTATGTTTTAAATAGTCTATATGTATTGCCCAAAAGCTAAATAAAATAAAATGTATAATCTGATAATACCAATATCAACTAGAGTTTCACTGATGTGATTTTTGAAGTAACAGTAAAGTTTGTGGGTAAGTTTTATGCGTTTTTTGGCGACCATTTTGTATTTAGAAAATTGTGCTTGTCGTTTTAGATTAGGCGCTCCTTCACACAATACCACTATCTACTTATTTTAAAATAGACTCACACTCAGTCTCCATAAGATATTCTGCAGAGTCGTTACTGCTTACTTAACCCATTAAGCCCTCACGATGAATTAAAGCATCATTTCACATCTCTGAAAACACACCTAATTTTTCTACAACAAATGCTTTTATAATGATAATTTCCATGACATTGGTTTACCAATACATGGCAATTTTCTTAATTTTTTAAACCACATCAAATCATCTTCATCCACTACAAGTCGAGAATTGCGACAGCAATTCGCGGCTTGTAGTGGATGAAAATGACAATGGTAAATTCAGGCATGAAAGGGTTAACCCTTTTTTTATTAGCATGTACCACATCAGCTTTCAAACATATTGAAGATAAAATGTGACATTAATCAGCAAGATTTGAAATAGTCCACGTCCATTTTGTTAAATTTGAATAATTTTTACTCGCTTGAAGTTGTAGATCGCGTCAGCGAGACATAACTTCAAGTTGGTGAAAATTCAAATTGAATATTTTGGTGGTTAAAAGGTTAACAAGAAAACAGACAAACAACTTGAACTGTTTTTTCTTTTCAAAGTAAGCGGTTACTGCTGTTTGTTTTTCTCATGGCAAAAGTGTGTAGTAGCATTTTTGCCTTTTTGCCTTTCGACGTCGACTCTCTACAAATATATATTAAAATTATCTACATGACATACTAATGGGGGCCTAATGTTTAATGACGTGCGATGATTAGTTTGGGTTTCCACTTAATTAAATGTCAGTAAGTGCATCGTTCAGAGAGTAGCGTTAGAGTTCTAACCATTGAGGGAGTGGATTCAACCGTGACACAAAAAAAAACAATGCTAGATTGCATAGTTGTATCAAATAAGAACCATTGATATTATATGATTATATATCATGGAAGTATGAAGACTTGTGTTTACGTTTTAATTGGAGATAGAACAGGTAATGTCTTATGTGTTATCACGAGTTGACACTTCCGCAGCAGCACAAGCCGTTGAACCAATGTTGATTTAATGTTGGTCCGGTGGAACAGCATTAAACCAACATTGCTTGAATGTATTGTGTTTGCTGGGAGATTCCATAAATATTTCCAAATTTATACAATTGAAAATAACCAAATGACTGTCCCGAACATTCAAATGATGGATCCAACGAAGAGACTGCTAGCTCTCAGGACTCAGACACATAGGATAATGGTCGTGTCCTTAGTATATGCTCGTGGAATATTGATGGACATTTGTTTAATGAAAATAATGTAGCTATTGTGAATATGATTAATCTAAATGACATTACCGCAATCTATACAACTTGGGATGTAAATGGAGAGCGTATCCAAATGGAAATTCCAAGTGTGGTTTACATGCATGTGAAACAATTATTGCAGTAAAATTTAGCAAATTCGGGAGAGCATTAGGTGGTATTGCAGTATTCATTAGGACCGATATTAACTTTAAAGTGACGAGGGTAGAAGAGAAGTTTCCTTTTGGCATTTTCTTAAAGTTTCAAGTAATTGCTCACAAATTCAAACTGATATAATATGTGGTTTTTGCTATATTCAATCCCTAATACTCGACCAGATACGCTGCATGTACAGAACAAAATGGAATTGAGATTTTAAAATGTAAACTTGAAAAGATGCTGTCCGGAAATGAAAATTTTAGCTTGCTGGTATTTGGTGATTTAAAAGCTCGTACGGGCAAATAATTAGATAATATAATATATGACAATGTAAAATGGATTTCAGGTTTTGAATGGTACACGGCAAGTGATTTTTCACGCAGAAGGAAATCAAAAGATGATCATGTTAATATATTTGGTAGAACATTATTAAATCTTTGTAAAGAATTGGATGTGCATATTGTAAACGAGCGATGTAGGTACGATTGTGGTATTTACATATTTATTTCAAGTCAAGGTAAAAGCCTAATTGACTATGTATTGGCTTCACCTTCGTTGTTTAAATATATATTAGGTTTTTCCATTTTAACAACGGACATTAGTAACCATTTTCCAACTATCACAAAACTCAAAATATGTACTCGTAATAGGCGGCTAAAAATGCCAGTGACATGTAAATTACGATCTCAATTGAGACTCGTTTGGGACGTCAACAGTGTAAATGACTTTGTAAGGTTACTTTGTGACGATCAGTCACGTACATTGTTCCGATAATTTGAAAACGAAATTAACGTGGATATTAATAATACTATTGAAATTGTAAATAACATTTTATACAGTGCTGGAGACAGTATGAAGAGAGTGTCACGTGCAAATAGAAAGGTTGGCACAGTTAATCAAATGAGACAACCTGATTGGTGGGACAGAGATTGTGATATTAACAAATGTAAAAAGTATGATATGTTGACAAAATATAGAGTTACAAATTGTTGTGACGATTTGCGCAGATATTGAGATGAAAAAAATGAATTAAAAAAACTATGCAGAATTAAACAGGGTCAAGTCAAACTTAAATGTCAAAGCAAGCTACAAAATTCTGTAGATAATCCAGTGAAATTTTGGTGAAAGGTAAAAAAGATGGGAACGAAAACACCTATCAAGTCTAGCATATCAGCACCACAATAGGTAGATCACTTCAATAAACTGTTAAATCAACCAAATTCACTTGATAAAGAATTTGAACGAAAAATGTTTATATCAATAACTCTAGATAGACATCCACTGTCTTAGCTAGGATTACACAATTGCCCGTGTTTTTTCCCCAATTTTTGTATAGCTGCCCGTGCATTTCCTCCTTTATAGAGTAATTTGGACAATTTTTGCCCGTCTTTTTGACTTCATACCCGTCAAATAAACAGGTGCACGAGTCGCCGGCTGACACACAAATCCCACGTTTTGTCGGATAGATGTCGCACGAATTTTTACGAAAGCCAACAATTTCAAGTAGCCTACTGAACATTCGTGCGGCGTTCGTAGGAGTGCTGTAAGAGCTCCGTAAGAACAACTATGCTATATGTTTATCATCATCATCGTTAGATAATTTGACTTTTCAATGATTAACATGACTGATCCTTTATCATTAATAAAATTTCCTGGCGATCTTCTCCTGAGACAGTTAAATAAATAGACTTGGACACAGCATGCACAGTGTCACCAACGGACATCAATCAGTCAGCGAGGTTAAGACTGATATAAGTCCAATGTGAGTCGGTTGGTGAAAGCGGGGTCTGGTTTGTCTTCAGCGGCAGCTAACAAGTGTTTTTGTTCTTAATAGCAATTGGAGCCATATTATTACGTGCTACTTAAAATATACTGACAAAGATCTAGACGATCAGTAATAAAATAAACACTAAAAACATTATACTATTGTCTTTAATTACCTCCAGTCAAATGTGAAATTAATATCACGTGTTTCTCGAAGAACACAAAAAACATCGTGATGGTGAAATTAGAAATCCATGTATCCTGTAGATACACGGTTTTGAATTAGCAGATAATATCTGTCAATTCAAAACGAAACGAGCCAACAGGTCAAGACACTGCGAACTATAATCTATAGCAGTATTCAGTAATACCATGAAGTACCTAAATATACTCTATATCACTAACACTCTCCTTTGTAAATTATTATAATCCTACTACGCTCTGAGCCTCAAATTTGCGAGGTGATTTTGCATTCGCCTTCTTATGTCACTATACAAAAGCAGCATTAATATTAAGCCAACGACTTTCTAAAGATTTGAAGTTACCCACGTCCATCGCGCCATGAAAGAGAATTCAACTACGAGGGATTATGATATTACTAATATTTTTATACACATCAGACGCGAGGCATTGGAACAATGTTGTTGTAAGCCTTAACCATTACAACGCTGAATTATTTTTGTTTAACCCTTTCAGGCCTGAATTTACCATTGTCATATTCATCCACTACAAGCCGAGAATTGCTGTCGCAATTCTCGACTTGTTGTGGATGAATATGATTTGATGTCGGTGAAAAATTCAAGAAAATTGCTATGTATTGGTAAACAAGTTCCATGGAAATATTCATTCTAAAACCCCTCTAGTTTTATGAAATTTACGTCTGTTTCCAGGGATGTAAGATGATGCTTTAATGCATCGTGAGGGTTTAAAGGGTTAAATCATGGTGACTAAAAGGATTTTTACAATTTAAAATCATCATAAATGTATTGGTTATAATTCTTTCCGCTTCATTTGAATACCTATGCTATGGGTCTACGACCATTCTAAATATTTTAATTCTTTCAGTGAGGGGGGTCGTCTTTATACGTCAGATTCTGACGTAGGCCTATAAAGATATATCCTAATCAATCTAATAAACATGTCTGTCAAACTTTTCACAACGGTTTCTATATTGTATTTTTCCCGTAGATTTAAAATCTGCCAGATACTATTCGAAATTTTGCATATTTAATTAGCTAATTTGCATATTACCAAAATTATTTTGGGGGTCATTGTAAGGTCATAGGTCAGGTGACCAAATACAATATCACACATTCATCATGTTAGCATGTGAATTAAGAACAGTGTGTTATGATAACCTCTTTTCGAGAGGAAACTATTCAAATATAGCTATGATGGCGTAGATGGATCACACAATTTTGCCAAAATATCAAACTATGGTGATATACACATCAAAAAGTTCTAAAAATCATATGACAACATTAAGATTTTTGGTATTATATTTCTTGACCCAAAAAAACTTAATCTGTACATTATTATCGCTTACATAATGATATATTGAAGCTAAGGAATCTTGATTTTAGGTTCGGCTGGAGTCCATTTTAAATTATGGCGGCCATCTTGTATGATTAAATATAGTTTTGTTTATGAGATGTTACTCTCTGAAATTAAATATATAATATCACGCATTCAAGTCATCATTTTATAAAAAAAATCAACTTGTGCACTTTTTTCTAAAACGTAAAGGTGGGATATCGTATTTTAATGGTCACGTGTTCTATGATCTTTCAATGACCCCAAGAATAAAAATTGTCGTCAAAATGGCATTATGGGATTTAAAAACCCGAACTTGGGGCCGGGACTGTATTCATAGCCGATTACTTTTTTTGCGGCCAGTGTGGAAATATGCAAATTAGCTGATTAAATATGCATAGTCTCGAATGGTATCTGGCAGATTTGAAATCTATTGAAAAAAATACAATAAAAACCGTTGCGAAAAGTTTGACAGACATGTTTATATTAGATTGATTAGGATAATTACATTCCTGTCTATATTGTATAACATGAAAGATAGGAAATAACAGTACCACCTGGTGAGCTCTAGGAAACTATATATGGAGTTATAATTTTGTTTGATTGCGTTCAACAGGCGGCGGCACCTACACAATGTACATAGGATTTATGCACCCCCCCCCCCCCGCCACAACTCACACACACCATTTTTTTTAACCTGAGATGTTACCATAAAAAAATAGGGGCTAACTTTTTATTTCGACCTCTTATATTACCCCAAAACCTGTCTAAAATTAGGGGGTAGAGTCACGCAAACATCTGTCGTTGCAACAATCAATAATTTTATTAGAGAAGGCTGTAGTTAAAATCGAATACTTTTCAAAATAATTCATATTAACGTGGTTGAGAAGAACTATTAATACAAATCTTTCTTGGCAATTGGCATTTCACCAAGCTATCAAGAAAAGTCCTGGCATTTGGGCGTTTGGTAGTAATTATACTTACAAACTAATTAAGTGTATACAAGCGATACAAGGTGTATATATACTCCTTTTTTTAAATATATTTGTATAGCTTACATTAACTTAATAGATTAATATTGAATGTTATTGAATGTTATAATGACATTCTAAGCGAACCTTATTGAATCAATAACCACCTTAATGATCGATCGCCATGTGTGTATATATAACTGGGCTAAACAAGGTATATTATTTATTAAATATATTTTAACGGAAGACGGTACCTTTTCTACATTTTCAAATTGAAAGCCACGTTTTAAAATAAAGGGAACGTATTTAGATTACATTCGTTTTCAACAACAAATTCAAAAAGCATTGCGGAAATTAATTAATCGTAAATCGATAGAAAATATATGTTTTTCTAACAACATCACCTCTTTGAAATTCAGTGAAACTGTTACTAAAAGACCCGGCCGACAGTAAGACAATATACCGTGTTAGCTCGATGTAAAAATTATGAAACAATATGCATAAGAAGGTGGGACAAGGTATTGCCAAATAGCAATAGCCGTTGGTCAAATATAGCTGGATGGTCTTTTAAATTCACTAGTAATATTCAATTAAATGTATTTCAATATAAACTAATTCATAGCATCTTACCAACTAATAGCACTTTGAAAAAATAAGCATATACCAAACATATATATTTTGTAAGATTGATGTGGAAACAATAATACATGTATTTATTGATTGTCAAATAATATCAGATATGTGACAAGAGTTTTGAATTTGGCTAAATTATTGCCAGTTTATGATTAGTTTCGTTTGAAGGTATGAATTATATATATTTTGTTTAATATAAAATTGTACAGACTGTTCTTCAGTGCACCAGAATAACACCCACGATACGTTTTTAGATAATGGGAAAAATGTATTGATGCTGTACTGGATATAATAAATTAAGATTTACACTTTCTATACACTTTAATGATGGTCATATCTTCTCCTCCTTGGATGTGATATCTGCCACTTTACAGGGGTGACGATATATATGTGCCGTGCCTTTCTGAATTAATTTACCTCACATAATAGTTTTTGTGTGTAACGTCATTTTCTGTTGTGCAGCACACGGAGGTGGTGTATTTTGGCTTTGCAGAGATTAACAGTATTGTATAATGTATGCTTTGTATTGTGTTGTGTGTGCACATAAAAGTGGATTGAAAACCCGCAAAAACATGGAATGTATGTAAAAAGGATAATGAGCATGATGAGGTTATATAATATATATTTTAATTAAAACACACCACTGCATTGTTTTCTTTGTCCGACCATGACATTTTAGGCCGGGGATGGAGAGTTATTGTTGACCATTTACAGACCAATTACATGGATTATCATGGTAGGTCTAGCACTGTATGCAATGCATGTATATGGGCACAAATTGTCTTATAATCAGTCAGGTGCGACATAGCTGTTGATTATGAGGTATCCTCATTATGGTCGGATGCGTTTTAAGTCAGTTAAAGCGACACAATCAGGCTAAAATCATCAACAAATCGGTAATTTTATGATTTCAGCCTGATTGTGTCGCTCTAACCCTTTAACCGCCAAATTATTCGATCTGAATTTTCACCCACTTAAAGTTGTATCTCGCTGACGCGATCCACAACTCCAAGTGAGTGAAAAATATTAAAATTTGACAAAACGGAGGTCAACTGTTTTCAAATCTTGCTGATTGATGTCACATTTTATCTTTAACATGTTTGAAAGGTGGTACTTAATGTGCTAATAAAAAATGAAAACCCGAATATATGCGGCACCGGCGGTTAAAGGGTTAAAACCCTCAGTGTTCTCTATCATTAGCTGTGAAAAGGGTATCTGCCTTCGTCCTCGGCCCTTTTCTCAGATAAGAATGTACACTCCTCCTTTAAAGAATTATCATTTTAATTATTTATGTCGAGATAATCAGTAACATGTGTCCTTCGTTTCTGATATATACTTTCTGACATATAGTTAATATTCAGCGTGTAGACTCGCCGTGTCTCATTCCGTCGCATTTTTATGCACCCTTAACCACTATCAACAACGACAATTATTAGGACAACCGCATACAATCTAATATGCCAAGAAACAGTCGTATTATATGTCTTAACGGATATCTGACACGACAGTAAAGATCGCACAATATTGTAAGACATATACCTATATTACCCTTAACCCTTACAGCGCGGGGATGGACTTTAGTCTGACGTCTGTAAACGTCAGATTCTGACAACTATAAAGTCTATCCCCGCACTGTAAGAGTACAAATATTTCTAATGGTCGCAGACCCATAACATAGGTATTCAAATGAATCAGAAAGATCTAGCGAGGACATTTATGATGATTTTAATGTGACAAAAACACCTTCGGCCTCCAAGGTTTTCATACAATAATTTAGCGTTTAAAGGGTTAAAGTGCTATTCGCGTCTATAGCCGTTTTTAACCTCTCCGTTTGTCTTTTCAAAAAAAATAAAATGTACAAAAAAATGAGCAATACATTTGCAAGATTGGCATATATTTTCTTCAAATTGTACAGATGTAAGTAACTTTTACCTACTCTGATGACATCGCAAGACTCTGACACAGTGACCTCCATTTTTAAAGGTAATATTTCAAATACGATCACAAGTTTACGCCAGCTGAAAATGGCCTAGTTTCATAGGCACTTGAAATATTCGTCTCAATTTCTTGGCATCCGTGTTTCTTGGTAGGCAGCGCGAGTGTCGTTTTTACACAGCTGGCTGTGTAAATAAAATGGCGGTCAGTGTGACTGGGCCTCGCGCAGTAAATGAGCTCAGTCATACCGGGTAATTTTACCCACATTACGGACACAACTTCAAGCCGGCACAAATTTACATTCTATAACTTAACGCTTTAACCTTAAACTCTTCTTTTACCAATTTCGCAATAGTCGTTTCTAATCTGTGTTTTATTATCAAGTTTAATCCCCGTTTCGGGGGAATGAGATGTGTGTTTAAACATCAAGATTCGCAAATGTTTATTCTCAAATTAAACGGCTATGAGTAAACTTTAACCACTTGTGGGTCACGGTATATATTGCGAAACACCACTATACGTTAGTGACAATTTAAATAACATAACTTTGTCATTTTAGATAGATACCTTTAAGATGTATAATACATCGCTTCTAAAGCAGCAAATTCAACCATTCAGGTGGATTTCTTGTCACATTGTTCAATAATTATTTCAACATGCGCAAGAAATAATCTTGCACTTGAATCAATTGAAAAATTAAGACAGAAACATGCACTATTTTCCGATTATCAAAGAACAACTTTTTTTAAACTTCACAATGGCCACATTCCCGGCGGCCTGCCGTCGTCGTTTTATGTCACATAATCATGACAATAATGATAATGGTCAGTGCTCAGGTTCAGGTGGATTTCTTGTCACATTGTTCAATAATTATTTCAACATGCGCAAGAAATAATCTTGCACTTGAATCAATTGAAAAATTAAGACAGAAACATGCACTATTTTCCGATTATCAAAGAACAACTTTTTTTAAACTTCACAATGGCCACATTCCCGGCGGCCTGCCGTCGTCGTTTTATGTCACATAATCATGACAATAATGATAATGGTCAGTGCTGCGGTATAGGATAAGGCCCGAGGAGCTCTAGACTCTTAGCTGAAAAAAGGGTCGAGGCCTAAGACCGAGGCCTTTTTCACAGCTAAGTATGTAGAACTCCGAGGGTTTTAACTGATTTAAAACACATCCGAACATAATGAAGATCCCTCATAGTCAACAGTTCGGTCATCTCTGGCTAACTGTAATGTCATCGGCCTACCATGATAAATGATCTGTACTAGGTCAGCAGTCCCGGCTCAGAATGTAGTGGTCGGACAAAGAAAATAATTAGTCCGAGAGCCCGGAGGGTTTTATTTGTGTTTTCAGGTCCAAATGTCTCGTCAATTGTTTGTGTAGTGAACATGTCTCAGGAATTCAAATCTGGAACTCTGTCAAACCCAACGGGGGCAGATTTTTTTAAAAAGGACTTTAAAGTAGGGTACCCTCGAATAAATCTATGATTCTGTAATGGCAAATTTATGATCGACAAATAGGTTTATTGCTAATTTTTATGTGGCGCCAGGATAGCACATTGGTAGCGTGGTTGACTCAGAGCCCGGGGGTACCGGGTTCGAATCCCGCTGCGGCCGATATCCTTCCTTGGTGCACACATATGCAGTGACCCAAACTGTTCAAATTCGTGGGACAACCGAACGTATAACCGATTCGCGCCGCATAAGAAAACGTACAAAAAAATAAAGGAATAAAATGACCAATATGTCACATGTAAACGGTCAATAAAACCTTTTATATTTATATACATGCCTATAAATCTGTATTGTTCGCTAATTATGGTCACAAAGGGCACGGAATTTAAATTGTGCACCTTTGTTGATTTAAAGGTTGTTATTTAGTCTAAAATCGCAAATAAACGGATGGTAGTTATCAATAATTCTTATAATTAAGTAATATTTGTTTCACTTGAACATTTGGATTAACATGAATAGAATCAGGTTTGTTGTTTTCATAGGAAAATTGTATCAGGAGTTCAAATCTGGAACTCTTACAAACCCAAATGGGGAATTTTTTTTAATTGACTTTAAAGTAGGGTACCCTCAAATAAATCTATGATTCTGTAATGGAAAATTGATAGCGGACAAATAGGTTTATTGCTAATTTTTATTTATATACATGCCTGTAAATGTGCATTGTTAGTCCAATTGTGGCCACAAATGACACGAAATTTAAATTTAGCACCTCTGCAGACCCACATGTGGTTATTTTGTCTAAAATAGCAAATAAATGGATGGTAGTTATTAAGTATTTTTACAATCAAGTATAAAATTTGTTTCCCTTGAATATTTGTAATAACATGAATAGAAGCAGGTTAGTTGGTTCTATAGGAAAAATAAGTCAGGAATTGGAATTTGGAATTCTTACTAAAACAAAGGTAACCGATTTCTTAAAAAATCTTTAATGTAGGGTATCCTCAAATAATGTTATAATTCTGTTATGGGAAATTGTAACTTACCAATAAGTTCATTGTTAATTTTTATTCATATACGTGCCTATAAATGTTATGTTCACTCTAGTTATTGCCACAAGGAGCTAGGAATTCTAATTTGCCACCCTTTCAGACCCACAGGTGGTTGTTGTATTTTAGGATAAAGGTAAAATGTATGGTAGCTAATTATTATTATTATAATCACGTATTATTTGTTTTATTGGAACATGTGCATGTGTAAATTTGTTTACGCGTGTTATAATTTTGACAGAAATTAACAAACTCCTACAAACGTACACGGGTTCTGTCTGACTCTGTATATTATTAAATATTAAATGCTATATGTACTATACTTACATACTCATGCGTATCATCATGATCATTACTGTCATAAAGCATTTTATCATTATAATAGTCATTGCTCATATCATAATATAACATCATGATTTAAGAGGGCATTGGGCTATTTTAGCATCCCGCATCAATGTCTAACAGCCCGTCATAGTCAGCAGCAGCTCGAGGTGTAAGCCGAAGGCTGTTGTAGACTATGGTGAAATGTTGATGAAAGACTGCTAAAACAACGCAATATGGACTTGAATCATATCATTACTATTATCACCACATTACTTGTTTGTATGCATTTAGACTACATGAACTGTGTCGTTCAACGTTCATCCAGACCACGTGCAAGGTGTGGATATAAGTTGGGCTCTTATTCATTTCTGCAACCCCTCTGAAGTATTAGCATATCAGCCAGAAATGTTATAGTTACATCTCTCTTGGAGAAAGCATTGACAAAAAACATGTGAGTATGCAATGAGCGATCTTGAAGTCTATCGCATCATGATGACCTGAACAAAGTAAAGGAAGCAATAAAGGACAGAATCAATCCGGTTCAGATGGAAGTAAATGATAAGCTATATTGCATAACAACTTGCAGTCGCATACAAGATGTAATCAAATATATGATCTACTGCACTGAATTCAGGATGGACAAAAGTGGTGTCACGAATAGATGGTTGTTTTAAAGATTCCCTACAATTTTAAAATCCAATTCCCAGAGGAAAAATAAAATTAAAACTTTTAATCTGCTGCCCTCAAGAGTACAGTAAAAACGTACATCATGTCCAGCGCAGACATTTATATCAGAATGTTTAGTCCACTGTTCTGTGAGAAATCATAGAAAGTATGCATGCGTGCTCGACATCTTTCACAGGAGGCGAACCGCAAGTAGGCTTATCACATATCATATCAACCCGCTGAGACATCTCACAAAACTTGAAAGTATTACTTTTGAAACTTCTCCAAATGTATTTGGCAGATTTTGCAGTGTGTGGACAAGAAACATTTTATCAAAGAGAATAGTACCGACTTTTTTACTATAGGCGCAGTACTGGTAACCACACCTTCAAGTGCACCAAAATTTGCATATTGATAGTTCATTATATACCAAAACATATTAGCTATGGACCCAATCTCAATTTCTCTTTTTTTTCAGAATTGGCGGCCATTTTCCAATATAGCAGCCAAATTTCGTCAATTTCGACAGTAGGACTGGTCTCGTGGTATCAATATTGGAATACAAATCCAACAAATCATTCATATGAGCCCACAAAAGCAAAGTACTTGTGTCATAAATTAATTAGAATTTAAATATATCACCAAACTATGTTTGATTAGTGAAAAACCGTGAAAATGCCTTCAAAATAGTTACAGCGGAGACACAATATCTACCGGTTAGCTTTAAAAGCAAAAAAGTCACACAAATTTATAACTACAGTGGAACATTTAGTTAAAAAAAAATATTTGTATTATTTCTATCTAGATACACATAACATGCCTATGATATTTATGATATGGCTATGAAGTTTATTGAAGACAACTATCCCCTTCTTTACTTAGAGCTTCACACTTAATTGCGACCAAAATCACCCCCACATTTACAGAGAGCTGTACACAACATATTCGCACGTACACACTTGCACTGTCCTCTGCAACCTTTCACCTGATTACAACCACACTTCAGGTGATCTTGGCATATCTTAGATGCTAATGGCAAGAGAGTCCAGCATGGTTCCCAAGTCTGCAATGGTCCCTTAACCCAACCCCGGTCATTCGGACATGGCTGAGGAGGATACGCCACCAGAGATTGTCCCCACTGATATCCTGCTTGGTATGCTGACCGCTTCACATATTGGATTAATGAAGCAGAGGTGGGTGGGATGGAGTCGAGGCTTCTGCCCTTTCTTGTAAAGACATCCTTCCTGGCATTATTAACAGTTGAACACTCGCTTGCTGTGTCATATATTAGTACGATAAAGCGTTCTATTTGTGGCATTACATCTTCCACCACTTTCTGGCTTGGAGACTAACTTAGAGCATGTATTGCTGGTGTAACTTCTTCGTAGACTTCCCATACTGCCCATGCAGTCTTCTTGCCTCTGTTTGCAAAAGTTCTGTCCTGTTCCGAATGCTATCTTCGGCCTTAATCTCATTACACAGTGCAACAGCTATAACGAGAACATCTGAGTCAACTGTACGCATCATCAGTTTTTGTGACCATGTTTAGTGGCGTCAAGTGTATGCAGTAGTAACCGAGTGTCTGATTCTTCTTGGTTACATGGTGAGAGAGCACTGATGTCTTGAAGGCGTGGTGAAGTAAGTACTGTTTTATCAAGTGTGGATACAATCTTTTGAACACACAACAGTAATTGATTCTTGTGATTTATTTTTCGTCAAGTCTTAGAAATTCTTGCCAGTTGTTTGGGATCTTGTTATCTGGCTGCACTCGTCTGCGTGTTCCTGTTCCACGTTTCTTACGTACAGTGAATTTTAGGCTGTCTGGAATATAAACATCCCACACAATATTTAATATGCGCACAATATCTAGCTGAGATTTAAAAAAAAGAAAGAATACTTGCTGGGAATATCCATGAAATGTTTTCACTGCACGAGGTCTTAGCATATTGACAATGACAGCTCCATCTAACAGTAACATATCAACATCTTGTCTGTCATTTTGTGAAGGAGACACTTTCTCTAAGCATTGTAATATATCTGATTTTGTTTCTGTACGTATGTCACCATAGGTCGAGAGTGATGGAGGGAAATCTTGGTTTTCGTGACTGAAGAAAGTATCCAAAAGTATTCAAATTACCGGCACGAACTTGACAAGACACATACAGTTGAGAGAACAGTGACACATTCTGCTTTAGTGAAGCAACATGGCGTTTCTCTCCTCACTTTGATTTCAGGGAATGACTTCCGAACCGTGGGAGCTTGTGTTGCTTACTTGGTTCAAATAGGGACCTTGATATTGCTTCTAGTCTTTCTGTAACAAATCCGCGATATTGGTTTTGTCCCACACTTTCTAATGTTTTAACTGTTTCAACAACAGAAGGCAACATTATGTCCTCCGGAGATCATTTGTATTAGCACTTGTGCTACCTGGAAATCCAAATAAACATGTTTATATCAACATTATGTCCTGAGTATCAAGAGCAAGTAGATCGGTATCTGTTATTGTAGTGGACAGTGATATTACTTGTTTCTTGAATGCCTTTTGCACTCTTTTCCTTTGTTCATGATGACGGCAGTCTGGTTTATTACTTGGTCACCTTTTGTTATTTCCAATGAACACTCAAAGCTTGTTTACGAATCTAGCTACTTTTAGACCAGACACCATCCATCTGAGTAGTTGTGAGGAATTTTCTGTAAGTCCTCTTGTTCCACCATCACCCTTAACAAGCTTGTTGTTTTGTTCATGAACATGATCGAGTGATATTCCAGAGCAGGCATGCTGAGTATTTTTAACTAGAAAATTGCCCTTTTTGAACTCAGGATGGCACTCTTCGAGCAACATCATGTCGCGTATATACACAGGCAACCAGCGAGCAAAATTATAGGGTGATCAAGTGCGAACATCAAATGAGCTATCTTCTGCAGTGTCTGAGTGTCTTAATGATCTGATGAACACAAGAACTGATGGCTGAATCTCGAGTGTCAGACTCTAGAAGTTAAATTGTGGACTTTCTTCTTCTTTCAGTTGTCCCCACTTGTCAAAATCTCCAGCATGATCATTAAGCTTCAACATATGCTATGAGTAAGCCTTTTGCAACAGTGTACAGTGCTGCAGCTGTGACCTGGTGTGTATATCTTGTTCTGGATACATGCGACGCCTTTAAAAAAGAATCAGCCTTTCCAGGAGTTGTTATGTCAGCTTGAACAAGAGCTGCTGTCCATCCACTGCTGTGTAACCATTTTCAAGTGCTTTCCAGGCTGTCATTTCTATAGGAAGCCCGCCGAGCATGATGACATATAAATCCTCCCATAACTGTTAGGACTGATCCACTGTATTTGCTCCGTTTGGCAAACAATGGCTGATCACATGCCATGACCGGAGTTTGTCCAGGGTTTAAGTACTGGACTGCCTTTAAGATGACATCCATTGAATGACGGACATGGCTGGTGATGCAGCTTGCTCTTCAAACAAAGGAAGCAATGATGAAATAGCAAGGTTTGATTAACTGATGCTTTTCTCGTGATGTGCATGGAAGGCAGAACATGATACATTCATATCATCTGAATCACTGTCTAGGTAGAATTCATTCATTTACTTTGGCTTTACTCTTGGGCAGAACCAGAGGTGGAACATTTGTGTACTCTTCTGGAAGTGGCGCTATATTTTTTTACTGAAACGACCTAACATGTGATTAAAAAATTATTATCCTTGCCTCGGCGGGATTTGTGTGGCATGGATGATAGAATAGAGATATTGCTGTTCCATGAAGAGCTCCAAGGGCTTTGTTTGATGATGGGTTATGATGTATAGTATCATATGCAGCTGTTGTAAAAACTCCATGTCGGAGTTGACGAGGACAGACTACACCTTCTGATTTGTAAAGTTCCGATATATCTTTTCCTAGATGAGCTGATATGCTCAAAACTGTGTCATATGATACTAATAATCCAAGGTCGTATAATGCGGGTTTCACCATGTAACAGCAGTCCCACATATATTGGAAGAGGTGGCTCTCTCATGGTGTTGTGGTATGTTCCTGTTGCGCAACACTCAAAACGGCTTGAATCTCAAATGAACTATTTGTCTGTGTTTGAATGTTTGATCCTCCTAGTATCATTCCCGGTAATGATCTCATTTTGCAGGAGAAATACTTGCTGTAAAATATTTGTATTCATTTCAAAGTTGGTTGAATATATAAAAATAAGCCAAAAGGCAGTTACTACCTTTTTGCCAATCGATGCTAAAAATGGCGGCCATTTTGGATTGCACAATTCTTTATCAGAAATTTATTTAAATAGATCTATTCTAAGGTGAATTACTGTCAAACAAAGTGTGTCTATTACAGCAGATAACATTGTTTAAATAATCATTAAAATATCTTTATTTTTTTTATTTAATTGGTCGCCATCTTGAAAATAGCCGCTATCTTGGAGCATAAACTTTAGCATAAACTTTATACATTCAATTTAAAATTATTTTTTAATGATCACAATAAAATTTAGTGATTTTTTTATATATTTGGCCGCCATATTGAAAATGGCGGCCATCTTGGATTTGTTCAACTTGGGTCCATAGCTAATTTTAAAGAGTATCATTTCAGCTAACTTTCTGGAAATTTTGGTGCTTTTATCACTAACTGAGCCTTTCTTCTGATTTTCGCCACAAATCTGCTGGACTATGGCATTATAATGCTAACACCGGGGAAAACAAGGCCTATGGGCCTTGTTCCGCATTTTAGTATGTCAAACAGGTAGGCTATATCGTTGACGTTTACTGACAGCAGTAAGCGGATTTGTGATATAAAGCTATTAGTCGTATAATAATACTGATAATAATAATGTAAAGACGGGCGCTCTGGAGCGTTCAGAGTCCTCTAACTGACACTGGCCACCATAATTATGAAGTCGCCCCAGATCAGGCCGCGTGCAATCATGCTTTTATGGTCGCAGAATTACAACCAGCTCAAATTTTGACCCATCCGCACTTGGCAGCGGTTTGCAACACCAGCAGCGATATCTGCATTGTAAGACATAAGAGTCGAGTTGATATTCAGATATTGCACGCGGCCACGTGTTACATCATGACTGGATTAGAACATTTTTTGTCGTTGTTCATGTCTTTGATTATATTAAGTAAGTATAACATACTACATGTTCTATTATACTTTAACCCTTTAAGCCCTCACGATGCATTAAAGCATCATTTTACATCTCTGAAAAAATACTTAGTTTCATTAAAACTGGGGGTTTAGACCAAACATGTTTATGGAACTGATTTGATAATAACAATATATTTTTTTATATTTACCACCCACATCAAATCATCTTCATTCACTACAAGTCGAGAATTGCGACAGCTAATCGCGGCTTGTAGTGAATGAAGATGACAATGATAAATTCAGGGTTGAAAGGGTTAAATACCGTTTGGATCCTAGAAGAAGTATAACATATTGTTATAGATTGGAAATAACTCCTTACACAATCTATTACTTCTGAAGAATTCAATATATTTGTATAGGATTTAACATGACTAAGAAAGATTCAGTTTTACAGTTGCACTGATAAAACAACATACATGTTTTCTACAATGAATTTTCGATATTTTAAATGTACACATATGCAAGGGTGAGCTATGCATAATGCATATACACAGTATAAATACTTGAGCTTTCTTATTGTAAAATTTAGTTCGGGCTTTCATACATTGTGCATGGGATTGTGTAAATATCACAAACCTAATTTATTTCAGCCTGGTGTATTTCAGTCTGGTGCACCTATTTAAACATCACATAAAAGATAAAATGAAAATATGGAAATATATAGTATGTTTATTCTTGTGATCATAACTGAAAAGTGAAAACCGTAATTCTAGACCGAGCAAGTATGTACAAGAAAAACGACGTGCATTTTTCCCCCCAAATGGTAAAATTGATAAGAATTGCATGCCTATAATAAAAAAAAACATTAGTAGGGGTGGATCAAGAAATCGGAATGGCTCATTACGAAAAGTGTTCAGTGCTATGACTAACAAGTATCTGATAAACGGCTGATTTAAAAGCAGCCATCTTAAAAAATAGCAGTCATTGCAATTTTGTGTATGGAGAAGACTACTATGTTATAAGCAAGCAGAGTCAGTCGTGTCAATGGAAAATGACTCTACATGCCTCTACATGCATTAAAATAACTTTCCTAATATAACAATAGACTTGTTTTGTCAATTTTACAGCCTTTTTGGATTTGTTGAGATATGAAAATCGAACAATATATTTTTTTTTTGATAAAAAACAAGGCCTCATATCTATTGAAACAGCAATCTCACATGATGTGAATAAAGATGACATTTAGATATTCAATAAATGTTGTCATTTACAAATTGTAAACATGTAAGAAATATCGAAATTAAATATTTATTATTAAGTAGGGTTGAACAACAACATATTCACAGGCTCTTATGTGAATCCTTGCCTAAGACCCCGTAGGCTCGGGTGTCAGACATTGCCTAGGACCCTACAGGCTCTGTGTGGATCTTGCATAGGAGCATGCAGGCTCGAGTGTGGGACCTTGCCCAGGATCCTGCAGGTTCTGGTGGGAGTCCATGGCTAGGACTCTAATGGCTCGTATGTGAGACCTTGCCTGAGACCTTGCCTAGGACCATGCTGGACCATTCAGTGTGCTTGAATTCGTCACATTTTTCTCATTTTCACAGACGTGGAAATAAATTTTACGTTTGAAAACGAGGCGAACGAGTATAGTCGACACCGGTAATTTAGGGTTAAGCAAAGTGCATCATATAGGCCAAACCAAATCATTACAAGTATGCACTCTATCTAAATCATATAAATCTGTGTTTGTTTTTGCATTCAGGATCTTTGATGATATTATCACGGTAATAGAGCATGGAAACAACATTGTGTGATCGTTGTACGCTCATAATTGTGTATTCTGGGACAATTATTATATATAATTATGGAGCAATCTAGGTAGTTACTGATATTTATGGGGCATTGGACATGCAGGTTATTACCTAGCAATTTAGGTCCCAGCTTTAAGGGTTTTTAACTCGGTATTGTATGTTTGTGTAAAATAATACATACTGGTCTACCGACGTATCTAATTTTTGAGGTTAGAATAAAGATTGCAAACTAAGTATATGCCTTTTATAGTTGACCAGCCACACCACCAAAATACCTCTAATATAACGGTATGGGGAGGCGTTTTTTGTAAAATAATTAATTAACCTTTTCATGTACAGCAAATAGATTGATATGAAAATTGGAAGAAATATATAAATTACTTACTCAGTCTTTATTTTTTTTCAGATGTGATGACAGTTCTTGGCATTAATGACTGGATCGCAGTAGAGCTCGACTGTCCTACAAAAAATGTACGCTGGATGCCTTCAACACATGTGAGATATCACCCAAAAGACACAATACGTTGAACAAAGTTAGTTTAACGTTGGTCCAAACCCTGGAGACCGAAATCATCAAAAATGTCTTAGTTAGCTCTTTCCGCTTCATTTTATGATACATAATTATGTTATGGGTCTACGGCCACTATAATTTTTAATCCTCCCAGCGCTGCAAGTATTAACATAAATGTATCCTGCGAATAAAAAAATAATATATTTATTCTCTATCAATTTATTATTATTATTATTATTATTCTCTATCAATTCAAATTATTTTTAGCCATATAAGGAATGGATTTTCTAGTCAAAATTACACAAAGAAAGGGTGTTACACTTGTTCCTACTTTATTTGTTGAAAAATCTTATTTAAATTTAAATTGACCTTTGACCTCTAGACGCACCGCCATCTTAAGTTTTTGACAGTGCCAGCATGTTTTTGTAACTAATAATTTCCCCAACATGGATTAAAAACAAGAATCATGGTTTAGGTGTAAACTTGTAGGCAACTTGGGATGGTTCTTGGATTTTTATGGGTCAGATTTTGATAGAATTTTTTTGTCATTCACTCTATCCAGTAGGATGGAAAGCCGTTGAAAAACCTTTTGTTTTATTTTGTGGGGGTCAAATGGAATATCAACCCGTCTACAGACACAAAACATTCATATAACATTTATACAACGTCGGCGTCTTCGACATTGATCCAACATTGTATAAATTTTAACCTAATATTGTCATTTCTGTTGTAATTTCGACCCTATGGCCGCCGCAGAGACATTACTAACTGTGTCCACTTTGGGGCATTTGCCATTTCAATAAAGAGTAGGCTACGTTATCAGAATAGAAATGGTAACATGAACACGGCTAGATAATATGATAATTTTCATTGGATTTGAAGAGTTTGATGCCTAATAGTCGGTGGGCTGATATCTATAAATTCGAATTTCGCTTAACACTCATGACAATTATGGTTCTTCGTCTCATTTTGAAGATAAATATATCACCTTTCATTTAAGACCGGGTAACATTATGAAAAATTATCCAAAAGAAGTATTTTAAAACCAAATAGATACCTACCCTCTGGTATCTGGAAGTAATGAAAATTAGTGTTTCATAACTTTTTCATAAGGTGAAATTCGGGTTTAATTCAAACAAAATGTATTAATTCTAACATAAATTGATGCTGAAACATAAAAATATGGTGCAATTTTTTTTTAAGTTGGCTTAAATTTTACTATATGGACCCTTTAACTCCTAGTGGTTTGATATTTTTGATTAATTAAAAAACAAACGTATACCACGCCAAATTTAAGGGATTTTTCAGATAACCCCATGCAATGTCATACCTTGTCATATACCATGTCATATTTGTTACATTATTACATCGGACAAAAATGTCAGAGAAGGTTAAAATTGAGCAAAATATCCGCGTATAGAAAAATAGTGGTAAAATAAGTGGAAAAATAACTTACACGGTGCACAATTTTGAGGCGAGTCCTTGTGGCCTGCCGTGGTTTTAAAGGTGTGGGACACGCTAAAAAATAACTCCAGTGTGGCCTGCGACCACACTGGCTTTTCTAAGTAAAAATCAATAGGGTGAGTCTGATCTCAATCATGAATATTCAAAATTAATTGACGCACACATAATAATAAAAAAAGGAAATTGAAGAAAATCTAATTCACAAGATCCCCCATATTAATAGCCAAATAATTGGCAATTAAAAAAATTGTCAGTTAAACACCTTAAACTATAGCATATAAAAAGCAGTACTCTTCCAAGTAGGGCAAGACTCTCTCATTTTTACAAGAGATAGTCCTTCTGCAACACTGGAAATCTGGTCCAAAGGTGTGCACTGTTTCATATACTGTTTATTTGAAAATGGTAATACTACAAGTTGTTTATGCATGAGCTCATATGTAATGATAAAATTACATTTGGTATATTTATGTATACATTTATATAAATAAATATAAATTAACCATTTAAGCGCCAAGTCGGATGGAAATGTGTACCCACTTGAAGTAATGTCCCGCTATCTGAAAACTTAACATTAGGTGTTTATTTTTAATTTTTACATAATGTGCGTTGATAAAAAATTAAAACAATAATAATAGTCGTGATTTATTATCAATGGGTTACATTATTTTTAAAAGTAAATTGAAAATCAAGAGGTATCATGTTTTAATGTGAGAATATGAACTGTTTTGTGAGGACATGACACCCTATGCTTATAAGTATCGGGATGATTGCTAATAGTAGTACTTTTCACCCCCACCCGGGGAAGGTCACAGGGATTTGTTTAGTCTGTCACATGCTTTACAGCATGCCTCCACGAGTCTTGCCATAATCTTCGGGCCGATTGCCAGTGGCATACCCTGGTTCCTCCGCTCGACAACGGTGCTAATGCAGTTTCTATATCAGTGCAGGCGCTGTGAGCAGTGCAGGCACTGATGTTGGACGTGGTAGCCTTGAAACAACCGGCAATAGAATATTAGAAATTCTGTGTCTTACGTGGGATGAATGGAGATAATAACCCTTAGGTATTGTTACTGAACCGAGGATAGCGGAGCTGTGAGAAGTGCCACGGAGTTTTAGCATTAAATTGACCACAAGTTTTTTTTATCGTATTCAGAGATGCCAGTTTTCCGGAAATTCCCGGATTTTCAGATTTTTTTCAGATTTTTAATGATAGGCCTACTGTATGACCTAAAAATGGCTTTTCTCGACTTAAAATGTTTTTTTTTACTTCAAAAAAGTAAATCCGGATTTTTTCCCATGACCCACTGGCATCTTTCGAATGCCATTTAAATTACCATTTGTGCCGAGCAATGACGCAAGGAAATAATTTACTATACTACTACTGTTTAAGTGAGAACAATTATGTCATTTTACCAACAATATTTTGTGCTACAATGTTTGGTAATGGCATTAAATCGACAGAAGATAATATTATCGTTTAATATAATGCATAATTATTATGGAATATGACAATGTAATGCCAGGATATAGTTTCCTATTTTCCAAAGGAGATATTGAGATGACAGCATATGGGATGATACTGCTAAGACATGAGAATACTCTGACTATTGTTTGCCAAATGGATTGGTATGTCAGGATTTGGCATTACAATTTTGGGATATGGTATATTTAGGCTAGAATATATAAAGCTATATAATGACAAGTTCTATCGCCATAGTGCTCTGATATGACAATATAGTGTCATTATATTATATATAATACCAGGAATATGACAATATGCTGTCGGCATAATACATTATAATGTCAAAATGTGCAATTACAATGTCAGGGTATGACATTATGATAATAAAATATGACATCACAATGTCATGAAATAAAGTTTACTTTTCATGGTGTGTCATTTTAATGTCAGAATGCGGCACAATATTGTAATATATACCATCAAACTCATAAGACAGGATATGACATCTTTATATAGGGACATGGCAGTATAATATAAAATAAATAGGAATAAAACTTTAAATAATGGCATCAATATGCTGGAATAGCATTTCGATATATTGCATTGTACATGTATTTTTTAAATTTAAAAATGGAATGTTATGATAGGTAATTATATATCTAGGAATATTTAATTTTAATTTTGTGATAAGTTATACAGTATAATATTAGAATCTGGTAATGCCATGACATTATAATATTTGGATATGACAGCGCAATGTAAAAATCTAAAATTAAAAGTATGTATCATGATATCCATACATCGCACCATAATGACAGTATATCATGCATATGGCGATATAATTTCAGGATATGGCATTATTTTGCCAAGATAACATTTTGTATTGCTGGGATATATCATGATTGCAGCTCAATATGCCACGATGCTGTCCTACAGTCATTGCGGAAATGAAATGAAATGAATCGGGCTTTAGGCCACCTTTGTGCACATTTAGGCTAAACTGGGCCAGGAGAACCTCCTGAGGATGGTGAGATGATGGAGATGACGCTGTCCTCCAGACACAGGATTCGAAATTCGAGCCCTGGCGGTCTGAGGCCGAGCACGCTACCTCTCGGTCACGGAGGCTCCCCACAATACTAACTTTCACACGTGGATGGGGAAGAAACATTTTTTGTTTCTTTCAAACCGCCGAGACCGGGAACCGAACCCCGAACTCTAGCGTGAAAGGCAGCGGTGCTAACCACTACCCTAGGACCCCCGCGTCATTGCGGGACTATGTCGTGATCTGTTATGTAGATTATCTTAATCCGAAATAGGATTTTCTATATGTTTGAGAAATACATTACGCACACCCTTTAAATACTACGTATCTCTGTGTTGCGGTTCAGCGACTATGGTTATTAACGGAAAAGGCAATTCTTGGGTAGGCCTAATCATTATATCCCGCTGATAAACTATTTTACATCCTAGATTACCCTTTTCACTCCAATATAATTCATATTTTTTACACAAAATACAAGCTTTCTTTTCTTTTTTCCGCATCAGGAGCGGTATTTGTAAACATGAGTGTTTTTTCTAAGAAAACAAACGATTAATATATTATTGCCCCGTTTCTGATGCATTTGGATAGGCCTACATATGTGTGCACGGTTAAATTATTAACCATATTTTTGGGGGTTTATTTTTTTTAAATTGACTAATTCTATTCTTGAAAACTGAATTAACGCTAGGCCATCCACATTACATGTACATGTCGGCTTGTTCTTCTATTTTCTCCGGGCCGGTGCACGATTTTTAGAGCTACCGGGAATATTGTACCTCCTTGCAAACTAGCGTCGAAGCGCATGAAGGGAGTAGAGTTTTTTAACCCCCACCCTTAGTTCCGGGAAGCCTCATCTGGTTTAATAATTTGGATTGTGCGTACCACCATTTAAACTTTTTTTAATGTTATTCTTGAGCAAAGTGGGCACCAGCAGACTAAATGGAATATCTGACATACACCGATTTATGTGAAAATGGTTTGAGTAATGGTCGTTCAAGTAACGTTAGTCATTACAAGTGGTTCTAGTTAGACAACTATTTAAGGTGTTGGAACATATTAAATATCATACCCCTAGATTTTAAAAGGTCTAGAAAATAAAATTAAATCTTATTTGAAAAATGACACATTTTCTTCTAATCAGCATTAATATTTATGTTACAATTAAAAAACTATTTTTGAATTAAATTTAAATATCATCTTTTGATTCAGATACCAGAGGGTCGATGGTATCTATTTGGCTCTAAGTTACTTATTTTAGATACATTTTTCACAATTACTTAACCCTTTGGTCGTCAATCTATTTAATCGTTTTTAATTTTGATCAGCACACATAACTGTAAAAAAATAACAACACACTTAATGATGTGTTTTGAAGTAGCTAGAAATAACTTAAAGCAGGTCCAAATTTAAATTAGACTTTGTGCTTAAATGGTTTATTTACATTTATTTATATATATTTATATTTAAATATACTAAATGTACTTTTATCAACACTTGTGCAGCACAACTTATAATATAGCACAATACTGTAATTTGCAATATTAGCAGTTTCAAATGCTATTTTACCCCAACTAATTTTTATCTTAAGATGATATTTTGTTCCATATTAATCTTTTCGAGCATTTTTTGTCAATTTTACCTATTCTAACTATGCAACATATATTTGACAAGACATAAATGAGAAGGTATGACATTACACGGTGTTATCTGAACGATCCCTTCAATTTGATGTGCTATGGTAAGACGGTTATTTTTAAGTAATCAAAAATATCAAAATTCTGGACGGTAAAGGGTGTAAAAAATACAATTCAACAATTTTTTAAACATTACACCCTATTTGCTCGATTCTAAATCAATGTATGTTACAATTAATAAAGTATTATTGAAATAAACTCGAATTTCATTTTGTGAAAAATTCTCAAACACTTTTTTAGTCAGATTCAGGTACCAGAGGGCAGGTACCTATTCGGCCCTAAATTACTTCTTTCGGACAACTTTTCAGAGGGTTACCCGGTCTCAAATGAAAGATAATATATTTATCTTTCAAATGAGACCAAGAAACATAATTGTTATGAGAGTTAGGCAAACTTTGTTATTTAGGCCCCTTTTGAAATATAGCCCACCGACTATATTGTTTATGACACCAAAATGTAAATATGACCATATGTTGAAACTATGTAATATCAACCATAAACAAATCCTGGTTACAAAAAAAAAGAGAAAATAGTACTAAATTTGACGATTAATTAAATGAATACGATAGCATATTACAGTTGAAAACAGTTACAATACTTGTCTTTAATGCGAAGCCAGACTGACCATTGCCAATGACGCTTATCTGCTTTTTGTCATCCCATAAACAATCGTAATTGCTGACATACTTCACCTAACTATTAATAATTGTGTAATTGGGATTATATAGGTCATAGGTTTCAACAAGTTTCGACAGAAATAGAATTCCGCACAATTTAAAAAATATTTTGCGGTACTCGCTTAGTTCATCTGATAACTAAATGTGGAAAATGTATAGGCCTACTTTTCATAAAATTTATATAACTATTTTCCTTCATGTAAAATTGCAAAATGCGTATGCAATTTCAAGTTAACAAAAAAAATCATTTTAGCAGGACATCGTTACGCCTCAACTCCTAAAGCGCTAAATTTAATCTTCTTGACTTCGCGTGGGTGAAAATTACTCGTATTTGTTTAATTTGAGTTCAAATATGTGTCAATCTTGATGTTTAAACACACATTTCGCTCCCAGTAACTGCGAAATAAACCTATTAAACGGCTGATAAAACGGATTAAAAAACGACTAAAATCGCCCTTAACGATATGAGGGTTAATATCAGGAGTAATTATTGTTTTCCAGGTTTTACCAGGTGAGTTACAGCGGGACATAAAGACCCTCCCTGACGGATTAGTGATCCGTGAGTCGTCCATACCTGGCGGCGGACTGGGGGTGTTCTCAGAGACGTTTATTCCACGATACACCTGGTTTGGAGGGTTTGAGGGAGAGGTGGTGGTTTTAAAAGAGGACATTAGTGATTACTCCTGGACGGTATGTCACAACTGTCACAATCATGACAAATAACATCTTAAAAAGGTTTTTTTTTTTTTTTTTTTTAATAACGCGATTAAACATTTTCGAATATACTATATGATGCTATAAAAATGTGTTTAAAACGTTTTTTAATGAAGTTGTTTTATAAAACATAATGTTTAAAAAATGTTTCATAGATAATTTAGAAACCCTACGAAGTAATCTCAGTCAAACATTGTCTCGATATTTACAAAATGTTTTTGTGTTTACTGGGTGATTTGACTTCAAAATGATCTTGAACTAGAACAGGAGTTCCCCAACTCTGAGGCCCGGCTTCAGTCTGTTTGAGGGACATAGACAAAATGTCAATCGTCTAAGTTGGCACAACACTAATCCATCACTGGGTCTGTTGTATAAGCAAACACGTGGCATTCACCTAATTCTGTTTTAATGTTGACCCACAGTCTTTGACGCTGGCCCGACATTAAAACACCATTGGGTGATTGTACCGTGTTTTCCGACTGTTGCTTTTTTATGCGGGTGACGTTTTTCATCCCGTCGCTAGAAACACCAGATACCACGATACATTGTCCCGATGCCGATGTAATGCTGGGCCACCGTCTGCGACGCTGGGCCAACATTATTCCAACTTAAACCCTTTAAGTTCTAAACACTATATTTGATCGTGCATTTATTTTTTCTAAACACTTTTTATAGACGTAAGAACCTAGGGACCTCACAAGTTATATTCGACATGACACAGCACCCCTCTTAGACATAAATACAACACAAACTCAGTCCAATTCAAGGTATGGTCAACTGTCAATATTCGCAGGACAGAATGCAATAGTGCCCGTGGGTAGGCCAAGGCCCTATTCCATAATAATACTAAATGTGCGCTTCATACCCAAAGCCTCATTAAGAGCAAGTTCTCAAATCACAGCAAGTTCATATATACTTGAGCGACATCTATGAGTTAAAAATTCAAATCCCTTTTTCCTTACCCCTACTTGGTCGCTGGCTTGCAAACAAACTGACTGTATTACTGTGGGTATATGACAGTGACAGTGAGCACAAAACATTTGTATAACTTTATGCAATGTTGGATCAGCGTAGAAGACGTTGGGCCGACGTTGTATAAATGCCATACAAATGTCTTGTATTTGCTGGGCAGGAGGACTTTCGCTCAAACATTGTACATTTATCCAATGTTGGTACAATGCTGGGCCAGCGTCGCAGACGTTGGCCTAACATTAATACAGCATTGGATCAATGTCTTGTTTGAGTGGTATCTTGTAATCAGTTCAGTGGGTATTGCCGTCAATCTGTACTCAATAGGCTACTGTTGGCCTACACTTGACCTTCCCAGGCATGCGCATTTTGCAGTTGAATGATTCTTTAAACTTAATAGGCTCCTGGCTTACGACCAGGCCTAATAAGATGACAATAACGTATTAAGACGTTCAGCGCCAAGCTGCCTTATTAACGGGGGGGGGGGGGGGGTCAGCTCTCACCATTCCTTATATACCACAGGAAATGTGTACTTCATTGCTACATTCGCAGGCTTTTGTACGATAATATGGCACAGAATCGATAATCATGATAATATGATTCTTATTGTTATGTTCGTAGATATATCGCGGAGGTACTGTCCACCACTACCTAGATGGTCGAGACAACACCACGTCAAATTGGATGAGATTGGTGAATTGTTCTCGTGGCAAAAGTGAAGAAAATGTGGACATGAGGCAATGTTGCGATGTTCCACATTACGTAGCAAATAAGGATATAATTCCAGGCCAAGAAATATTGATGTATTATGGGGATAACTATGCAAAGAAATTAGGCATAGACGTGGACAATTATATCACAAACTAATTTTAAAAATGCAATATTAAATTAGCATGCCGTACTGGTTAATATCGCAATAGTGTCCCACAAAGCCAAAACAGAAAAGTGATTATTTTCTACACGACAGTTTACTGTAGTAATGACTGTTATATTTGTCTGAAGAAAAAAACGACTTAGGTTTGATATATATTTATATGTTATTAAATTGCGAATATTAATGTTTCTGCTTTATTTTACTGTTTATTTTTGAGTTTGTTTGATTCCAAAAATGGCAAAGGCTCGAAATGCTCATGTTCTATGGAAATATATCCAGAACATTATTAGAGTGGGTATAGAAGTTTCCTGTGGCAGCGAAGTACTTAAATGAGAGCTGCTCAAGGGTATATTTGACAATACATCTGTCATCTGGTACCACTATCATATTAGAAAAGCCTTACCTTGTTGCATGAAAGTCCGAATGGGGTACTCTCACAAGTTACATATTTTTTACCCCTTTTAATAACAAATTCTCATTGTTATAGTTATAAAAAGCTTCAATACTAGCCTACTGTTGTTGCCATATTTGTCATTGACTACATTCAAGAAGAAGCTTACATGTATGTAAAGTTTTGATATTTTTTACGAAAGAAACCTGATCTCACAGGTCGAAAGTGACTGTTTTTTTAATTGTATTTACTATGCACAAAGACGTAACATTTATGTTCCATGTGTAGTTGTACGAATATGCGCATTGATCTTGTATTTGTTGGATTTGCAGCATCATTCAACTGATATCCTTATGTTTTATGTGGGATACCATGGTCTGTTACTTTGAAGGTGTATGAATGTCAAAAGTGAGGATGGAGTACTCTTCTACGTGGCTTCAATTATATGTATCAACATAGTCTAGGAGTTAGTTTTCAAGAAACCAATGGCCTATAACCAGAAAGTGAAATTGGGGCGATCTAGACTAATAGTATCGTTTCTTCCTTTTATAGGTGTAAAGGGCCTAGCCCCAGGAAAAAACATTCAAAGGGGGGGGGTTCATAAAATTCTAGAGAAGCGGCACCGATGAAAGCTAGAGTTTGCTTGACCCGAAACGTGGCAATGGTCTGGTATGTGTATTTTGTAGCTGTATATTATATCTGGAACATTTCTAGTGTGGGTGTTGAAATATCTGTTTGCCGCAACATATTTCAAATGGTAGGTTTACAAAGGAACCCTTGAGGCTCAGACACTCTAATTTTAACTATGCTAACGGTAGTTAGTGATAACTGCCACAGTGATAAGGACATAAATACAACTTTTGCCATGTTATTTCAGTTTAATATATCTAAAGGTAAAATACAATATTATAAGGTTGATTATTATATATGTATTTTTAAATAAATATAACGATATTATTTAGCTCAATAAGTTCTTCTTTATATTTCATGTATTTAACATCACTCAATTCTTCTTCAGACGTAACATATTCTTTGTTGGTGCTCAAACACAGGTCAACCCCCTTCATAGATGTAGTTGCATACTTGTATACATGGTAGTTGATTTGCTGATGTTTGTTACATTTTCAATACTTATCTGCGCATGAGCTCAATTTATTAAGGGCAGGAAAGCTATCATAGCCCTTTGTATCAATCCCAGTGACATGCCATCAATTAAACCACTGTTATTTGGAATGAAATGACCGTACAAACATCAAGATTTGTAAATTAGTGTAGTCATTCTGGCAATAAATGAGTGAAAATTATTCAAATTTGACAAAACGGATGTCAACGACTTTGAAATGCAGATGATTCATGTCACGTTGTATATTTAGCATGTTCAAACGCTGCTATGTTATGTGCTCATAAGGTAAAAGGGCTACCCAGCAAACTCGAGACATTGTCCCAATGCTGGTTCAATGTTGGTCCAGCGTCGTAGACGATGGACCAACATTGAACCAGCATTGGGACAATGTTTCGTGTTTGCTGGGTAACCTCGTGTACTTAAAATGTTGCTGCCGCCCATGAGAAGGTTACGAGGCGTCGTGATATAGATTATTTCTAATAACTACGCGCGATTATCAATGTCCACAATTAGTTGTTAGTGATTTAATGGCTCCCGATAAGACATACGCACAAAATCGATGCTGTCGTACATAGCCAGGATGCGGTAACTGCTTAGTTTTCAAGCAAACTGTTACTGCCTTTTGAACGGTTGGGGGGACTGATTTTCTGACACCTCTAATGAGCAATTCATCCAAACGCTAGAGACATTGAGGCTTTGTTGGTTCGGTTTTAATTTAAATTACACTATGCTATTGTTTCACACCAACAGCTGTTTATTCCACTGTCGTCAGCTGTATCGTCATCGAACCTTACAGCGCTGACATTGTTATGTTTATATAAAATAAGTGATCATTTTGTTCAATTTGAAATCATCATAAATATCTTAGTTAGCTCTTTCTGCTCTATTTGAATACCTATTTTATGGGTCTGTGACCATTATACATTTTTAATTCTTTCAATAAACGGATCGACTTTAGACGTCAAAATCTGACGTCTATAGACGTCAGATTCTGACGTCTAAAGTCGAATCCCGCGCTGAAAAGGTTAAGGGGTAGTATGTTTATATAACACACTTTACAGGAGTGACAGATACAACTCTATAATATGAAGTTGACCATATACATTTTATATATATTACAGTATATATTGACTATATTATTACTATCCATACTTACGCTAAATATAGTATAATCTTAATTGCAATAACAGGTAAGGATTGAAAATAAAATATCTATATACCTATCATGAGAAATATGATTGTCATAAAGCACATAACTCAGCCAACACAAGACTTTGACCCGATGTTTTTTTAATGTTGGGCCTACATCGCAGACGGTGGGCCTACATTAAAACAACTTACGGCTAACGTCTTGTGTAGACTGGGGCAGATCATCCTTGAGGATGAGACAGATAAAGTTTAACTGGCTGCTATTTCATCGATTAGACTATTAAACCAATTATAATTGACTGTGGTACACGTCAAGCGAGCATCACCCGTCATTTTGACTGAGTTAATCATTGGACACCTGAATTTGAAGCATTCAGCACAGACGTGTAGTTTATGGAGTCATATCCCTGTGTCTCAGTCATGTTGTTGTAGGCCAGGGCCCAGTCAGGAATACCGCCCAGGCCAAATATATAGTAGCCCCACGTGTTAACAGCCAACTGCTCCACACACAGAGACAAAATATTCATTACGAACCCGATCTTCATCTGAAAAAAAAACATTTTCACACTACAAATGACCACGTGTGTTATTTTCATCGAAGGATATCATGGAAATCGTAATTTAAAGCTTAACCTCCTGTCGGAGAATTGCATATTTTATTCATTTATTAGAAGTTTGAGTCAAAAACACTATTTGCAGCTTCAAATTGCAAAATAATTTTATTTTTTCTCAATTAAAATATTCTATCACCTGAGCGACCACCACGAAATATTTTATCAATTTTAGTGGAATATTACTTGATTTAACCCTTTAACCGCCAAGTTATTTAATTGAGATTTTAACACAGTTGAAGCTGTGTCTCGCTGACGCGATTCGCGATTGAATTTTGTGAATTGTAGTTCTTTTCCAGCCGACACAAGATGTTGGACCAACGTTAAACCAACTTTGATTCGACGTATTGTGTCCGTTGGGATCCTATAACAAATCTAAAATGCAGTGACTGTTCACTTTATAAGTAAACAGTAACTGCCTTTTTTGCTTGAACGACAAAGCAGTGATCCACACAAATCAGAGTGGATGAAAATGTGATTTTAAATACTCTGGCAGGTAAATTGATTAACCCTTTGACCGCCGGTGCCGAATATATTCGGTGTTTCGTTTTTTTTAATCTCACATTATGTACCACATTTTAAATATGTTAAAGATAAAGTGTGACATCAACCAGCAAGATTTGAAATTGTCAAATATGAATAATTTTCCCTCACTTGAGGTTGTGGATCGCGTCAGCGAGACAAAACTTCAAGTGGGTGAAAATTCCAATTGAATAATTTGGCGGTTAAAGGGTTAAAGCAGTAGAAACAGCCTACCATATCTACCAATCTGACTCTCCCGGTGGCGAAGACAATGGCTCCGACGGCATTGGCCGTGGGCAGCATGTAGGAGAAAGTGCAGCTGACAACCATGGGCAGAACGGTGTAAAGAGGATGAATATGTGCCACTTTACTCTGAAAATAACACATATAGCCGCATGCAGTATCTGAACTGACGTAGACATAATCATGATAATACATTTGTCTTGTATTGTTTCCAAAGTGGTCATTTTTTAAATTGCAACTTTTTAAATTTTCTTTACTTTTAGATACTAAAAATTCCAGGTTTTTTACTGATCAAATCATCCTTTAAAAAACCTAATTAGTGCAAACACTATCTTAACTTAAAGTATTAACCCTTTAACCGCCAAATTATTCAATCTGAATTCTCACCCACTTGAAGCTGTGTCTCGCTGACGCGATCCACAACTTCTGGTGAGTGAAAATTATTCAGATTTGACAAAATAGAGGGCAACTCTTTTCAAATCTTGCTGGTTGATGTCACATTTTATCTTTAACATATTTAAAATGTGGTACTTAATGTGCTAAGAAAAAATGAAAACCCGAATATATGCGGCACCTGCGGTTAAAGGGTTAAAGCGCTGAAATATCATTATACACTGAGGTCAAAACCTTTGCTGACGCAAATTGCAGCTTCAGATAACGAAACATATTCAAAATTAAATCATAGCCGAGCATTCACTACACATTATTTCATAAATGTCAGAAGCAATGCATTTGCTTTAACCCTCACAGCGCGAGGATGGACTAATTTATAAAAGCCGTAGGCTTATGACATAGGAATTCAAATGAAGCGAAAAGAGATATCCAAGACAGTTATGATGATTTCAAATTGAAATAGCCCTTTTGAGTTCAGCGTTAAAAGGGTTAATTATTCACGCGTAAACAAAAAACGCGAACCCCACAGAGAATACACGCACCTGCACAGACGTGGAGACCAAAGCGGTAATTACCCCTTTAAACGCGGACCCCGAGTATACTCGTGGGCAAAAGATGTCTCCCTGTCGCGGACCCCGAGTATACTCGGGTGCAGAGTGTGTTTTTTCGTATTTTTGTCTGTAAAATCAATGTGGTCTGACAATCATGAGGGTAGCCTTGTTTTTGCTGATAAAAGTTTGTTTCTCTTTTGATTGTGCATGGATAGCATCTCATAAGAATATCTGGGCCGATGTAGAACCGTCATTCTTTTAAAGGATTCTTTTGGAACGAAAAATTCAAAACGTGAAATCAATAAAATTATCATAACTTTCTCGATAATTGAGATAGAGACTTGATTTTTCCACCAAACCTATATTTCTGTTATCAAGGAATACAATAAAACGAACCATACCTTCCTTTGGCATCATCATCATGCTTAAAATGCTATAATAATACTTATATGACAGATATCGCAGCAGTACGGATTGCATGGTTGTACACCTAATCATTACGCATTACCTATATAATCATTACGCATTTAGTACACATCACCCATAAACTGATAAACGTGACATTTTACATGACTTTGACATAACCTTCACGTTTATTTTGGGCGGCATCCATGCAAAAAAGCACACCCTCAACCCATGTCAACCTCCATACCCAATTATATATCAATCTTTTGCGATGGAAGCCCAAGCTGATGCTACATGCTGCTGCATAATTATAATTTTGCTTGTTCAATTGAGCCTTGAAGAATGGGGGTGTAATGAGGGAAAACATGGGGGCATTACCCCTCCCAATATCAGCACTGCCCTAGATTTCCTAAAAATGTGTGCTGAAATGATACCCGACCTAGTATGTGTCACCATCAGTCCTTGCTAATGGATGACTGCACCACTGAACAGCTTGAAATTGCTAAAAAGTGCGTATTTTCAATATTTTTTGTGAGTTTGACCTTGAAATGACCTTGATGTGACCTTGACATGACCTTGGTGTTAACTACCAGTAAAGCATAACTCGTTCTCATGTTATTATTTGCTCATAAGCTAAGATCCTGCTGGTGTCTTCACACAAATCTGACATTACCTGATTACAAAATATTCTTATTTTTTTTCACCCCCCCCCCCGGGAATTTAGCGGTGGGGATGCAAGTGTGCCCAGGAGTTCAGCGTTAAAAGGGTTACGTATAGAGTCCTGGCAGGACAAAGGTGATGCTCACCAGTTCTGCCAACACAGGAGTCATCAAGTTGACGACCGTGGCGTTTGTGAGAAGCTCTGTGATGGTGGCGATGAAGGCAGAGATGAACAACACCATAAGCGGTGGAGGCAGATTCACCAAGGATGACAACAAGCTCACCATGTCTGCTGCAAGTCCTGAAATCTGTGAAATGTACAACGACATCTTTCAATTTAATTGACTGCAAAGCGGTATTCTCCGCCACAGTGATGATGCTATTTTGAGCTATAATTTGAGATAATATCCTTCAGAACTTCATACAATAATAATATTAGTGTTTGTTAACTCTAACCCTTACAGCGCTGAATTATTTTTGTATAAATCATGGAGTCCAAAGAATTATTTTCAATTATGAACCATCATAAATGTCTTTGTTAGCTCTTTCTGTTTCATTTGAATACCTATGTTATGGGTCTACGGCCATTATACATGTTTTATGTCTTTTTTTTATACGTCAGAATCTGGCGTCTGCTGAAACGGTTAAGTAAAGCCCGATTCATTTCATTTTTGAAACGGTTAAGGTTGGAATTGTGACAAAATTGTACAATAATTGTATTACAAGAAGTTAATATAGTACGCGTTAGCCCTTTCAGCGCTGGGACCGAATTTAGATGGCAGAATCTGAAAAAAATAAACAAATTATAATAGCCGTAGACCCATGACATCGGTATTCGAATGAAACGGAAACAGCTAGCTGACCGAGATATTTCTCATGACTTCAAATTGAAAAAATCCATTTGGCTCCAAAAATATGCCAGCGTTGTAACGGTTAAACGAAGCCTACTTTAACATAGCCTGATGCACTTCGATATATATGTAATATAATTTATTTCAGCTAAGGCAGTGTAAGGGGTTAACCCTTACAGCGCGGGGATCGACTTTAGTGATCAGAATCTGACGTCTGTAGACGTCAGATTCTGACGACTAAAGTCGATCCCCGCACTGTAAGGGTAAAAATATTTATAATGGCCGTAGAGCCATAACATAGGTATTCAAAATAATCAGAAAGAGCTAACTAGGACATTTATGATGATTTCAAATTAAAAACACCTTTGGTATTGATGTGTTCTAGCAAATCAGTTCAGCGCTTTAAGAGTTAAAGAGTACCTGAAACATCTTAGCCAAGCTGAGGCCACCTCCAAATAGAAACAAGACACCCCAAGGGAACTTGGTGGCTACAGTTTTCCAGTTGAGTAGGGTTCTATAAGGTTGTGGCTTCCCTGAATAGTTAAACATTTATTTTGAAAGCAAATAATTATGTGCCCTGACAATTAGAAATATTAACGAGCTTAGTTTTGTCGTATATCTGGTATATCTCCTTTTATCTAGTTATTAGATACGTTGCGATTCTGTCAACTTCATTATATAGTTCAATAAAACTGTTATGGTACCAAAATTAACCTGTTAAAATTTTTAAATATTTTACTGAATAAAAATGTACCTGTGGAGTTTGATTTCCAGAATTTCAAATCAGACGGGGAAATGAACAAGGATATAATAACGACGAGGGATGCAGTAGAAGCGTTAGTATAGCTATAAAAAGTGTGATAATTTGAACTTTAATAATATGCACAATTATTACTATTAAAGTTTTATATTTTTCTCAGGATATAATAACATTTTAATGTCAAAGTAAGGAATAAGTTTTCAGCTTGAAAAAAATTGAATATTTGTCTTCACCCTTTTGGAAACAGCCTTCCCCATAAGACCTCTCTCGTTAAATAGAGCAGGACCAGCACTACCTGATGCATGATCACGTTTTTCTCACCAAAACTAAAGCAAAATGATACACACATATCAATGTACAGGAACAAGTGGTCACTGGTAATACTAATCTGAATTCTATGGTGCTTAGTAAAATACAAATCGAAACAACACACTTGAGTTTTAAAATTAAATATGTAAGACATATATATATCCTTCATTATAATCTGTATTCTGGCATTGTAGTGAAGAACCATAATAATTCACTCACCTAAAGCGACCCAGAGCTTCATATTCTTGTGAAAAATATTTCATCAATCTCTCTTCGTCCTTTCTACCAATTAAATCATTTGTACGGATGATGCGTAGAAATCTAAAGAAAAGATACATAGTTAGATGTATTTTATCATACCTGGAAATAACAAAAAGTTTTGTAATACGTTATAACGTAAATATTATTTCCGCATATTTACCTATGTATTGCATAGCGAGATGATCTGATCACCGACGACATTCAGTTGTTATTTTAATTAGAATAGAATACCATACTTGGACCTAATTTTCAATGGCCGAAACGTAATATATAGTTTATAGAACATATGCTGAAAATTATGTCATTTCGTAACTTTAGAGCAGTATAAAGTGCATTATGGTGTAACCCAAGTAGATTCCCTGATATAAAATAGAATATCAAATAGAAAATCAGTTATTTCATATTCATTGTGGATTTTTCAAATTTCAATAAAACTGTTTGATTTGTTTTGATGTTACTATAACAAATATAAAACAGCTTGTATATGTATTAAGAAAAATATTGCGCTGACTTCTTTGGACTAAAGAGCTACGTGCGTCACCTCGTTTCAAATGTGTAAAATCCCAGCCAAATATAAGCAGCGACAAGAGCCAGACAACTGATGGGAAAACCAAACATCATCCAGTTCACGTATGTCATGCTTGAAGTTCGTCCGTAGATCCTGAATAAAAAAGTTGACCCTTAAAGCGCTGAAATACTTTCATACAAATCAGGAGACCCCAACGAGTTTCTTAAATTTGAAATCTCCATAAAAAGCACCATTAATGACTCAGTTAGCTCTTTCCGCTTCATTTGACTACCTATGTTATGGGTCTACAACCATTACAAATATGTTTACTCTTGCAGTGCGGGGATTCTACATACGTCAGATTGTGACGTCTAAAGTCGATCCTCGCGCTGTAAGGGTTAAACAATGATTATAACGTGACGCCTAATTGGTGACACTTAGGGTGACATAGTGTTAACATATATATAAATATACCAATCTGTTTGTATTTCGGTTTGATGGTTATATTAGTTTTTCATGAATTTGTTTTAAGCACGTTCACTTTGGCTCTCCTTCCTAATTAACAACTGAATAACTATGCCGATGATAAAAGTAATTACAACATGTTATACAGTACAATATACCAGATAACTCGCGGTTGATGTGTTGAAATCAGAATAAATCTTCATTAGCAGTAGACTGACTGGTTTACCAAAAAAATCGTTATGATTGCAAGCCCACAGACATACATGTAGCCAGCCATTTGTTAGCTGTTGGTGAAATTTATATAACATATTGAAATCAATAATTGTCAAAAAGGCATCCAAGCAACCTGTACATGTGTGTATGCACAATTTAGTTTCTTGTACATATTACCACCATGATACATGTAGCTGCTGTATCGTTTGCAATGATATTGTTTGTAACTTACGTTTCTAAACTGTCCTTTGTATACAATGTAGAAGCTGTCCCCGTAAGAGTGCCCATTCCACCTATGGACGATGCATAGCATATTCCTAGCACAAGTGAAGTTGCAAGACGCTTTGTATGTGGATTATGTTGTCTTTGTACCGACCTAATAGACAATTGTAATGAAATTCATGACAATGTACGGATAAATTATTCAAATGAAAATGATATGTGCTGAAATAATGTAATCATTGTAATTATTAAATTAATGTTAATAACTTGCACTGAGTTTGTATAATAATGCCGTCACATAAATAAATGTTTCTCTCTGATTGCTAAATGTCACGTTTCTGTTCTTGTATGATCATTATCTCGCCATCCTGAGGAGGTTTCCCTTGCCCAGTGTAGCCTGCGTGTGCACACCGGTGGCCTAAAACCCCTTTCATGTCATTTAATTTCTTGTACAATCGGGGGCAGTATCTGCGGTGCGCTAACAACAAATCACTTCAAGCATGCCACACTCAGATTTTGAGCAGGTCATGTTGGATTATAATCATCGAAAATACTTTTATAATACGAATTTGACTTTTTTAAGGTAAAATATTTCTGTCCTACGAGGGGTTGGGCACGTTATTATATAGCATTTTTGTGATTTGGTGGTTTTGTTTGCTCATTTGAGTGTATGCTGTATCATGTTTACGCTATGCAAGTCCTCGGTAGAAAAAATGATAAACAGGCTTAAGTATATTTGGCACTATTGCTTGCGTATTGATGAAGATAGAACAGCAATTAGCTGATTAGATGATACGGTAATAGTGGTAGGCCATAGCCAATTAGAATAAATAAAAAAAATGATAAACAGGCTTAAGTATATTTGGCACTATTGCTTGCGTATTGATGAAGATAGAACAGCAATTAGCTGATTAGATGATACGGTAATAGCGGTAGGCCATAGCCAATTAGAATAAATAAATACATTTTCTTTTTATTAATAGGCCTACTTCAAATGTCCACAACTGTATATCTGCCAATGATTAATAACTAAGATGATTAATAACTATAATAGACAGATGTAATCGAATCAACCCACCTAATAATGTATAACTATCATGCATGCCACCAGCTTTTTGTTAAGATATTGCTTACATGTGATTTGTGATTACTAAATATTGAATTTAAATCTGGTAATTACTGAATGGTACTATCTAAAGCAAACACAGGCTGTTGGTACAATGTTTTGCTAATATTGAACCAGCGTGGTAGACGATGGCGCAACAATAACCCAAAATCTGTTCAATGTCCCGTGTTTGTGGAGTACGTCATGCATGTGATGTACATGTCCATTGGTAAATAGTAGATGCACTATCAGTGATTATATAATATATCGAAGCGACGTCGGCACTGTTATAATACAAAATTTAGAATTAGTCCATATTTCAAAAAAACTTACTTAAAATTATCTGCGTGTAATTTAATTTAATTTTAATATACATAATTATATATTTTTTAATTATACGATATAGTTAAGTAGGTAATGGTTGAAGGCAAGTCATAATCTGTTGATATGATACATTACTGTGGTACCACCGTGTCCTCCACTGATATAAGTGTATGATTCCCGTCTTGTTCAACATGCTCATTAATAGAATCAATGTCACCCTCTGGGAAACAACAACAAAAATATTCAAACAAGTCTATTGATGTAATTCTAGAGGTTAGTTTTACCTTTAGAAATCTTTTTAGGACGATAAATGAGTGAATGATTTAATGAATTATGATTAATTCATGAAAGAAACGAATGAATGAATGAATGAATGAATGAATGAATGAATGAATGAATGGAAGAATAAATTTATTCATAATATATTTTACCACGCATATATTTGGCTACCTATTCAAGTATAATTTTGATGGTCTGTGTCTAAAAAGCGACATCAAACCTCACGCAGGAGATAAAATATTGTGTCTAAAGCTTACGTGCAGGTTGGACTGCAGGCATCTCAAGGCTATTTATGACGTCCAAAGCAATAGGCAGCATCATTGTTGTAACACTCAAGTTACCCATCCAGAGCGAGAGAAAACATGTAGTGGTCATAAAACACAACATAAGTCTGAAGCAATGATACTATGTATTGGAACACCGTTAACAGTTTTCTGGCGTAGCCTCGATCCTTTACCCGTTAAGTTGAGAATTTAATATATTTGTTTATTTTGGGAACATTTGAAAATGTTGATGAGTGACCTCATTTCATTCTTAATAACTGTGATTCTACATATGTCCATAACCTAGCGCAAACCTGGTCAAAACATTACGTCTGGTTGTGTCGCACCTCTTAGCTCGGTTGCCTGAGGTTATATGCGATATAAAGGTACCAAATCGCATCGTGCGTCTATAACAAGCAATGATTATGATAATTATGATGAAATACAAAAATCTGACTTCTAAGAGTCTATGAAACATTAAATGCATTCTAAAATGTTTATGTATGGTTTGAAGGACTTTGATACTTACTGATAAAAAAAACAGTTTTAAACTATTAACCTTCCAAGATAAGGGTGCCAAGAAAATGTGGGGAATGGCCATATCTGGCTTTAAAACTTACTAAAATCATTCTAACTTTCATATTTTATAATTATGTATTTTCATTGTATCCATGGTTTCAAGGGTTGTGAAACTTATTTGATGGTGCTTTTGCATCTGTGGTGCAGTAAAGTAGAAGGATTAGGATTAGAAAATCGGTGCCTTCGCCAACCAGTGCGGTGAAATTTCCACATACAAGGGTAAACAGTCTCCTTTTGCCTGATTGACTGTGACACCCATTGGCTCAAAATCTGCACTTATTAAATTTATCTGATGTTGCTTTTCATTGCCAATTGATAGAATGCCTCTTTCGCACTCTCAAATTATGTTTCTCTAGTCACGTTTGCAATGGGATAACATTATCATTGTCTCAAGTGTGTGCAGTTTTTAACGGACTGTATATTCTTCGACACAAACAGGGCGGGGGCCCTAGGGTAGTGGTTAGCACCGCTGCCTTTCACGCCAGAGTTCGGGGTTCGGTTCCCGGTCTCGGCGGTTTCAAAGAAACAAAAAATGTTTCTTCCCCATCCACGTGTGAAAGTTAGTATTGTGGGGAGCCTCCGTGACCGAGAGGTAGCGTGCTCGGCCTCAGACCGCCAGGGCTCGAATTTCGAATCCTGTGTCTGGAGGACAGTGTCATCTCAATCATCTCACCATCCTCAGAAGGTTCTCCTGGCCCAGTTTAGTCTATATGTGCACAAAGGTGGCCTAAAGCCCGATTCATTTCATTTCATTTCGACACAAACAAGTTGCGACAACTGCCACTTTTTTTTCCGTAGAGAGCACGATTAAAGTTTGTATAATACATAACAATTTCCTTCGTTTACAGTTATTGGCAGCCGTCTTGGATTTCCCCATTTGCGGGAGTCAAATTTTGAAAAAACAGTTTCCTGTTGTTAAGTACGTCTTATAGACACAGATAATATGTAAGAACAATGACAGCCGTCTTGGATTTCCCCATTTATGGGAGTCAAATTTTGAAAAACAGTTTCCTGTTGTTAAGTACATAGACATAGATAATATGTAAGAACAAATCAAATTGTGTTTTATATAATATTGTGGTTGTAGTGGATTGTTTCACGCCATCCTGACTAATTAATACTAGAATATCAGCACACACTATTATAATTTAGCAGGCTCCAGCTTAATACATCTGTGGAAAGAAAGCATTGGTGCTATCAGCAATGATCAGTGGCGTAGCTGGAGTGTCCTTGGAGTGTCCTGGGAGAACCCATCACATGTATCTGTAGGCCTATACTCGGTCAGGTGAAGTGTGCGGCTGTGGCTTTCAACAATTATTGACCCGGCAAACATGGACAATCAAGCGATCATTATATGTATGCATTTTGGGCCAGCTCCGCAGACTTTGGACCAGCACCATGCAACATCATGCAATAATATCAACTACGTGTACAATTGGTCAATTATGTGGCTATGAGAAAGCGAAAAATGAGTGTTGGCATTTTGATGAAATCAGGAAAAAATTATGTGGCATTTTCTGCTAATAATCAACTAACAAATCAATCGGTGATAAAGCATATAATATTATATGAAAAAATACGTGTATAAAAGAGTTCTACCGATGAGGCTGTGGTCCAAAGAGCAAGAGCATCTTTAGAGCCAGTCGCTTGTGCAGATTGACATTTTCCATGGCCATGGCGATAAAGATAGCGCTAATCACCAGAAATTTAGTTGCCTACAAGTACAACATTTGACATTTACTTGATTATAAATAGAAATACAACTGAACATACAAATCATACCTTTCGTCAACAATTTAGTAGTCAATATAGTAAACATGATAATATACATCATACAAAGGATATTTTTGTCACAGGCATATTTTCCAAAATACTTGCCGTGAAATAGTATGTGGCTATGACGTTGACAGACTCTAGTCCCAGCATGGGGAATATGAGAGGAGGCAGAAGAGAAGTGATATAAATGGGCAACGCTTGTGTCACCCAGTAGCCAACTATCACTAGTATCCCATAGGCACATCTTCCAGCCTGAAACAGGTGTCCGATACTGCTTTCATGTTGGTCCATCGTCGTAGACGATGGACCAACATCAAAGCAGCATCGGATGTTAAAAAATGCAGTACGATTCAAGTACAAAACATGACACAGTCAGAAATAAATGCCAACTATTGCTGATCAGTCTTACACAAATACACTTTTTAATCAGAATCATAGATACAAGCGAATGCCAAACAACATGATCATACAGCCTGAAGAAAATAGCTATCAATAAATTAATCTGGACAAATTTACAGTATTGATTATTAAAGCTTTTGCTTCCAATATCTGATCTACAAACCACTAAGCACGATATAAAATGCCAAAATAGGCCTGCATACTATATTCAAAGTCTTCTTCTAAGACATCCAACTCCTTAGATGAATGCAGTCATTCGGGAAAATATCTGACGTCTACAAACGTCAGATTCTGAGGTATAAAGACGGTCCCCGCGCTGAGAAGGTTAGTTTCTCATTTTGAGATTACACTACTTTGAACGTATAACAAGATACATTCAAACGACTGTCCTGGTCGCAAAGTCCCGTTAAGCAAAAATTGTATGTATTTACTCATCTATGGCCTATGCTTGTAAAAAAAATGCGTTGATGTGATAGGACAGTCGCGTTAAGTGATGGTCATAGTAACTGAAAAATACTTGTTTTTGTGAAATTTAAGTCACCACGCACAACATTTTTACAGATTTGAGAATAATTATGTCGTTTTAGCGCCAATAACCGATTCATTACCTTGCCTTCATAGAAGAAAATCACCGGCAGCAGCAGAATCGGGAAAGCTATTGTCAAGATTAGATTTCTGACAGTTGGAATGCTTCTGGAAAGTATCATGATGGCGTGTACGACTTCAGAGTTAACAGCCGAATAAAAAAAGGGAGGCTCGTCTATATGTTGTAATACCAGCAAGAACGGGATATTTAGTCAATGATTTGTTTATGTTGCGCCGGCGTCGCAGACGGTGTACCAGCATTAAACCAACGGTGAATCCATATATCGCGTTCGCTGGGTTAGAAACCGTTACAAGATATATTTGATGGGGGTATCATAATTTAGTCTAGGTCACATCAAATACTCCTAGCCAGCATATTGATGCTTACTTTAGGCCCTATCAATTGTATCGTCAAACAGAAATAATTAAACTGTTGTTTTTATGGAGATGATGACGTATAGTACTCCATTCTAACCAATCACAGCCGCAATTTACACGATAGATACATAGATATTATATTCACAGTAAACCTTTAACCGCTATATTAAATAAGTTAAATGCTCACCCACTTGAAGTTGTGTCCCGCTACCGCGATCCACAACATCAAGTGGATGAGAATTACTTATATTTGTTTAATTTGAGACCAAACATGTGCTAACTGGACGCCTTTATTCACAACTGGACCAACCCCAAAACGTTTTTCGAGATAAATGCAGTTGAAGTTTACAGTCTTCTGTAAATTTAGGAAAGCGAATGAAGAAGATATCGAGTTAAACCAACACACGACATTCACATTCTCTATCCATGCAAAATACCCAGATTTTGGATACCTACGGTTTCGAGCCTCACTGCTTCATATATACTGTGGTCCAGTTGTGCATAAATAAGAATGACCATTTTGATTTATGCACAACTGGACCAACCCACCTGTATTGGAAATTAAACAAATACAAATTGTGGGAAATTTACAATAATAAGCACATTACAGACTCTCTACATATTCTGCATATCTTTTCTGAATTTTTTGTACCAAAAATATGTGTACCTTTTTATAATCACGGGGGCTGCGAGGGTGATGGGGAAAACAAAGCTGTGGGTTGGTCCAGCTGTGCATAAATCAATTTCAGAATTTTGATTAATGCACAAGTGGACCAAGCCACATTTATTGTCAATTTAAAAATTGTTTAGAAAAATACAATAATGAGCACTTTATATATTCTCTAAATCTTCTGTAGATTTATCTGTGGAACTTCTTCAGTAAAATACGTGTAATTTTTTTAGCTTAGGTGAAATCATGGACGATATACTTGTGTGGTTGGTCCAGTAGTCTGTAAATCAATCCTACAATTTTACATACGCTGTTTTTTTCCGCGCCACCAGGTGCCGTGCTGTGAGTAATTTGGCCATCCAGTTATTTTTAAAATAAAGGCTAAGCATAATGTCTCTCACTTGGCACAGTACAGTCATTTTTCGTTTTTTAGGGGTTGGCTCGGTTGTGTATAAAGCGTCCAACTAATATTTGTGTTCTTTCACACTCTCACGCATAGGCCTTCATAATGTCAATATTTAGAGCTCTCGCACTTTCGTACTTCAAATATTTGTTTACGTCTTCTTTTTCAATTTGTTGAATTGTTTTACCCTACAAAAGCCTGATTGCAAAAAAATAATTGTGTTTTCATATGTTACCCAGTACGACTTATGCGGTTTTCGTCAGATCTGAACGGTTTAACCTTTTTAGAATTTGTTTTATCAATAACAGTAGATCAATTATAAAAATGTACCATTGTCATGTTTTTAGAATTTTTCTCTAAGTACGATTATTATTAATTATTATTTAATAATATTAGAAGATCGAAAAAATGTTCTTAAATTAAATAAATTGTTTCTAGAATTGAAAATTAAGGTTTAGTATAAAGAAACCATTTTCGAATAGCATGAACAATACGAGTCTATTTTCTAATACTAAAAAATATTGAGCTAATATCAGATTTTGTTTATATATTAGAAAGTTATTTTCTAATATATCTAATAAAACATTTTCAAAAAAAAGAAACAGAACGTTTAAATATACCAGACAATTAACTGCTGTTGATTTGTCTAGAAGCTGCATGCTGCCATCTGCTGACTGTCTCAGTACATTTAACACGTTCAATTCCAGCAAAAACAATGTGTTGACCCAGTTGTGGTAATGCTGGATCAGCGACGTTAACAATGGCCCTACATTAAACATGTTAAAGTAACATTGGGTCAACGTATAGAGTTTGCTGTGATGTATCTTAGATATAACAAATGCCAAATAAATGTATGTATTAAATTAGTCAATTGGTTATCATAATGAAAAGAGTGAGAACATTGAAACAATAACTTTTGACATCTTAGTAAATAGCTTGGGTAATTGTTTTTTTTCTGTTCGTTTAAAAGTCGGTATTACAGCTTTTAAATGTTTGTAAAGTCTCTAGCGGTGTGAATAGTGCTGAGGTCGACTTTAGACGTCAGATTCTGACGTCTAAAGAGTAAAGGCATTTCTAATGGCCGTAGATCCATAACATATGTATTGAAATGAAGCGGAAGGAGCTAGCTAATTATGATTATTTCAAATTGAAAAAAACCCTTTGGTCTCCATGGTTTACACACACATATTACAGTGCTTCAAGGGTTAATGCTTAAGAGAGGCTCATATAATTATTATTAGCAGTGCTCGTTTTATTATAGCTAACTCGAGAGATGACGCCTAACTTCAGACGTTGTTTCTCCTAATTACATGTAGCCTATCCTGCTCTGCAGCCAAACGTATCAAAATTATCTGCTTACTTTACAAGACAAGGGAGCAGATACTGCTCACTTGTCTTGTAAAGTAAGCAGTAGTATTGATGTCAAGACGTCAGCCTGTCATGTACCATGATGCGCCTCTGAGCTCGTATCTCCGAGGATTTAGGCGCTATAGAAGTTACCGAATTGAATTGAATGAATAATAATGTCAAAACGTCAGCCTATCAGGTACCATGGTGATGAAGACGGTGATGCTGCTCAAAGACAATAGGCAGTAACTGTTTATTTTCTAATGAACATTTCGACTTTGCGGAGCATATGATCATGATGAGAATAAATCGTCTGATTTTCCACCCCGTCGCTTTGTTCCAAGGACAGACACAGGTCAAAATGTGACCTTGCCTTGAGTGATTGATATGTTATATAATAATGGTATATCTCCCTGTCTCGGTTTAACACCCCTTTTCCACACAAAACACGTGGTATTTCCCCAAATAAAACGAGTCAGGGCAGCAAGGTTAGTTATCAGAATATCACGACTAATATATAGTCCCCTTGGATATGAAAGGGTTATCTGCCACTTTAAAAGGGTGTATCTGCCACTTTGGAAAGTGACAGATACACCCTTTTCATATCCAAGGGGACGATATATTTATCCAACATAGATTTGAATTCTCAGTAACATGACACAGTTTTTAAGTGTACCCTTACTTCATTACTTATACATTATACTCAACCTGTTAACCGCCGTTCCGATTATATTCCGGTTTTCATTTTTATTAGCAAATTAAATACCAGCTTTCGAACATGTTCAAGATAGAACGTGAAATCAATCAATAACATTTCTAAATCTTTGATATCAAATCTCAATAATTTTAACTCACTTGAAGTTGTGGATCGCGTCAGTGAGACACAGCTTCAAGTGGGTGAAAATTCCAATTAAATAATTTGGCAGTAAAAGATTTAAAATACAATTAGCGTTGAGTTTGTAGCTGCTAATAGTAGTTCTCATTTTTAAAATTAACCTTGCTGCACTCACTCGTTTTTGCTTGGAAAACTCGAAGTTGCAATATATCGTAGACTTCATACGATAGCCATTTCGACCTATCTGAACCCCAGGATATATCGTTACTTGTACGCGAACACGGGCCCTGATTTAATGCTGGGCCAACGCCACAGGGGGTAGAGACAAAATACCGCGCGACAAACTCGGTTTGACCCATCCGCACTCGGGGGTTTGGGGTCTAAGTACAATATTCTACCACCAACCCTTGAAGGGGTGGTTCGGCCTATCACATTCACATCACGAGTTCAGCCAATCGTCTCAATCATTCGGTTGTTATTTTAATTAAGTGGCATCCTTGAGCCGGGGTCTTGAACAGTTGCTGAGATACCTGTGTCATTTAATTGTACGAGTCTGAGTGAATATTACACGCTGACCATCTTGAAATATGGCGGGACTGGACCATTTCTCGGCTACCATGGCTGTATTTCTATTGAGTAAGTATATCGTATTAGACTACCCTGGTTACATTGCAAGGCTCTAATACATATACCTCTGTTTTTAAATAGATTAATCCTGATACCATTACAATACATCGCCAAAAAAGCCTAGTTTTAATGGACACTCGAACAAAAATTGTCTAAGTTTCATGACATGAGTTTTCCGGTTGTTTTCAACATAAAATGGGGACGGGTCTGCGAGTTGGGCAGACTGGTCATGTCGACTGATATCGTATAATATATATATATATATATATATATTGGTTGTTTAGCATGTCTTGTCACTCCCGTTTTGAATTGTATAATTTTTACTTATTTGTTTTAATCTGTATAGAATGGAATATATTTTTAATTTCTAAAAAACATTATTTCGCTAATTGCATACCATTTAATATAGCGCAATTACAAAACAACCGATCTGTCTTTTAAGTTGAGCAATTGTCCGATGCTCTTGTTCTTTTCTGACACATGTGATCATCTTGTTTTGTTTGATCTGATTGTATCTTGTTTTGTCTTATCATAATATACAACACTGTCATAAAGCAACGGCATCTAACGAGGTAACATAATAGTTCCACAGATAAATGTAGAACGGAATTTTACACTGCGGACTAATGTTGAAAGTGTGCCGGGGCTCAAGCCAAATACCAACGCACATAGGAGGTCTAATTTATCATGTTTATATGCTTCTTAAAAGGGAATGGTGATTTTAAACTGACTAAGTACGCCACACCTGATGCGCATATTTAACCCCCTAATTACTGAAATGATACAAGTGATTTTGTTTGTTTCGCTACCTAAAACACACTAATCAACCACCCGATATAATATGTCCAGCGAGATTAAATTACTCCAGTTGGAATCTAAATACATGAAATGTAAGGAAGAATATTTCAATTTAAAACAACATATCTTTTTAAGTTTCCAGCGAGAAGTTTCAATAGCCACATAACCAACATGCCATAGTTTATTACTAAGTATAGCCTACCTAGCAATATCTTAAAATACTAACAAAAAACTTTTGATATTTTACTCATTATTAATTCTAAGAACCTATATTTTTTAATCTGTTCCATATCACTTAGCACTTACTGGTAAAGACATGGGTGTTTAAGCATCCAGAGTTGCGAATGTTTTATCTCGAATTCAACAAATAATTAGGATTTTTCAACCACTTGAAAATGTGGGTCGGGGTAGCGAGACACAACTTCAAATTAAGTATGACACCTTAGCTGGGCGAGTTGACTAAATAAATGTTCTTTTTTTATAAATACGTTATATGCTAAGATAAATCCTAGCACTACAAAACATATATTGAATTACTTGAAAATTAGGCTTAGGAGTCGGGTATGAAATTAAATGGCAAAAAGTGTTACATAATCTCTACCGAACAGGGGGGATCCCCTTCGCTTACACTCTGAATGACCATAGTGCATAACATCATTGGTATCAAATCGTTTGAATCTAAAATCCTCTACATTAACTTACATTTGTAGCTGCCTGCATATTTGAAGCGGTGCTCTCTTAGTTTTGTGATTCTAAATGACGTGATTAAAATATATAAGGTATTGTGCTGTGTTGTGTCAGTATGATAGAACAAATCCGCACAGATTTTACTATTTGTGTAAAATCCAAGCGCATAGCATGTATAGATCTACAGTAAATTTCAAATAGGACTTTTTTAAATAATCAACGTGACCACTATTAAAACTGCTGCCAAGAAACGCTGCGCAATCGCACAGTTTCATGGTTGACACCGCCCATAGTATATATGAAGGGTATAATTAATTATCATAATAGATTGATAAAATTACCTTACACGCAGTATTCAAAACATTGAAAAACACGTATGGAGCCAATGACAATGACATACTAGTATTCGATGACATAATTATGGTAATGATAATGGTATATAAACAACATTCTGGCTTAAAACTTGACATAAAGCCGCACCTTTTCTAACTCCCTGGTAAAATGCGGTACATTCCGACACAAAGCGGGATTTTGAGCACATTAATCACGACTATTAAGCAGATAAGTGATATACATGTACACGATGTGCGAGGCCATGGCTTGTAAAAGCAAGAAGGGAATATTATCCAAATGAAAATTCGTAAATGTAAAATTTGTAGTTACATCTTAGAAACTGGAACCCACGGCCCCCAAGAGCTCACTGTTGGTGCTTGGTAAGTTGGAAATATGGGTTGTTTAAAAAGATGGTTTCAGATGAAGCACTCAATCAGTTAGCGCTGACCGGCCTGGCTCGCTGCACTCGCCCAGAGCCGTTGTTACTCGGCTATCAATCAGTGTGCCCAATGTGGTCGATCACTCTGCTTTATTGCCCTAGGCCTCGTTTTTGTTTTGCTGCTAATATGTTACCCATCCCTACAGATGGAAAAATACAATATGGAGTTAATGATAGCGTTGGATAGCACAGAGCTGGAGCTTTAACATGGTACCAAAACAATTATAATAACTCGGAGCTGAGTTATGATCATTTTAGTGACGCAAATAGGTCAATATTTCAAAAATTAAAAATGGAGAAAATTTGTGAAATTTTAAATGTAAGGTCTTTGTAATAAAAAAAAAAATTCCTTATAGCCAAACAGGTTACTCGGCCAAGCTTGGAAAATTAGTATGTAGTTTGTTATGATTGATTTCCATAGCCCAGTATGTCTACTTTCAGAATCTGCCGGATGAACTTTGGTCACCAATGAGCGTTTTGAAAAAATGAGTAAAATCTAATTTTGGGGCGTAGAACCCATTTCGGGCCTTAAAATGAGAATCCCAAACTTTGAAGTATCAAAATTTGACAAAAAATTAGCTCTTTTTACTCATATCATGCATATAGACCATTTTCTCAACTTGTATGGGGCAGACATGCGACTCATTTCGTGCAGATGGGTCACATAATAATATAAGCTTTTCTTCTCGCTGCTCAGCTTGAGATGAAGTCTATTAATGCTGCGAGTCAGAGCACTCCTTGGCTGCCTAACTGTTGAAAAGGACGCATAAGAGAAATATGAACGAGTTGTTTTAATTCTTCAATTGTTTGAACAAACTTATTATCGTAGCAGGTAGAGCTAACGAGGTAGGTTTGAGCAAGCAACGAGCGATAGTTCACTGATGATACGGGGCCCCGATTGATGATCTTGTAATCTCACCTTGATAGAAAATCTTCCTGGATATACACTGACAAAAAATAGAACTAAATTATTTAACTTTCTGTTCAAAGAGGTAAGACATACCTAAGAAATAATTAAGTGAATAAGTAAAAGGTAAAACCATACCTGTATCGGATTTCATCTAAATCTTCAAATAAATTGCATTGTATTTACATTTGTATTTGAAAGACTGTATTTGTATTTGTATTTTACACATATTCTAAGGCAACGTATTTGTATTTGCAATTCTACTTGTTCAAGTGTATTTGACCACATCTCTATGTAACACAGGCTCAGCAAGGTAACCTATTAGTACTCATCAAGCAAGCCCTTTTCAGACCAATGTTCAGGCTAGTCGGCAAGTACATTTAGGTCGCGTCTCGTTTCATGTGTAGATGATAGATGGGTTCTGTCTAAAAGGAAGACTTCGTGTCACTGCATGCTTGGCATCAGTGTCTGAGGCTATTCACTCTAATAAATATTGGCAAATTAGTGTCTACTTTGCTGGACCGGGTCGGTTTTTAATGATGTACGTTGTCATGGTCAGCAAACAGCTCATGTGCACGGAAATTATGTGATGTTATTTATGTCCTGAACAATATCGCAATTTTCCACTAACTTTATCAGATAGATAAAAAAAAATTAACGGCCTAATGTTTCCTGAAGTACTTATTTACGCATGTTGTATGTCCGATGGTGTGTTTATTGAGGAATGTGGTTGTGGCACAGCTAGAGTGGTAAGAAGAACTTATTACTTTATAAAAAAAACGCCAGCATCCAAATTCATTTTAAAAATTAAGACGGGGCAAGGACGAGAAGACGCTAAACGCGACAGAGGGGCACCAAAAGGCGATGAGGAAGCGTTATTAAGGGCGATAGAAACTCATTAAAAAGGTAACAACCAAAAATAGTGGAATTTGATATATCATGCATCTTTATGGTTTGTTTTGTTCCCAAGTTATTATATGTTAGGGATTTAAAAATGGCTATGGCGGCCGTCTTGGGTTTAGCGCTCAAGATGGTGTCAAATTTACAAAATAGCCATTTTATTAGATTTGTCATCACAAAAATAGTAGAATCTGATATAACTATTATGCATTTATATCCCTTGCTTGGTTTCAAAGTTATCGTATTTCAGATTTTTCAATATTGCGATGACGGCCATCTTGGATTTAGAGGTCCAGATGATTTCAAATTTAAAAAATAGACATTTCAATATATTTGCCATCTCCAAAATAGTAGAATAACACATTTTATGCGTCTTTATTGCTTGCTTAGTTCCAGAGTTATCAAAATGTAATGTTTTTTTTCAAAATAGCGACTGGTAGTCATTTTGCTATGCTAATTAGATCAAAAACTTTAAATTTTGTTTGGAAACCAGGCTAATCGTGTTTAAATTATACTAGGCTAATTATTGTAAAAATCAGGTTTCCCAACTTTTACTAAAAAATCATCTTTGATGTTTGATTTTTACGCCAAAAGTAGTGGAATTTCATATATTACGCATCTTTATAAGTTAGTTCCAAAGTTATCTTTTATATATTATTTAAAATTACGATGGCGGCCATCTTGGATTTAGAGGTCTAGATAATTTCAAATTAAAAAAATAGCCATTTCAATAGATTTTCCATCCCCAAAATAGTGTAATTATATTATTATGGGTCGTTCTTGTTTACTTAGTTCCAGAGTTTTCAAAATTTAAAACAAAAATCAAAATGACGATTGGTAGTCATTTTCTTATGCTAATTAGATCAAAACCTTACTTGGGAACCGGGCTAATCTTGTTCAGCATATATTAGGCTTGTTATTGTAAAAATGCAGGTTCCCAACTGGTACCAAAAAAAGTGCTTCTAGGTTCCACATATCTTGAAAATGCGTCTAGTCTATAACCCTTAACGTGCTACAGTTTTTGAATTGATTTGTTTAAACGCTAAATGTAATTTTCATTTTTTCTTGCAATTTTTTTTCAAGGTCAAAAACAGCTGTTTAAATGAAGCCTTTAGAGAAACGGACCGGATCAGCTGCACCTGATAATCACATGTCCCTAAAATTACCTCCTTCCACATGTTTACGAGTAATTTGTATTACTAAAATAATGCACTAAACGTAAGCGTAAACATTTTTGAAGTCTTGTATCAAACCCGGTCCGTACAGTCGACTTTGCTCACTGTTCATTCATGCACCATTTCAACTACCCGGGAGTATGCAGCCCTGCAACTATTCTGGACGCTATAGTGACTTGTCGTACACCCTGTCACAACTTTCATAGCAGGTACTCATTTACACCGGAGTAAAGAGAAACACTTCGATGTAGAGTGCATTGCCCAACATCGAAACAACAATGACCCGGCGTTGATAGGGGATAAACATAATGCTTCCTGTACCAAGCGGGTATCGAGCTTGCACGGCATGCAGCGGCTATCAGGCTATGTCAAAGCGCTACGCTCTAACAATTGTGCCTCGTCCAGTACAGACCGACCGACGTGCTGTAAAATCGTCCAATTTCCTAACCGCTATTATTATATCTCCTCCCTCTATTAGACTATTCGATCTAGCTGTAAAAACACTGCGTAAAGATGTCCATCTTATCAAACTCCTCGATTTTATGTTCTTCAATACCTCTAATATCACAGAAAAAAAGTCCAGAGAAATATACCTTGGGGGGGAGGGGAATTGAAAACACTTTTAAAATGTGCCAAATTTACACAAATTACGTTAATTTCTTGTCCATCAATTATATTTCAAGACCACTTTTTGCATTAAAAAAAGATAAAATTATATATCAGTCAATACATTTTCTGAACAAGTTAGGCTAGGTTATACCCCGAAAAAAGTCAGGCATAAGGCACTATATGACCAAAAATTCAAAATGGCTGCCATTTTTATTGACATGATAAATATTTGCTACCCGAGTTAATGTGAACCCAATTTTTCCCCATTTTTTTCCAATTTTTAAAGGTCGCAGATAATGTTTCGTTGTTCCTAGCTAGGGTGCGTCTTATTCTCAAAAGTACAATCCAAGATGACCGTCGTTAACTGAAAGATGCTCAACAGTGGCGGCCGAAGTTAGACATGTCACAATTGGATATGAAGTTAAAACACATATTTGTCGACAAAAAATACGGCCCAGGTCTTCTTCGTCTTCAGGTCTTCATCTTTATCTCCAGGTCTTCAAACATTTTAATTGGTAAAAATATTGAAAATAAAATATGTGATTGTCCCACTGTCGTGGAAAGTCTTTTCATACATGGATATCTGCATACACCAATATATATCGCTATGTTTGCCATTTAAACTTATCAATTTTCACAAAAGTAGGAAAATTAGGTATTTCAATTGTATTGTTGTGACCAATAAATCATTGAATTGGGTGAAGAGATGGTATGTGTATCTTAGCCGACAATATATTTGAACAGTAGATCATTTTTTTTATTTATGGCGGTCATCTTGGATTTTGCTTTTGACCAGCATGTGCCATATTCAAGAATATTTGAATGTTTTTGTGACCCACGATAACATTTTTGACAAAAAAGATAAGCTATGTGGCAAAAAGGCCTTCATGTATACTATATGTCATTTTAATGGAAATTGCGATCATCTTGTTTTTTCTGTTCCGGTGCTTTCGTCGAACAGTAAACAAGTTATACCCTAGCTTAACTTGTCCCAAAAGATTGTTGGGCCTATACACAGTTTTTAAATCTTGCTCTGCGAAATATATGTTCAGATACAGTGTATGTGCGTATAGATCTGAGTAGTCATGTCTCAAAGTAGAAAAGGCCATATTCGTATAAATTGGTTAAATTTAAAAAATGTTGTCAATTTTTTTCCCCAGGGTATTTTTTAGGGCCTTTTTTATGTGATACTAGAGGTATTGAAGAACATACAATCGAAAGGTTTCTTAATTTGATTTTTTTTCCCGCAGATTCTCCCTCGTCGGCTAGCCTATATGAACGTTTTATACACTGATAATTAATTCCAAATCCTGGGCATGATGCATTGATAGTGTATGTAAAAATAAGGTAGTAAATATTTATATTTTGACTCAACACTATACTACACATTAATTATGAAGAGAATAACGAAGCATACATGCTTTGATTGACCACGTGTTGTACGCATTTATTCACTTCACTTGATTCGAACAAGCCTATATAGCTGTTTGAAAAGCCATCGAATTAACGATGGAATTAACGAATGTACTGCTGTGTAGCCTAGATTCTATATGACGAAAATTATTTTGAGAGAGTCACCTTGAACGTATATGTTGGATTAATGGTGGGCAGGACAACGAAAATATTTTTTCATAAAAACTGGAAAATCGTAACTTATGTAGTCAAACTTTAAAATTCAGTAGCACGTGTATTAGTTTCAGATGTAGTCAGTATTGTGGGGAGCCTCCGTGACCGAGAGGTAGCGTGCTCGGCCTCAGACCGCCAGGGGTCGAATTTCGAATCCTGTGTCTGGAGGACAGTGTCATCTCAATCATCTCACCATCCTCAGGAGGTTCTCCTGGCCCAGTTTAGCCTATATGTGCACAAAGGTGGCCTAAAACCCGATTCATTTCATTTAATTTGTTTCAGATGTAATGACAGTTTTGGCCATTGATGACTGGACCGGCGTACAACTCGACTGTCCCACAGAACATGTACGCTGGATGCCTCCAAAAAATGTGAGATATGTGAGATATATGTACACTCTAAATATAGATTTTTTATAGTATAGGTCTAATATAGGTCTTTTAAAAATAACCCTTCAGTGCTATATATTGCCATGCAACCACAGGAGAACCTTGCAAGGGTTTTCCTGGGCTTACATGGTAATAGTACCGAAGGGTTCTTTCTAAAGAACCTATAGGCCCCTATTGTTTAGAGAGTAGCAGTTGTTAAATGCAACTTAAATCAATATTATATATTGTTAAGGTTTAGTAACAAGCACGACTGCGCAATTGAAACTCTTGTCTTTGCAGTAATTTATGTGCCCTGACTCAATCACAATTATGTGATCTACGACTACGCCACAAGAGGCGCCGTAAATCAGCGAAATTGACGTCAGGTTATTATTATGATTACCATGTTATATTCCACTAAATGTTCTCACCTTTTACATCATTTCGGTTGTGTGTTTCTGGTGTCTATGGAGCACAGTTCATAGAATGTTATTAGCTCACTACCAAAATTCGTCTGTAACCGTCAAACGTTTATTTCGATTTCTGGGATCCATCAAAGCTTTACTACATAATTTAGATAAGTGTGACCCCATTTTTTGGGACATGCTGCTCAGCACAATCGTAGTAAAGTGTTTTATTAATAAGTGAAGCGCACAGCCCGTCGCCACACAGCGCGACATCAATATAACGTCGATACGCTGGTTTAAACCTTAATTCGACGCCATTTTACGTGATCGCCTAGTCACGCTGAGAAGGTAGAAACAAAGCTACTTCTCTGAATATCTTGTAGGATCAGCGGGATCGAGCCCGGGGCGTATGCATGACTGGCGCGGCATTCGGGCGTTCCACCGATAAGTGGGCGGGTGCCCTAGGGTAGTGGTGAGCACCGCTGCCTTTCACGCCAGAGTTCGGGGTTCAGTTCTCGGTCTCGGCGGTTTGAAAGAAGCAAAACATGTTTCTTCCCCATCCACGTGTGAAAGTCAGTATTGTGGGGAGCCTCCGTGACCGATAGGTAGCGTGCTCGGCCTCAAACCGCCAGGGCCCGAATTTCGAATCCTGGTTCTGGAGGACAGTGTCATCTCAATTATCTCAATCTCCTGGCCCAGTTTAGCCTATATGTGCCGTAAAGCCCGATTCATTTCATTTCATTTCTTTTTCCGCCGCTTAGTCACATTCCAGTCAGTATTGCGGGGAGCCTCCGTGACCGAGAGGTAGCGTGTTCGGCCTCAGACCGCCAGGGCTCGAATTTCGAATCCTGTGTCTGGAGGACAGTGTCATCTCAATCATCTCACCATCCTCAGGAGGTTCTCCTGGCCCAATTTAGCCTATATGTGCACAAAGGTGGCCTAAAGCCCGATTCATTTCATTTTTTTTAGTCACATTCCATTCCTGGAGAATTTCTAGGGATCCAACAGAAAATATCCACACAACGGTATTTTACCGTGTAATGCTTATAATTTATAATCCCGTTGTTATTTTTTGCATAAAAAATACAGTAATAGAAATAACTCATGTTGAACTTGATATATCTGCACCCAGCGCCACTTCCATGGATGGCGCCATGTTGGATCAGCCTGTCATGGGGAATGCACTAGATCACGGGGAGGGAGGCTAGATATGAGTGACGTCGCTTAACGCATCCCGGCCGCACAGGCATCTGGGTCACACACACCACATGTAGTGGAGAAGTGCACAAGTAGCCTGATTTTTAAACCGCTCCTTAATTGTTATTTTTAGTTTTTGAAACTTTTGACAACATCACAGTTGAAGTTTTAAGTCTTGTGAATATCTTGCTATAGGTGAATGTACTGCTCATACTTGTGAAAATAACGCTTCTCGACCGAAAAAGACGACGAAAATCCCCCCACTCTCTTGCATGGCTACCCAAAGGATGAACCTACACGCCTGGCTTCATCAAGTTCACAGAGGGGATTTTACACCTGGCCCAGTAAACAATGCAGCGATCATTTTACAGAGGATTGTTTCCTTGTTGATATGTTTGAAAAAATCACAGGAAATCCAAGGCTTTTTTAGGAAAAAAAGCGCAATTGAAACCAGACGCACTGCCGACTATTTTCTCCCACAGGGCAGTGACGGCCAAAACGCGACAACACACCGTCATGCGCATCAAGCAGAAGGAAAGAACATGCTTAATATTATTGATCAATTCCTTTTCTGATATAACTATTACCGGTATTACATTTAAATATTGTTAATGTGTTCATAAAATATGTTAGGCCCATTTAATGACAACAGTAATGACGCTGTCCATTCTCTCAAAGTGAAGTCCACCATCACACTCACCGCATCATTGCATGTGGTCGGGGGGGGGGGGGGGTGGGGTTACAGCTCTATGTTCAGAAGGTCCTATGTTCAGAAGGTCCTATGTTCAGAAGGTTCTATGTTCCGAAGGTCCTCGATTCAGAAGGTTCTAAGTTCAGAAGGTTCTATGTTCAGAAGGTTCTATATTCAAAAGGTTCTATGTTCAGAAGGTCCTATGTCCAGAAATATTTGTTCAGAAGGTCCTATGTTTAGAAAGTACGCTGGCAATTAAACAATATTATTTATTCAATTTATCGGAATCCGTCTATATCTACAATAAGAAATACGTATTTTAAATAGAAGAAATAAACATGTTGAGTATATTGTGCAAAGGAGAAAAATAATTGTAGTTAAAAATCAAGGTCAGATAGATGTCTAGGTCATGTAATTGTAAATTGCTGCTTTACGTCCCTTTTCGACAGCAGACTAACAGTCCTTTAAGTGACATTGCAAGACGATAAAAACAGTGCAGTTAATTGATGAGATGAATGATGTACATATGATGATGTGAGCATGGGGTGATAGGGCATGGTGGGTTATTGAGAGTATTTCCCTTCACTCGTCCGATAAGGGGTTCTGGGCATGCCTATGGTCGGATTCACATTAACCGTGGCGAATGATCTCGCTGATTTATCCGTCAATTCTTAACCAATTCTCATGCAATATTCCAAGCATTATTTTCTGATCATGAGGCGACTACCCTGAAAATTTCATTGAAAAATATTGTATAGGTTCTACATTAAACGTTAGTCAATTTAACATGTAGTAATAAAAAAATTCAGAGTAGTCGCCCCATGGATCGGTAAATGTCTGTGCAAAATGTCAGGAAAATTGGTTCAGAATTGACTAAGGAATCCGCGAAGTTCATTCACCCTGGTTGAATAATTTCATGTGAATCTGACTATAGATGAATTACCCCCAGACATGCCCAGACGGTCGAACCACCTTGGCCTTTCACACAGGTCCGATATCCTCGGGTCGGATATTCCCCAGAGTAGCAATAACAGAGGGTAACTCCATTCTAGCCGCAGTCGCTGAAGCTTGACCCCATACAAAATCGTGGGACAGTCATATCTAAGAAAATACTTTTTTATAGAATCAGTAACATTTTAGCTACAAGGTTGCATGCTCACCTAATTTTTTTCAGCACAGTCATTAAAATGTTATGAACATATTTCTGACCTTGGGTCGAGATTGCTCTCAGTCACCGCCATGTTGAAAAACTTTGATTTTTTCGGGTAAAACGAATCAATCTAAGGTTAATTCCATCCATCCCACGCTACACATTAGGACAGAACTAACCAGTAGCGCATGTTTTTCGTTAACTACTCCGTCAATTATCAATCGATTTTCATGAAATTTTATGAACGTAAAGTTATTTGTATTAGTTGAAAAGTTAGATGATTTGAATGACTGTTGTAAATTGAAATTATGACGTCCCTCTATCAACCCATTACGCTAATTCAGGAATATTATTATATATCGAATGATCTAACTAAACTTTTACCGGTGTTAGGGTTTGACTTGAAGGCCTGTGCAGAAAAAAAATCGGTTCAAAATCGTTGAGAAATCGAGGTAAAACATGCTCTACAGATTTACCAAAATAATTGTGGCCAATGGTAGGCCTATAGTTAAAACAAGGCTCTGAATGGTGCTTTCTTGTGCAATCTATTTATTATTGACTTTATTTTAATAGCGATTTCGACTCATGTTTTGGTCAAACCAACTATACAACGCATTTTTGGGATATGCAGACACCTAAAAAAAAACCTGGAATAGTTTAAAATGAAAAAACAGAAAAAAGCTATAGGCCCTAGGACAAATTCACTCTAGCACCGGATCTAGGTGGATTTGAATTCAGATAGGGGCCTATAGTGTCATATTCCTGAATTGCGAGGGCTATCCTTCTGTGATCTCTCCTGGTTTTGTGTTGTTAAAGTCCCAATAAGAATTTTGGCTATTGTGGACGGACAGACGACGGACAACGCGCCATGACAAGAAGCTCATCTGACCTTTGACCGAATGAGCTAAAATGAGAGGCTGTGATTTGTTATCTTGCATTGTAGTTTACCTGAAACTGAAAGATGTAAGTTTTTTCCTACATCAAACAAAGAATTTTCTGAATATAGGACCTTCTGAATATATCTGAATATAGGACCTTCTGAACATAGAACTTTCTGAATATAGGACCTTTTGAACATAGGACCTTCTGAATATAGGACCTTCTGAATATAGAACCTTCTGAACATAGAACCTTTTGAACAAATATTTTCTGAACATAGAACCTTCTGAATATAGAACCTTCTGAACATAGGGCAGTCACCGGTCGGGGGGCAGTCACCGGTCGGGGGCCACGGCTCACGTGTGCCCCCACCCCGACAATCAGAAAACTCCAGCATGGTCGCTTATCCTATGAACTTTTTAAGAGTTCGTCAACATATCCAATATTCAGCATACTAACGTTAGTCTAATATTTATTATGTTTATAATGAAGTGCTACGACAAACTCGTTGTGAAACAATACACTTGTAGGGTATTTCAGAGTTTCTTCAGTCACACGTGATCTAACCAGCTAACATGGATCACTGTTTATGACAGTCAGAAGACCTTAGAGTGCTGCGCCACTGTTATGGTGATCTGTATAGTGATCGCTCATCATGTCAGTCATATCACTCACTTACACCATCCAGGAGGGTGCGCATGAGTTAAAAAACTAATCGAACGAACGACGAGTGAGCCTTTTCTTAGGGTCCGAACATCGAGGATTGCAGTTTAAAAACAGTGTTAAAAACGAACCTAAAAAAAGTATATCTATTTTCATCTATATTTATATCTTTCACGCACATTCTGGATCCGCCACTGTCAAAGTGTCAATGTTGCAGCAGGGGCGGATCTGGCTTTTCACTGACGGGCGGGGGGTTGGGGGCTTGTTAAAACAAAGAGATATTTAACTGTAAGGGGGTCGCCCCCCCCCCCCCCAAGAATTTGATTTTCAAAAGATTTCTTCTGCAATCTAAGGAGTAGGCTTACTGGGCACTGTTTGTCCCTCAGTGTATCGCCAATTCATAAGGAGAATACAAGATGGTAATTTTTTTTCCGAGGGGGAGGGAGGGGTTTAAACACCCAACCCCCCGCCCTTGGATCCGCCCCTGTGCAGCATCTACAGGTTTAGTGAGAGCACCAGTCATCTAAAGGTGGTCCTAATCGTTTGGTTCTAGGGCTATAATATTAGTTTGGCCACGTTTTTTTGAAGTTGAACTGCTCTGACTAGCATCCCCATCATTGGAAATGAAATTCCCTTCTACATGTTATCAGGTTATGTGCCCGTGGTAGCCACGCCGCTGGTGAAGCCGAGAGCTAACATTAGCAGATTAGTCCTAGATCATCTGGCCTGGATTATCAATCCCTCAGTTTGATCATGGAGATAGAAAACTTGGACGTCTTCGTCATTGCTGTCAGTGTCGGACATAATTTCATATTTGTAAAGAAACTAGACTATATTATTAGTTGAGTAACCAGTTAGTAACAGCAAGGAATTTATATGGATAAATAGGTTAATTAATTTGTAGGCCCTAATCTAACTGGAAGTCGTCCTATTTACTTTTTGACACTCGTGCGTTGTGGATGTTCTGTTAACCTGTCATGTGGCATGTAGCCTGTAGGGGTGAGTGTAGGTAATTAATGTAGATGGTGTGTACAGAAACGGGCTGCAGTGAAAGACGTGGGTAACGAAATGTCAAGGTCGACGGGAAGACCCCCATTACACACCCATAAGTTCAGTGGCGATCTTGTATCCATCCACCGTGCATAGAGCCGTGCGTAAACGCGCGTCATTCAAACCATGGATGCAAATCGAAAGAGTTCTGTCTAATTTGAACGATTATTCCATCAATGTTATTAATATAAATTGTTTTAGGACGGATTTATAATACAAATTATAAAAGGAATATTATGTGCTTGCGTAAATATCTATAAGCAGATCCCTTTAATTTCCAAATACATGTATGCACAAAGCATTCCGTGTGTATGTTGCAAGGTGCCCCCTGTTGAGTGTGTATAACGACGATCTCAGCGCCACCAGGTGAGTTGGGTGGAAGATAACAGATACAGTTGAAGTCTGTCAGCAGGTTATTTATTATAATGTTACCTGAATAATTAAAAAACGCTTTTGTGAGTTATTGATCTTGCTAGTTTACATCTCAGCAAATAATTTCACACTTCAGCAAAAAACTTGGTAAATTCAACAAGTAAATAATAAAATAACCAAGTAAATAAACACTGCTAAAATAATAATATTTTGAATAACCTTTGAAGCGCCATGTTGTAAAATTTGAAATCTCACACACTTGAAGTGGTATCTGCAAACCTTAATACTTAAACACTTGTTTCATTCTCAATAACAGTGATTTAAAGACACGGACTCTAATCGTGATTAGCGAATTAAAAAGGCCACAATGTGGTTAGCCCCCTATCGCTGATTATGGTTGTTTTAATTCTGTTTTATTGGTTATGTATGTTTAAACAGAAAGATCTGCAAATTGTTGTGAGTGAAAAATAATTTATTTCACTTACCCTTTCAAAGGTTAAAGTTGCCCTTATCTGTGTCATATTTGTTTCCTGTTGTTATGCCGGTAACCCTTTTTGCAAAGTTTGAAGGTGATCTATCACCGCTTATATAGTATGAATAATTGTGTGACAAATAAATCAAAGTTGCCACAAGATGGGGCATAAGTGTTTCCTTATATGGGGTGATTGGCTAGCATGTGACCCTCTGAGAGGGTCACATGATAGACAATCACCCCATATAAAGACATAATTATTCATACCATATAAGGGGTGATAGATCACCTTTAAACACATGAGTGAAACTGTGGCTTGAGAAGAAGAAACTGCAGGAGGTCTGGAAATTTATCATACACAATCTCCACGATTTATTTTACCTAGCCCTCGTTTCCCTCAGACAAGTTAATCCTTATAGCGCAAAATTAAATCATATAAATGTTCACCCACTCGAAGCTGTGTCTCGCTACCGCGACTCACAACTCCAAGTGGATGAAAATTACTCATATTTGCTTAATTTGCGAACCACACATATGCAAATCATAATGGTTAAACGCACATTCCATTCCCTATGACAGTGATTTAACTTGCTAATCATCCTAGTGAAACAGAATAAAAACGACTGTAGCCGTGCTTAGCTGTGTCAGGGTTACCATTTTTGTAATCGAAATGAGAAAACTTTAAGACCGGATTATTCCTAAAAATTAAATAATCAATAGAATTATGAAAACATGCTGTTAAATACATTGCCCCAATACTTTAATAATAAGTCCAACAAACTGCCCTTACAATTCCTTTTTGCAATGACGTCATTTTCATCTCATATGCAATGGGAGTCGTCTCAATTATGCCAATCATCATTTCTTGGCATGATTACTACCGTCGCTTTATCTTGTTAAAGTCACGAAGCATTCTTGTTTTCTAGGTTTTACCGAGTGACAATGAGAGTCGTGTCAATTATGTCAATCATTATTTCCTTGACATGATTACCATCCCTTTATCTTGAGAATGTCAAGAAGCATCTTTTTTTCCAGGTTTTACCAGGTGAGTTACAGCGGGACATGAAGACCCTCCCTGACGGATTAGTGATCCGTGAGTCGTCCATACCTGGCGGCGGACTGGGGGTGTTCTCAGAGACGTTCATTCCACGATATACCTGGTTTGGAGGATATGACGGAGAGGTGGTGGTTTTGAAAGCCGACATTAGCGACTACTCCTGGTCGGTATGTGGACACCTCTGTAACCATCGTGATGAATAACTTCAAATTAGAACGGACAAAAATTTTCTAACCCGTCGACAGTTAACCATGACGACAGCCGTTTCAATACATTTTCTTCGGATGATTACATCACAGTTACTGGAAACGCAAAGTGTGTTTAAACATTAACATTGCAAATGGTTGGTCTGAAATTAACCAAATAGGAGGATTTCCACCCACTTGAAGTTGTGGGTCGCGGTAGCGAGACACAACTTCAAGTGGGGGAAAATGTACATTCTACAACGTACCCTTGAGGGTTTATAATGCTTATGCTATAGATTATGGGTGACTTTAATTGTGGCACATTTTTTATGCTGCTATTATACCATTATTACTTATCTCATAATTGACACACTTATCTTATTTGATTGTGGGTGCTATAACAAAATTATAACAACATGTCATAACAAAGTGACATAGAAAAATCATAGATTTATTAAATGCCTACTAAATTAATTCAAGGGGATATATAATATTGTCCTAATAAATGAAATTACCTTTTTCAAGAAATACATTTATTATTATGACATATTTCAAATTCTGTCAATATGCCTCTAAACTGACGAATCATGCTATAAAGTTCGTCAGCAGTTTCCAGTTTCACGTACATGAGAAATTGTTTTTTTTTGTACATAATATACAATGATTAGAATATTATTTAGTTTCATTCAACATGTTCAAAATACTTAAACTCCTCAATTGGACTGCTGTATTTTTTTTGTCTGAAACGTTTTATAGTAGGATTCACATGAACCATGGTGAATGATTTCTTTGATTTTGTTGATGTCTCATTTCTGAACCAAATGACATCTTATAAACCCTATTTTATTGTAATTTGGTGACTACCCTAATTCCCTAAACCATTCATTGAAAAATCGTGTGCAGTAGTAGTTTAACAGTTATTCGCTATGACTATGACAAGTACATGTCGCCCTCTATAAATTCATCAACTTCGTTTCAGATTTTCATTACATGTCAAATGGTCTAACGTTCTGAAATACAAACTTCGTAATTATGTCTCTCCCTCTCTACACAAAGGTGAGGACATGGTGGTTTACCTCTGTCCGCTCAGTTGCGTTCTGTCTGTCCAGCGGTCCGTCTGTCCAGCGGTTTCTATCGTGCAGTCGCAGGCCGCCCCAGCAAACACCAGACCTTGCCCAAATGCTGGGCTAATGTTGGCCCACCGTTTACGACAATAAGCCAACAATAGCCCAGTACTGGGTTGCCGTGTCATGTTTGGAGCCACGCTGAATGTGGGCCAGTGTCACAGACGGCGGGCCAACATTATTAACCTACCTTTGTTTCACAGTATCCTGCTGGTACAAGTATAGTCTATGCTACACAAGCCCACAATTGACCCGGAACTGTGTCGGTGTAATGTATATTAGTCCGATGTTGGGCCATTGTGTACGACACTGGCCAACATTTAAACGTTATTGGGTCGGTGTATACTATGTGTACACACTTCTGCCAGCATGAAGTACTGACTAGGGCTGATTGGCTACTGGCCAGCATCGGCGACGCTCTTCCATCATTTACCAGACATTGGATCGTTGTCAGTTTGTACTCTCTGGACACACCACCGCCAACAGAAAGCACTGTCCAGCGTTGAATGGTTGATGGCAAGAGCCGGCGAAGGTGGATCAGCGTTGAACCGGCATTGGGTTGACGTGTCGTGTTTGCTGGGCATAGTGTGGTAGGCGACTTGGCCGTTGATATAGGTCAATTTAGCTATCCAGCAAACAGGGGTATTCACACAGTGCTGTTTCAATTTAAACATTTAAACAGCATTGGGTGAATGACCTGTGTTTGCTGGGTATTAGCTATCAACCTTTAAGCTGCGGGAGGGGAGACATCTCCAGTTTTTGTTTACAAAAACGGTGAACGTTGTAGGTGAACGTTCTAGAGTAGTGGTCACATGACTAGGTAATAGTGTTTATAAATAAAATTTGATGAAAATTTGTTGACAATTAACTGATAAATCAGAGAAATTTATTCACCTTGGTTAATGTGAATCTAACTATAGATGATGTTATTATCTGCTTATATTCCTTAAGATTCACGGGTTTAATGTATAAATTGTTATACCTTCTATTGTTCGTCATATAATAATACTCCAATTTTCTTAAATATATTGCTTGTATGAATGATATTATTACCAAATATCTCGTTATAGATATATCGGGGAGGTACTGTCCACTAGATGTTTCGTCATTAATCTTGACATTGTTTACTTATTGTATGAGCTATAAAGTATATCATATCATTATTAATTTTTCTCTGCTCCTAATACATGTTCAATGTAATTTTAATAAATCTCAGACAAATATTACTAAAATGATCGCTGTTATCATCTTTGTAGATATATCGTGGAAGTAATGTCCATTACTACCTAGATGGTCGAGACAACACAACGTCAAACTGGATGAGATTTATCAATTGTTCTCGTGGCAAAAGTGAAGAAAATGTGTACATGAGGCAATGTTGTGATGTTCCACATTACGTCACAAACAAGGATATAATTCCAGGCCAAGAACTACTGATGTACTATGGTGACAAGTATGCGAAGAGACTAAATATCGACACTGACAATTATTCAACAAGCTAGTTTATCATGCCTAACTGAAAGATGACAGTAAAATGCTGATTTGTAAAGCCAAAAGAAAGTAACTGCTAACGTGAACAATAAGCAGCTACTGCCTTTTGGCTTTGCATGGCAGTTTCCATGCTGATCTTGGGAAACAAAATCTACATTACATTTGCCGACAAGAGTGACATGCCCTAAAGATACATATGATTTTATCTTTACAATTTGCTGTCATTGCGTCATTGTTCATTCTTATCTTCATAAACCAATCAGACCCCAATCATATTAATACCCACAGAAAATAGAAATTTTATCAGGTTATGTCGCCTGTAAATATATACGTATGTACTGTAAGATTTAAGTATGTCAACGTGCAGACGCATCTATTTTTTTCAGCGGAATTAACTGATTTGTCGAACAAGAAATAGCGAATATAATTACTTGATTCCAGAAAAAAATCATAATTACGCTGAGATGAATTATTTTGGTGCGAATTATTAAAGCAGCTCCTTGGGAAGACATCAATTTTCGTTTTTTGTTTTGTAATGAAGTAGTGTATCCCCCAGATCATGATTTTATTTATTCTTTTTAGATTTTTTAAAATATTTTTTATCAACATTTCTATGAATCCGTTTAAAACCCAAACAAACTTTTTGTATACCGAAGCACTTGCTAAAGGACGGTTGAATATTTCTACAGCATTGGGCTGTCAGCCCTGCGTTGGGTAGACAATCAGTGCTGCAGGTGTATACCCCCATGTCCTGACTATTAGACGCCAATTAGCGGCGATTGATTTGATCTCACCGTCCAAGACGTGGAAATATTTTGTGTAAATGGCTGTTATTGCTGATTTGTTTTGTTTACATGGCAGTATACGACTTGGAAATATAATTATTTCACTCTGTTTCATGCTTTAAAATTGCTTTTTTTACTTTTTTGTATTTTTAGTTAATTTCAGTAGGCTAATATAGCTTCATATAAATTAAATTTTCAAAATTGACAAAATTGCAAATGTCTCATCCCACGGGGTCACTTTAAATTAGATGGAAAATAATTATTACAATTTGTTTTTTAACAACTGCGTAATGATTCACAACACCAATACACCAGCCATATTATGAGTTATTTGTAATTAGTCCAGAACCACAGGCGGATCCAGAGTAGGGGTCAGACGGGTCCGGACCCCCTTTTGTGCTCCAAATCGCTTTTTGACATGTATATTTTAAATGAAGTCGTTGGGGAGGATCGGTACTGACATAACAAACTACTGTTATATCATCAAATGTATATATTTTTCGACGCTAGCCCGACTCTAATCTGTCTTTTGTATACTTTGCGCAAACAAGTGGCATTCGATGAATGCTTTTTTTAAAGTTGGCCCGTCATTAAAACAGCATTGGATGATTGCACCATGTTTTCTGACTGCTGCATTATGTTGGTGACGCTTTAACATCCCGGTGCCAGAAATAGCATGTTAACACGATACAATGACCCAAAGCTGACGTAATGCTGGGCCACCGTCTGCGACGCTGGGCCAACATTCTTCCAATCAAAACCCTTTAAGCTCTTGAGCACAAATATAAGCGTGAATATTTTTTTTCTGAACACTTGTTAAAGACAAAAGTATTAACCTAAGGACCTGAAACGTTATATTGCACATGTTCATAAGGACTGGTGTACAGAAATATGAACCGTTTCCCACACACAGCACCCCGCTTTCCCCTGAATAGGATACAAACTCTGAGGCAAAATAAACTTAATATGATACCGACCGTAGGCCGGTCTTAATAACTTTATGTATTATAGTAATATTATAAGATCACACTATCACGAAGGCTTCGATAAAACAGCTATATATTATAACAATAACAAGATTTTAGCTGTTGTAGCCCGAGGGCTGCTGTTGACGAGTAAGGGCAGTTAGACATTGATGAAGGGCCGCTAAAACAAATGGACGCCCGCTTTAAATTATGTTATTACCATAGTAACCACAAACTATTGATTATTGTCTACTCTACCGTCATTTACTCTCGGCTACATGAACTGTGAAATTCTACCGTAGACTAGATGCTGACATCAAATGTATCAATTATCATCATTATTGATAGGTTATCTGAACAAATTACTGATTACTCTTAGGCCCTACATGAAAGCCTGTAAGCTCCTGTATAGGATATTAACAGAATAGCCTAGCACAAGTTGCTGATATTTATGTTCTAGAGTATACTATTACGTATTAATTTATTGATTTCTGTATTTGGAGTTGACATGTCCATATCATAGTCATGTTGCTCGTCACGATAAAAAAATGCATAATATAAAATTAATGTAGAATACCTGCGGTTCAAATATTCATCAGGTGCTACTGAATCAATACCCTTGTGTTATGATTTGATAATTGAAAATTATATTTTAATATGTGTATATGTATATACTAGCCTATATCTAAAATAAATGTACATGTAATTGACGTCAGCGTTCTCCTGGCATATGTATACCTGTATATGTCTGTCTTGCCTCTTTGGAAGCCATCAGAAATAAGCACTTGTTACTTGCTACTTGGGAGTCACATTCTATAAACACGCTTTGAAATCATTTTTTTATACTGGAAGTAAATCATTGAATTATTAATGTTACAAAGTGATAATCTCCTTCATACTAGCTCTTCGTTTTTTAATAAACGCGTACATGTTTTCGATGGCGTATACGCCGAGGGCGTTCACTCCTCGTCGTCACCTGATATCTAATAATTATTATGCTTATTTTATCTATGTGTTATTATTATTAGTATTAATATAAGGCATACCTTGTGTAGATATCATTGTCATACTACATACAGTTGTCCAGGCCATTTTCTTCGTGACCCCAAAAACAAAAACGTTGATATTTATTGTCTATGGTTAAACTAACATGACACTCTTGGTGGCACACAACCTGTTCTGTTCACCACGAACGAAATAAGAAAGTGTAAGCCAGAGAGTGTGATCCACACAACAATTTGTGTTGTATGGTTTAATTTCGGGTCGACATTTATCGTTTCACCGCTAATCACGACTATAATAATTTTACTAGCCCTTTGCCTGCTAATCACGAAATAGTCGTTTTTAATCCATTTTATTAGCCGATCAAATCACTGTTATTGGAAATTAAATGACTGTTTAAACAGCGAGATTTGTAAATGTTTAGTCTCAAATTAGACAAATATGAGTAATTTTCAAGCAATTGAGGTTGTGGATCGCGATAGCGAGACACAACTTCAAGTGTTTGACAAATTAAATATATTACCTTTTAATTCGATTTGTCATGAGCATGATGAGGTTAAACCACGGCTATTGGACACGAAATGTGCGCTTAAACATCAAGATTTGCAAATATCAAATGTAAACAAATACGAGTAATTTTCACCCACTTGAAGTTATGGGTCGCGGTAGCGAGACACAACTTCAAGTGGTTGACAAATTAACTTTAGAGGGCAAAGGGTTTAAACAACCATCTGTGGATTTTCTCCAAACATCACCTCGAATCTGACTACACCCGAACAACCGCATCCTGGCTGACTCGAGGCGTTCATGCAAAGTTGGACTAATAGTGGACCGGCGTTGAGGAGCCACAAAATACTGCTTTTTGGCTTTGCATGGCAGTACATTGTATTTTGCGCAGTCTATCTTTAGTGATCTCAATACATTTAGTCTGTTCGTGTTATATAATTATGAAGAGACCGAACATAGGCAGACAGGGGTATTTAGTATAATAAATTACTATAGTAAGCTAAATTTTAAGATTCCTCACAATAATTCTCATTCGTAATCTATTGTACTACTTTTATTGCTAAAAATATGCGTGTGGTTCACATTACAGCTGATATTTCAGCTGGTTTTACCACAGTTTCGTTTTATATATGTATAACATCAAATGACATGAAGTAGTAGGGGAGAGCTGGGCTAGTTGTAACAGCGCAATTAGAGCAAATTCTTGTTGATTAATTTGAGCTCACCAGGTGTCAATTATGTCTTCTATAGCCACTTATTATTATTATGTATTTCCATCCCATAATACCCTGGACTTTCTGGAGAACGACTATATTGGACAGAAAAGGAGATGAAAAGGAGATGAATGCCAATACATTATCACTTATCACAATGAAAAATAAATCAAATAATTTCAACTGCAAATGATTATATGTCATCTTGGAGAGGTATTTTATGATGACAGTGTAAATGACTGCAAAAGATTACTCATAATGATATATGTTGGCAAAGGTTTTTTGGGTGCTTGTGGGGCTAGATGTAACAGATGAGTGGGGACAAGTTGTACCATTGTGACAATTTGCCCCCATTATCTACCCATAGTGTTACAAATTGCCTCAATAGATCATATAAACTATGTTAAAACCTGCCCCTATAATCTTTTATATTTATATATGATAGATAGATATTTATTGACGACGGTAAGTCTATGCAGACTTATACGTTAATAAAATGAACATATGTACAAGACTATATACAACAGGATTAGTTCGGTAAAATTTGCATGCTAAGTTAACTTAAACATGTTAAAATCAAACGACATTATATACTAAAACAAGCACAGGATAAATATGCATGAGAACTCTTTAAAATAACCTACAGTTAAACAGCATTGGCATGATATTTTTAAGTTTCCCGCACTAAAATCAGAGATAAAATAGCTACTGCATATAGCAAAAAACCCCTCTAGAAACCGAGTAATTACATAATGAGTGAGAGTATGTATAAAGAAGAAAAAACAATCTAATTACATAATGAGTGAGAGTATGTATAAAGAAGAAAAAACAATCTAAAACATGCATTGGCTGACGTCAGCTCGAAACACCAAGATGATTAGAGGAATCACCAGCCGCACCAGTCGCTGATACCACAGTGGTGATCCCCCGAAAGCATGGATGATTTCATGAGTGGATGATTAGAGGAATCACCAGCCGCACCAGTCGCTAATACCACAGTGGTGATCCCCCGACAGCATGGATGATTTCATGAGTGGATGATTAGAAGAATCACCCGCCGCACCAGTCACCCTACGCCCCAATCGTTTTATAGAGTGGAGGTACGCGACACGCTTAAGGTTCGAAAACAGCTATAGGTGTATTTTGTTAAGCATATTACTAATGGTCGATGTGTAGATGACATGATATATATAAATTTGTCGTCGTTTGAGAGTGAGTCAAATTCACTATTGAGTAGTTTGCTTTCGGCAAGTAAACTAGTTCTGCGTAGCGAAGTAAGAGCAAGTAATTAAAAAATGAATTTCGTCATCAACAGAGTTGTATGTACATCTTTGACATATGCGCTGTTCTAGTGGTAGTTTTTGCGGCTTGACATGCCTTCCTCGTTCAATTTCTAGCATATGTGAGCTCATTCCTAATCTTGATAGTGCCTTCATCCACCTTGTTTTGGGAATGTAAAACAGATATTCTTCTAGCGAGTGTTCGAATTTTAATTTTATGTACATTCGTAATTTTATGGAGTTTTGGGCTTTGATAGACCAATCAACTTTATATGTAATAATCAAGCATGATTTACCTTGTTTGATGAGACGATTGGCATTTTCTACCCTATGATTTTCCCAAACGTCGCGGTGGTTTGTTCGGAATAATAATGACCTGATGTGAGAGCACCAATTTGTTTCACCAATAAAGTCAAGAGACGCCGGTGAGTTGTACACGATTCTCAAATAACAGCTTCTAGGCAAGGAGATAAAGCGAATCCAGTATTTCAAAGCTAGAATTTGTTGTTTTAAAAAGAAAGGATACCTTCCTGTATCCCCATAAATAGTAACTGATGTGGTTTGTTGTTTGACTCCAAGCATATTATTCAAGAATGATAAATGGACTGTCTCAAAGTCCAATATTTCTTTACCAATAAATAGTACCTCGCTACCATACATCAGTATTGGCTCTATTTTGGCTTGGAATACTTTTAGAGACAATTTTGGCGTTAGATGTCCTAAGTTGTGACTATAATTTCCAATTTTGAATATTGCTATGCGAGCTTGTTCAGCCAGATACGAATGTTTTTTTACAAATATATTTTTAATATTACTACACCAAAGACCTAAATATTTATATTTGTCCACGATTTCAAGCGTATTTTCGGCCATTGTGAAAGAAAATGAATGTTCAGCATATATTTGGTTGTAAATCACTATTTTTGTTTTAGCAATGCTTATTATCAGATTCCATATTTCACAGTACTTGTAAAATTAATCAATTTGTGCCTGTAGATTCTCTGCAAATTCTGAAAAGAATACTATATCGTCGGCAAATAGGAGGTACGCAAAGGGCATGTCTCCTATCTTAAGACCGTATTTAGGATTTAAATATTTTCCGAGATCCTGCAGGAATTCATTGAAAAGTTTGGGGCCCAAGACACCCCCCTGCATGACACCATAACGGTTTTTAATAGGCTTGCTAATCTTGCCATTCCATTTAACTCGACTGCTAGATTTAAGAAACATAGATTTGATTGTATTCAGAATTTTTCCGTCGACATTGCGCTGCTGCAGTTTCAGGATAAGTGCATCTCTGTTTAAATAATCGGAAGCTTTGGTCAAATCTATATAACAAACGTAAAGCGGTTTTTTACGTGTTTGTTGCGTTCCAACCAGATTGTACAACACAAATAAATTATCAGATGTCCTACAATCTTTTTTAAAGCCTCTTTGTAGAAAATCATCGTCACGGCACACTAAGTTTTTGAATGACAATCTATTTTCGAGTACAGATTCAAAAACTTTTGCAAGAGAGGGAATCAGAGAAACTTTCCGATAGTTCTGTGGATCTGACTTATCACCCTTTTTGTGAACTGGGTATATCAACCCTTGTGCCCAGTGATCTGGATAATCTGCCAAATCGAAAATGACATTGAATAATGTTGTCAGTAAAGGTGTGAAATATTTAATGTCCGAAGAATATAACTCAATCGGAATTCCGTCAATTACCGACGCTTTACCATTTCTTATTCTAACTAGCGCTTTCTCTACTTCGTCCAATTGAATTTTACCATTGAGAATGTCATTCGATATGTCGTAATTATATCTATCAATAGGTATTTTTTGTTGTATAGTTTGGAATTTTTTTTTTGCATTTTGACCGGTAGGTGGCTCACTTTGTTTTAGAAAACAATTGTAAAATTGGTATAGTTCAATTGTGCTTTCGCTAAGGTTCTGTCGTTGCAGGCGTTTCCAGAAACCCCAATAATCTTTTCGATTGTTACTACACATCTCTTCAAGATTTACTTTCAAGCTTGTATTATAGTGTCGCTTTTTTCTTTGGATCATGCGTTTGTAATTGTTGCATAAGTTATGGTAGTAATTGTTGTTCTCGGTGTGAGTTAAATTCGACCGCTTTGCATAAGTATTTATACTTTTTCTAAGCTCATTGCATTCGGAATCAAACCAGGCATTGGTTGGCATCTGTTTCATGGAGCTGTTATTTTTGTTAATGTTGACTTTTTTTAAAATGCCAGAAGATGCAGTAGTGACAAGCTTATGTATGAGGCTACATATATAATCGCTTGATCGATCAGTGTTGGCATTTAATATCAGTTGATCTATTATATTATTACACTCATCTCTTCGTAAAGATATTTTATATTGGTCAGTTCGCGATACATTCCAGATATATTTATGATAAGCTTTATACACAGTCACATGGTCATAATCTTTCACGGATTTAATTGTGTAATGCAAAGTGGTTCAATTTCCAGGCCAAACTCGGTAGGACAATGGTCGGATTCGACAAATTTAGGCGCTACTGCAAAGTCTGTTATCATATTATAACAGTTTGGCTCAAATAGCATAATAATCTATTACACTTTTACCATTTCTATTATAGTATGTAAAAGAGCCTCTGTGTTTATCCTGGTAAATTCTACCATTTGCAATAATAATACCTGTATATGTAGATACATCTAGAACAAGAATGCACTTAAATACAGTGTATCAGCTCCCTGTTATTGTTATGCCTACCTCTTTGCTGCATCCTTATATAGATCAGGTAAATAATGTCAATGCTTTAGTAATCTGAATTAGCAATTTGACATTTGCAATTTTATTTATGTAACCCTATACATTAAAGGTCATGACAGACTTAATATTACATAAATGGTTAATTATTTGGTGCAAAACTCTATTTCGTATAATTTATTGCAACATAGTATGTTGCAATGTGCCCCAATGAGCACAGTACCTGTGTTACAACCTGCCCCCATGCTGTTACAACTTACCCGCACCGGGGGCAAATTGTAACATTTTAGGCGTGGTTATATCTCACTGCAGTGAGTAGTAGCCACAGTTGCCTACTTGGAAAGTCGGAGATCGCGGGTTCGAACCACACTCTGGCTTTCAAGTTTCAAAGAAACAAAATGTTGCTTATCCGCTCACTCGTAATGAATAAATATTGTGGGGAGCTCTCGTGACCGAGAGATAGCGTGCTCGGCCTCAAATTACAATCCTGTGTTTGGAGGGCAGTGTCAGTATCCATCTCACCATCCTCAAGAGGTTACCCTGGCCCAGCTCAACTTATGTGTGCACAAAGGTGGCCTAAAAACTCCATTCATTTCATTTCAGTATGGGGATTGACTTTAGACGTCAGAATCTGACGTCTATGGACGTAGGATTCTGACGTAGGATTCTGACGTCAGAATCTGACGTCTATGGGGGTAGGATTCTGACGTAGGATTCTAAGGTCGTTCCCCGCGCTATAATGGTTAAACATTAATATTATTGTTTGATCTCTAGTTCATTAATAATATTTTTTTGGGTGTAATTGGCAGTGCTATGAAATGTATGTTAATCTTTTATATTAAAGTATGTATATTAATGTTTATAGATTTTGCTTTTAGGTTAATTTGTCATTTTCTGATTATTTCTATATTTTTTATTAATAGAGAGATGCATGGTCTATTTTCCATCCAACGATTCACCATTTCGATCAAATTGGAATATCGTGAAATTTGTTTACACTATGACATCAGTTATATACCATAAATAATATCCATGACGGTTCATTTCTGTTCCATGCTATGTTTTGTGATACGTATTGGGTTGGTCCATTTTTTTCTTTAAATGGTCAAAACATATTGCATGAATTCATATCATGATGATGACACCAGTTGACTAATATGGTTCCAAGAATTTTGTTATGTTCATGAACATTAGGTTATTAAAGGTGCAGATGATAATATAGTTGCCGCTTCAGATAGCTTATACTAGTATGTCAAGCCAACGTACACCAATTATATAAGAAATGTACCCAACTTTACAACGAGCCATCAAACCAATGTTGGTTTGGTGGTGGTTGAGTGGGTGGACCAATGTGTCCTGTTTAGTGTGAAAGTCGATATCCCAATATTTTTTTGTTTTCCGTTTAACAGAACATATGTTAGTTTGATTTATTCACAACGCCACGTCGTCCTCGATATAAAAATAGCGTGTCTAAAGACATAAATGATCCAAATAATGTGTCTAAGAATGAAGTGTGCGCTGAAGTGAAGCAGATATTATACCAGTATACATGACACACCCGGTATAATATGTACATATGTGCTACAGTTACGTACCAGTCCGTAATAACAGACTATGCAGGCATACGTGATACAGAGTATGTGAGCATTTAAATTCGCAAAGTCGTGCCCAAAACTGGATGGCTTAGAGGTAAAGTGATCCAGTTGATCATTTAGTATAGAAGATTTTAACCCTTTGACCGCCGGTGCCGAATATATTCGTGTTTTCATTTTTTATTAGGTACCATGTTCAAACATGTTAAAGATAAAATGTGACATCAATCAGCAAGATTTGAAAAGAATTGACTACCATTTTGTCAACTCTGAATAATTTTCACTCACTTGAAGTTGTGGATCGCGTCAGCGAGACACAACTTCAAGTGAGTGAAAATTAAAATTGAATTATTTGGAGGTTAAAGGGTTAAAGTTAAAATCAATTGACAAAATTACATATTTTGGTTTTAATTAAACTTAGTTACACTAATAATTAGAAGCATAATTATGGTAAGTTATGCATTAGCGTTTATTATTCAGTTCTACTAACAGGTACATGTATATATAGTTATTGATGTCGTTAAATCCATTTCCTTCAATTATTATTTCATTTTATTTGATAAATAACTTTTGAAATTTAGAAATATAAGTTTTTTTTAAAAGTAACAAACTATTATAAAACTGCCTAATATCTTGCTCCAGAAATTTGCTGGTAATGATTGGCATTACACACAGTCTGATCCAAATAAGTGGTGTCGTATAACATTTCAGCTGCCATTTTCCGTATGTCTAAGAGGTAAACTGATAAAGTCAACATGCTCCTCTAAACACTTACTGAAAAGGATATCGCTAGATTACAACACGTTCAAAACTGCCTTGCAAGAGTGGTAAGCAAGGCCCCACGATTTAGTCATTCCGTTCCAATTCTAAAACGATTACATTGGCTTCCTGTCAAGTTTCGCATTTATTTTAAAATATGCGCAATAACTTTCCGAACCCTAAAAGGAAACCAACCTGCATATCTGGTTCGGCCGAAATGCACAAAATATCTACGCTCCACTAATTCGAATAGATTTGTTGTTCCTCGTATAAAGACTAAGACTGGGTCAAGAGCTTTCGCTATATCTGGTTCAGTCTTATGGAACGCCCTGCCTGTACAAATACGTAATGCCGAAACAATCTTAACATTCCGGAAATTACTTAAATCTCACCTATTTGACCTGGTTTTTCCACCCTAGTCCCTCAGCTGCCTGGCTCCCTGTTGATTCATTCATTCATTCATTCATTCATTCATTCATTCATTCATTCATTCATTCATTCATTCATTCATTCATTCATTCATTCATTCATTCATTCATTCATTCATTCATTCATTCATTCATTCATTCATTCATTCATTCATTCATTCATTCGTTCGCTCGCTCGCTCGCTCGCTCGCTCGCTCGCTCGCTCGTTCGTTCATTCGTTCGTTCGTTCGTTCATACAAGACGCGTTGGATTAATATAGGGCCAACCTAGTAAACGGTGGCTCAGCTTTAAATCAACATATTAGTCCACCCTCTGAGAATACGCTAACATAGCCTATATGAACAGTTAAATAAATATTTGTAAGAAATAACAGCATACATAAATCCACATGCAACAGTATATAATATTTATTAACAAGATAATGGTGATATTTTGTGCAATATGTGAAGTTATCACAAATACATGAACATAATAGCTGTCGGTTTAAAACAATTAACCCGCGGTTTGAGCGAATTATCGAGCAAGAAAGGCTGATCCTAAAGGCTCTGGCTTGATGGGGAGATTTGTGCTGAGATGAGCCCATCTCGCCTTCCCAACGATGCCGTATACATATAATCACACCCCAGCAGACGAAGTGATGTACGTGACTCTCATAGGAGTGACACTTCAGACTTAAGAGACACTTTTCCTGCCGTGTTCTGCTCGAAACAACACAATGAAAACAAGATAACCATAACAAATATGAATATTACATTTTGAATTCCCCATTACTTTGCAAAAATTTGCTGTTAAAGTCTGAAGTCATAATTATTATCGTCCAGTGGGGCATGATTGTCGCTGATCTCTCACTAAATTCCTAATTGATGTTAATGAAACATTGCAAGCACTATGGTCTAGTCCTCTGGCAAACTACACTTACGTTTGAACAATATTAAATATTGTATAGATTGAACGTCTGTAACATGTAATCAATTCGGACCCGTATCAATCATCAAGCTCATTCAGTTTTAATCACGATTTTTTCATTACATGCCAATATGTGAAATAGTCTTACTTTGAAATACTCCCCAACATTTCACGAAATCATGTTTAGGGTTGTTACTTGTCATAGGATGAGAACATAATACAGTGTGTTAACCCTTGTCCTGCTGAATTGTTTCTGCTGTATTTTTCATTCATTTGAAGCTGGAATTGCTAACGCAATTTCCAGCTCCAAATGAATAAAAATCTATCTTTAAATGAAAAATAGACATCTCCCAAATTAAATTATTTGAAGAGTTGAGCATTTTTTACAAACTATTTTTAAATTTCTGTGCCATTTTATTCGGTTTGAAACGAGCTTCAACCAGTAAAATATTAAATATCATGGAAATCAGAGAAAACAATGCGCCAAAGTACTATGTGTGATATTGACAATGCAGATATACTACCGTGTAAAGCCAAAGGCAGTATCTGCTTACTTTACAACTAAGCAGATACTGCCTTTTGTATAAGTATTAAGTAATTCGTGTGCTGAGACAAAAAATGACTATCTTAGGAAGGTATCATTTAATTAGTACATTAATCATGTTAGTAGCAGGTAAATGTTATCGTCCACCCATCAAGTATACAAAGGCAATAACTGCTCACTTTTCAAGTAATCAGTTATTGTATGTTGGCTTTGTGTAGGAGCAGTAATGTGTACAGTGTTGTGTTGTCTAAATCGAACTGTGGTTTTAACCGTTTAACCGCCGGTCCCGATTATATTCGGTTTTTCATTTGAAAAAAGTTAACCTCCATTTTGTCAAATCTGAACAATTCCCACTCACTTGAAGTTGTGGATCGCGTCAGCGAGACACAGCTTCAAGTGGGTGAAATTCCAATTAAATAATTTGGCTGTTAAATGGTTGAATGAAGGCATGTAGTTTCACCACGCGTGCCTGATTTTGTGGCTATCTATCACAGTGTGTTGTAGGGAAGTTGTTTCGCCTCGATGCCAACAGTGACCAGGCATATACTGTAATATATTTTAACAGCTTTTGAGTATGAAACTAAGCAAACCTTTTCGGTTGACATGTAAATTGTAATTCATTGAGTGTTCAACAATGAGCGTAATGGCCATTCACGCAAATGAACGTTCTTTCCAGCAAACAAAACATTCGAGACTGACCCAATGCTGGCCAAGTATTGGTCTACCGTCTACGACACTGGCCTAACATTGAACCAACATTGTGTTAATTTCCTGTTTTAGATTGATATATTATTGCCTTTTGATCATTACAGGCACTTGGCATCTGCGCTTATTAGACCTCAGACAATACGAGACATCGACCCAATGCTGGATTAATGATGGGTCATCGTCGCAGACGCTCTAGCAGCATTACTCCAACATTGAATCGAGTGTGTCATGTTTGACACGAGACACAGACAAGCTTTAAAACAACACTGGGTAAATGTCTCCTATTTTTCCAGTAGAGACGCGGCATATACATGTATGAGCCCTTAATCTCAAGAGGAGAAATGAACAAAATATAAATATTATAGATATTTTTTGCTTAAGTGTACCTGAAATCAGTGGGTAATGCATTGTTTGATAGGTAGTACATTAATTATACAGCATAATACATAACAAACGAATTATACTCATGTTATATCTATAACATAATACGTGTTCAAATCAATGTTTTTTAGCTTGAGTTTGTTATCTTCACATGTAATTATATGTACGTCTCTGTCGTGTCCTGGTCACATAAAAAATGTGAGAAGAAATGTAGTACTTTGGGAAGTAAAAGGTCATATATGCCACTCATCATGGTGGCATATATAATCCTTTGACGAAGAAATGTAATACCTTTTAAATACCAGGTTAAAAAAGGTTGCGTTGACACACCAGAGGCTGCGGTGGGTTTGACAGGAAGAATAAAATATGCAATAATGTCAAGTGGTAGCAGCATTATGACCCAAGTAATTAAATGAAAATAACTTTTGTCAAAATACAAATTCTGAGCTTTTTAGTCGAGTTTCTACTGTTAACACATTAGATGCCAAGTTATCGCGTTTAAATTTTACCCACTTGAAGTTGTGCGTAGCTACCTTGACCTACTACTTCAAGAGACTGAAAATTACTGACAGTTGTTTAATTTGCAATCATTTGCAAATATTTCTCTATTAACACTCATTTGATTCTCAACAGCGGTGTTATAATGTGTTCATAAAACAACTTTGAAACGATTGTCAAATTATAGTGGTGCTTGGTGCCTGAAGAGCTTATTTGGAGTAAATTTGCTACACATTTAAATGATTATGATGATGACATGGCTGGTCTAAAATGTGTAATTCAACTTTGGCAAAATATTTGGGCTGCCATGGTTATAAGAAATAAAATGTAATGCCTCTCCAAACCAGAGCAGAACACGTGTACTAACCAGAAAATTTATAATAGGGAGACAGTATACTGTCATATAAAGCCAAAAAGGCAGTATCTGCTCACTATACAAGTAAGCAGATGCTGCCATTTAGCTGTATGGTGCAGTGTACCGTCCTACGCAGAATTAGCTAATTTAACATGTATTCCATGCGTCATAAGCCACAGAAGTGAGTCATTTACAAGCCGCTGTGATGTCGGGATCTTTATTCCGGATCTCTGCATAGGGATCACTCTGGTGACATCCGCGGTTGAGGGTGGCACATGCTCCATGGTAATTATATACCAGACAGACAGTCACGGCTCGCCACCACACTTCCTAATCAACCCTTTCCCTACTAGTGACGAATATATGAGTAGGCCTATATAAATATGGAGGATATATTTTTAAAGAGTTTAACTTCCTAGGAAATATTACACCCTTCAAGATGCGGAAATCCCGCGTTTTCGTTCCGATATATTTCAGTGTGTAACACTCTCTTGTATATTTCACCAAATTTGGTAGTTTGGGTTTACTGTGAGGTAGAAATTGCGGTAGCAATCAAACCCCTCAGTGAATGAAAATAATGTTGAATGTTCTCAGTTTATAAAGCGTTTATGAATAACATATATAAGAATATCAACTCACTTACTTTGATTTACCATTGAAGTGGCTGAAAATTTTACCACAATAATTGCCATAAGTATATTGGTAAAACGGTTTCACGTGATTTTTCCTTCTAAAACCCTTAGTTGAAGGAAAATTAAGTCTGTTTTCAGGGATGTATCATGATTTGATGCATCATGAGGGCTTAAATGTTCAAAATAGCTGCCTTGGACAGACATTCAAATGGTGCAACTCCAAATTGAGTTGAAACACACCATTATGTAATTCAGCGCTCAAAGGGTTCAATTATGTCAAGGGTGAGTGGAGAACAGTCACAAACAATAATTATTTCTCATAGTTCGATAGGTGAAAACTCGCCCTATTTATATTTGTAGAGAGCGACGCACATCCGTACAATGGTCCACAAGAAACAGTTAACATCAGCCCAATGATGGGACTAGTTAGCACTATACATTTACCCAACATTATTTCAATGTTGGACCACCATCTGTGAGGCCGGGCCGACATTGGATCAACGTCTCGCGTTTGCCGAGCATCGACACTGCCCAGCAAACACGGGGCATTCATCCAATGCTGTTTTAAGGTTGGGCCAGCGTCGAAGATGGTGGGTCAACATTAAAACAGCATTGGGTGAATGCCCCGTGTACCCGGGAAACACGAGACCATGACCACGCCGTAGACGTTGGGCCAACATCAAACCCGCATTGGGTGATGGTAGCGTGTTTGCTGTGCACAGACTGGAATTGTTATTCAAAGAATCATTTTGACCTATACATTAAGTTCATAAACCATTAAATTAAAAACGGCAAAGGATTATTCGTTTTAAAAATTCTTATTTCTTAGCGAATTGAAAATTGACCAAATGTAGTCTTATTTAGTCTGGATTCATGTTGACGCTGTTGAAATTGTGTTGACTATTGAACACATTTACTCATACAGATAATAGTCAAAACAACTGGCATATATGCTAAGAACGATTTAAAACGTGGTTATAGCCAATAAGTAGTGCGTTTTCATCTATTTATAATCAGCACAGTTTTGACAACCTCTTGACATGGAGTGGTGTATCAGTCACTTCACACTGAGGCAGATAAACACTTTCATCCCCGTTGTACAAATGTTATACAAATGCTTTGTGTTGACTATGATATTACCAGTCACTGTTACTGATGCGATTTTACATCAACATTTTAACCGCCGGTTCCACATATATTCGGGATTTCATTTTTATTAGCACATTAAGTACCACATTTTAAATATGTTAAACGTAAAATGTGACATCAACCAGCAAGATTTGAAAAGAGTTGACCTCCATTTTGTCAAATCTGAATAATTTTCACTCAAGTAGGTGACAATTAAAATTGAATAATTTGGCGGTTAAAGGGTTAAGCATGGAAATGATTGACCAGTCCAAGACCAGCAGACACGAAACGCGCAACCACTATTGTTTTAACGCTGGGCCATCATTGCCAACGATAGACCAACATTAAAACAATATTGAACAACATTTTGTGGAAAGCAGCTCACTACATTTATTGCACAGCCCAGCCTGTTTTGTTTTAACCCCTATCCTGCTGGATTAAATAATTCAAATTTTCACCCACTTGGAGTTGTGGGTCGCGGAATACCGCAACCCACAACTCCAAGTGAGTGGAAATTACTCTCAGTTCTTCAATTTGACACCAAACATTTGCAAATCATGATGATTAAACACTCATTTAGTTCCCACTAACTGTGATTTAAACGGATTAAAAACGTCAATATATAGTCGTGATCAGCAGACAAAGGGTTAGCGATATAATATTATTATGATCGTTATATTGGTGAGCACAGTGACACGTAGAGGACGCGGTTCCATATAATGGGTGTTTATTTGTATACTTATTACTATATAGCACATATTGTTTGCAAACGTGGCAGCTGATACACTCCCTACATCACAGAGTGTACCGACGTTTGCTCGGCGTGGGCATCTTCCCTTCAGCAATTGGCTTCTCAAGTCTGCCACATAGAGAAGCCTAGCCTTGATGGGTGCATAGGCATCTACAATCATTTTTCATTCTTTCATTATCACATACATGATATCAGACTCAAACAAACCAATTATACACTCACACGCAAACACAAAAATAGTACCGGTATTTTCCGGTGTGGATGTGTTAAAGAAGTCATGTTGATTTGTCGACAAGTGTTTTATCATAATATGTAATCTCATAACATTTTGTTTAACCCTTTAACCGCCGGTGCCGCATATATTCGGGTTTCCTTTTTTATTGGCACATTAAGTACCACCTTTTAAACATGTTGAAGATAAAATGTGACATCAATCAGTAATATTCGAAAACAGTTGACCTCCATTTTGTGAAATCAGAATAATTTTCACTCACTTGAAGTTCTGGATCGCGTCAGCGAGACACAACTTCAAGTGGGTGAAAATTCGAATCCAATAATTTGGCGGTTAAAGGGTTAAAGACTTCACCAGTTTACGTGGAGAAATAGACCCAAATTGTGAAAACATTTAGGCCTGCACCATAAATTTTGTACTATCAATAATTATAGATAAGACGTTTTCAATAATATATTCTGTGGAATTGTGTATCTACATGTATTGGAACAAAATATTTGGCTTCATACTAAATTCATTGGCCCTAATTTATTCCAAACGGACATCCGAAAAGTGCTTCGTTGTATTCCTGGCAATTTATACTGTTCAACACATTGAGTTTTAAGATATAGGCCTGACTGGATATCCAGTCATCAACTTGTGTTAAAGTGCAGTGTTTGTCACTTTGCGAACCCTTTAACCGCCGGTGCCGAATGCATTCGTGTTTTCATTTTTTAGTAGGTACCATGTTTAAACATGCTAAGATGTGACATCAATCAGCAAGATTTGAAAAGAATTGACCTCCATTTTGTCAAATCTGAATAATTTTCACTCACTTGAAGTTATGGATCGCGTCAGCGAGACACAACTTAAAGTGAGTGAAAATTAAAATTGAATAATTTGGCGGTTAAAGAGTTAATACAAGAGTGACGATAACGACTTCACACTTCACAACCTACACAGTTGCTTCCTGTTCTTGAAGAACTAAACCCTTTGAGTGCGGGCGCCTATTTTAGCATATTCAACTGTCTTGTTTACAACGAAAATTATTGTAAAGTACCAAAATAACGTGTTGCTGCAGATCTTAAGAAAGCATTTTACAAATGTGTCAAATTTTTTCACTAGATGGTTTATTTTTTATGCTCACAAAAAAAATTGTATAAAATTTATACATTGTATAAATGTTATACAAATGTTTTGTGTTTACTGGGTGTATGCACGGAGAATGCCATGCAGTAACGAAGCACTTAACCACCAAAGCGCTAAAATATTGTTTAATATAAATGAAGAGACCAAATGGTTACTTTCAATTTGAAGTCATCATAAATGTTTTAGTTATGTCTTTCCGCTTCATTTGCATACTTGTGTTATAGGTCTGCGGCCATTATAATTTTAAAGTTCTTTAAATTAGGTGCTGGGATCGACATTGGACGTCAGAATCTAACATCTAAAGTCGGTCCCGTACTGACAGGGGGTTATATTAGAATGAGAGGGGTCAGCTGCAATACGATGTATCTGTGGATGACATTGAAGTGATTATCATTAGCATCAGTTCGATTTGTGAAGGTAACCCCTTTGGTATTCAACATGTTCAACGTCCATTTGTACCACAATGGGACAAGTATATCGTTTACACAAGTGACCTTCATACAGCTCTGCAAAGCCAAAAGGCAGTAACTGCTTACTTTTCAAGTGAGCAGTTACTGCCTTTTGGCATTACACGGCAGCAAAGTGGAAGGTCGCTGCGGTCAGTTAGCTGTCACTCAGCCCTCCGTGGACTGCAGTTGGATAGGTGCATGGCTGAACCTCAGAAAAACACAAATGGATGAACGAGTTTGAACGACTTTGAAGTACATACAATTTCTCTCACTCAGCAAATAGGAAACATTAACACAGGGTCGGCCTGATGTCGACCCACCGTCTGCGATGCTGGCCGGCAGTAAACCAGTCCTGGGTGAATGTATCGTGTTAGCTGGGCCAGTAGTAAACACCAGCACCCATTTAACACCCAACGCGCTGAAATATTTTTGTATAAACAGTAGCCATAGAGGCCAAAGGGTTTTTCCATTTGAAATCATCATAAACAAGATAAATGTCTTAGTCATCTTTTTCTGCGTAATTAGAATAGCTATGTTATGTGTGACGGTCAATCTAAAGGTCTAATTCTTTTAGTGCGGGGATCGACTTTAGGCGTCAGAATCCGACGTCTATAGACGTCAGATTATGACGTATAAAACCGGTCCCCGCACTGAAAGGGTTAAGTAACACATAAATAAGGAGTAATCACCCGATCACTTGGTCAGTTAACCCTTTAACCGCCGGTGTCGAATATATTGGGTTTTTCACTCAATTATTACCACATTCAGTAGCGCCTTTTAAGCATGTTAAAGCCATAATGTGACATCAATCAGCACGTTTTGAAGAGTTGACCTCCATTTTGTCAAATCTGAATAATTTTCACTCACTTGAAGTTGTGGATCGCGTCAGCGCAGACACAACTTCAAGTGGGTGAAAATTCAAATCGAATAATTTGGCGGTTATAGGGTTAACATTGCATAGAATAACATCTGGCAGGGAATATAACACTACATACATGTAGGCCTACTGATTTTATATTTCGCATACATAAACACTAGCATCGTACAGTTGATTTTATTTTGACATCAATACCGTTGATTGTACGTTCAGTTATTGGTCTGCTTGGATGAAACAGTGATCTGTGTGAAACTGTCGAAATGCAACACACACAATAATAATAAAACATGAATATAACAGCTCATTTTTTCATATTTTTGCAACATTTCATTGGGTGCACAATTTTGCATTGCTCAACAAGTGAATACACTATTCTACAGAAAACAAGTTTAAAAACTGCCGGATTTCCAACACTTTCCTCACACATACTAGCTGTTATTCATGTTGGCGCAACATCGCAGAGGGTGGGCCAACACGAATCCAGCATAGAGTCAATAACTTGTGCTTGATTGTGAATCGTTTGAGCTGTGATCCGGTGGCAGTTAGAGAGAGTGAAATAAATATGCGTGACAGACTTCGCGCGGTTAACAAGTGCTGAAAATGACTTATGTTACAGCATTCGTCAGGAATTGGATCCACTGGGCAATATCAAATACCCGCTCCATCGTCGTCATGCATTAACTTGAACAAAGCGAAACCCATCATCTTGGTTCTCGACTTTTACGTCCTTTACAAACAAGCGAGTGCAGACGAAAGGGGGGATTGATATCAACGACAAATGCTTGAGAACTTCTCGTTTTTGAATGCCATGCACATCCTCACACCTCATGTCCCAAATGGCTTGAGGAGAAACTTACGTACAGCGTTCGAGATGACACACACATAATATACAGGGCTCCTCTGAGTCAGACATGTCTCCAATTCCTGTTTATCAAACACATAATGTTGAGGACAGGGCTTTGTGGATCAAACTGAGTGGCCGAATGGATGATATTGATGATAAAAGAGGCGAGCCTCGTAATGAAGTAACAAAGATGATGACTTGACTTGATATGTCGAAAGTAAAGGATGAACGCATTATTAAATCAGGCAAAAATATGCCTTGGTGGGCTGCGCAGATCGCACATGTATCCCAGTATACACAAGACATTTGAATAACATTTGTTCAACGTCGGCCCAACGTCGAAGACGTCGGGCCAACATTGTAGAAATGTCATACAAATGTTTTGTGTTTACTGGGATGTGACCTAATATCTTAATCAAACGCTTTGAGAGCACCAACCCAGATGTATTTTCCCGGTGCAAGGAATATCAAAGTCCGAGAGACTTTACCCTGACAAGATAAGTCTCTCGCATTCCAATTAGAAAAGTTAAGATGTTCTGAACCTTTGGTCTGATGTTGGCCCACCGTCGCAGACGGTGTGCCAACATCAGACCAACGGTTCTTCACCGCCTCGTGTTTGCTGGGAAGAATCTCTCGCATTCCCATTAGAAAAATTAAGATGAGCTCTTAACATTTTATAAGTGTGATAGCCCCTAGGCTCAGTTTTCACTAGAGGGCCGATGTGTGTGTGTTTGCGATTGCATAATAAAATCCCTTTACAGACATTGTCAAGTCATTGTAATCATTCTGTATAACATATGTTGATGTGGATTAACAGATTACTTTGAACAAGTTATTTCTGGATAAAATTCCTCAGAAAGATGACACTACTACAGGTGCTATCACCGGGCTTCTGAGGACGAGGCAACTCCTGAGTCTCTGTCAATGATTTTCGGCCAGTAAACGGCCAGCAGTGTTACTATGACGGCCACGGTGATCACCACACCGGCCAAGGAGATGAAGAGGGCTCGCCGGGAGTTGGACTTGGATTTCTTGTACTCGCCTTTCTCGTACGCCGAGCCGCTGGCCACTGAAATAAGAAGAGCGATTTAAAATTACTGACTATGGTTTATAATTGGCATTTAATTGGAGCGGCTATGTATTTAATTGTTATTTTATTGCTGTGGTTATTGCATTTTAATAAACTATGAAAAAGTTAATAAGCATCCCTCGTGTGGCCAGGTAGTCAAGAAGATATGCAGTGAAATAAAGATTGACCAGCATGGTTATAATAATACACTGTACATGTTGCAATTTATCAGCATAACATTATTCTTAATGCAAGCGAATTAGATATCATTATCGGAGTGAATAACCAGCAAACACAAAAAATTGTATAACATTTGTACAACGTAGGCCCAACGTCTTAGCAACTTTGTGCAAAGTGACATCGACCGTTTTGTGTTTACTGGGTATACATAATTATGATACATGATTTACTATTCATTTCGCGGACATAATTTTCTAGCAACTCGCTCGATATTAATTCAATTAAAAAGGCCTCTCAGTAAAGGGTTCTAATGTCACTCACCCTTAAAGTGCTTAACCTTTTTACTACCATACGTGACGGAAATTTCCGTCGTCATTCGTCAATGAACGTAACCATAAAATGACACAAATTTTCGTCAAATATATACTACATTTATGTATTTTTCGTCATTTGAAGCTGGAAATTGCGTTAGCAATTCCAGCTTCAAATGACGAAAAATAGAACTCCTACACCAGTATATCTGGATCATGGCATGCACCCCGGCCTGGAAGTCAAAGGGTTAAATACTTCCGTGTCTACCTTGGAGACCAAAGGTGTTTTTTCTTTAATTTGAAATCATCATAAATGTTTTAGTCATAGCTCTTCCCACTTCATTTGAATACTAAATGGTATGGGTCTACTGTCTACGGCCATTATAAATATGATTACTCTCACAGTGCGGGGATCGATTTTATACGTCAGAATCTACAGACGTCAGATTCTGACCTCTAAGGGTTAAAAATGTAAATGTGTTTGACAGGAGTGATCAGTGGCGACATGCTACCAGCTTTTGTGATTTCATGTATTAGTTGAGGTTAAAAGTCCGAAGACTATGGTTTAAATAAATAATTATTCACACATGAGGTGACCTATCCAGTTACAGACATGCATAGTAATTGCGTCGGACAACCATTATATGATAATTCATGTTTTGAGAAAGTTGCCACAACGTTTGTAACCCTTTCATATCTGAAAACGCTTTTAGCGGTTATATTTTTACAGCGACCATTTGGATGTACATGCTTTATATTTATGTAGTTACTCTTGCGTTTTAAGCCCCATTTGAGCACCATTATCATCGTTTTTGTTATTAAATTCTGATATTTTTTAACGCAGGATAACTTAAATTCATTTGAAGATGACAAATTCCCACACAAGAAGAAAAAGAATGTGTTTCAAGGATGGTATCTATGCGTTATGCGTATAGTTTGATTCGCAATGACAGAGCTAAATATCCACACCATATAGCTGGCTTCTTTTCACCATGTATAAAATGGTATCTGGATCACCAGGTTGCCGGAGGGAGGGGGTGTCCAAGGATTCTGGGCCGCAGTGCATTCTGGTTTGTTTCGCGAAACCGAAAGACTCGGTACAAAACTAACCAATCAGGATCGGGGTTGATGAGGATCAGAGTGTCCCCTCCGCGCCTCAGAGCACGTGTGCTTCTCAGTCTTAGCGTCGGCAGCGACACGTGCAGACTTATAGAAAGTTTACCCACCTCCTCCTGTCTTCCATACACTATACTAATACTAATACCTTGGGATGCTTGGATATTAATTACTTCTTGATCCCCCAAGTCATACCCTCGTATATCAGTCATTTCGGGATGTGGTTATGTCTGCCTGCCTCGCGCCGGGATAAGCCACATCACGCCATAGATATGCAGGGGTGGGGCTTGGGATCCAAGTACCCCCGTTTAAGCCAAATGTTGTGTATATAATTGTTATGTCTTTTAATAAACATGTTACTAATTACCATGAGGTTCCATATGTGTTTTATTATTCTCTTCGGAGATCGTTTCAAAATGTGTCAATCCATACTATATATACATGATATAGGCGGGGCCGTACGTGAATAATAATTGTCACTTTAGAATTCGAGAAGATGTATGTCGTCATTAGATATCGATCTACAGCAACTGAAATACTCGTTATTGAAAGTTGATACATTTGTCACAGCGTCTTGATGTGACAGGATCGTATTTATCACTTAAAGAAGAGGCAGATACGACCCTCTAACATCAAGTCTGGGCCCGTATTCTCGTACAAGTTACGATATATCGCAGGCTTCTGATTGGTCCAGATGGCCATCTCGACCAGTCAGAAGCCTACGATATATCATAACTTGTACGACAATACGGCTCCTGGACAGCATTCAATCTAAAATCTCGACTTCAGCCTTAACCGTTAAAGCGCTCAATTTTTTTTATTTAAACCATGGAGATCAAAGGGTTTTTTTTCAATTTAAAATCACCATAAATGTCTTAGTTAGCTTTTTTCGCTTTCTCTTAAATACCTATTAGAAATATGTTATTTCTTTCAGTGCGGGGACTCGTTTTAGACATCAGAATTTGACGTCTACAGAAAGGGTTATAGCGCCAAGGTTGAGGATTTAATAAATCACCCACTTGAGGTTGTGTCTCGCTACATCGACTCACAACTTCAAGTACTCACATCATGCACATCTGCACAATTCGAGTGAGAATATATGCCAATCTTGCAGATTGGTTGCTCATTTCTCTGACGAAATATTGTTTTAACCCTTTAAATTCTATGGTAGTTAATTAAAATATTCACTCACTTGAAGTTGTGTGTCGCTGACGCGATTCACAACTTCAAGTGAGTCAAAAGTATTCAGATTTGACAAAATGGAGGTGAACGATTTTTAAACCTTTCTGCTCGATGTCACGTTTCACCTATAACATGTCCAAAACTGGTATTTAAAGTACTAATGAAAATATGAAAACGTAATATAATCTTGACCGGCGGTTAGAGGGTTAACCATTATAGCGAGGGGATCGACTTTAGATGTCAGAATCTGACGTATCTGATGTCTACGTCAGATTCTGACGTCTACATTCGATCCCTGCACTGTGTGAGTGAAACTATGTATAGTGACGGTAGACCCGTGACATAGGTATTCAAATAAATCGGACAGAGCTAACTAAGACATTTATGCTGATTTCAAATTGAATAAAACCCTTTGGTCTCAATGGTTTATATTTAAAAGCAGCGCAGGATTACGAGCCAACGTCTGGTATTTATTTTGATTTAAATAGTAATCAGGTAATCACTGTACTCACTAGAGAATGCACAGGCAATCAAACCAAAGATGGGGTTGCAGAAGCACAAGACAATACAGGCGAGGCGAAGGTAGTCGTTTGGCTTCTCCGGGAAATATTCCGTTTTACTCGCCGGCTCAAAGTCCCTGAAATCGTGTTCAATATCGTACATTTCTGGCTGTACCACGACGGTGTGGTCAACGAAGCCCACTTTTTTGCTCGCCTTATCAGGGGCTGCCTCACCACCCTCAGCACCTTCATCAGCACTGTCCACACTCTGTGAAGAGAAACGGGTGCCTTTGATGGGTTTCCAGTCTGGTGATTTCACTCCGAGGGCGTTTGAGGAGGATCTCTGTCTCTCAAAGACATCGTCCTCCATGTCTGAGTCTCTCTCCTCCACGATCACTGTACATATAGACGGTGAAGAACCCCCTTGTGGAGCTCCCTTTTTCTTTTGGTGATGTTGTACTTTGCGTTTCTTATAGCGGGTGATTTGAATGTCAAGATCACCGTTGTCGTCCTCGGAAGCTTTATGATTGTCTTTCGTATTGTTCGATGTGCTATGATCGGATGGCACGAGAGCGGGTTGGATCTTCACCACCGTTTCAATGGGAGTGTTTGTACGACCTTCAAACTGATCGTCATATCCATCGTGGAACCCGTGGTTCTCCTCGTCCGTGTAGGAATGTGATACACCACTGTCACTCTGGTCTGAACCAGACGACACCTCACTCACACTGTCCTCTTGAGTAGTCACATCCTCCTCAAATCTCTCATCTCTGTACCTCAGTTCCACGTCGATCACCTCCTCAGGCTCCCGATCAGAGTCGTCATCATAGACGTCCTCATCGAGGCGTTCCAGCTTAGGTTCCACAGCAGTGCCGTGTGACTTCGCCTCGGCCACCTCGGCGATCTCATAGTACACGTGCGAGGAATCGCTCACGTTGCTTTCTGTTTCCTCCACGGACTCGGTCCTCGAGATCTTCTCCACCCTGCGATCATCGGGAAGCTTGGAGCTGACGGGGGCGGATGGCAGGGGCTCGTCCTGCCGGGATCTGCGCCTAAGAGGCGGGGTCCTGCCAGCCGTGGATGGCGCGGGCTTCGTCATGCTCTCCTCCGTGCAGGGGTCCACTTTGGACGAGCGCTCTATGCTCTCTGATGGAGAGCGCTGTTCCGTCACGCCTGTTTCACCCACAGGCTGCTCGTCTCGCTGAATGCCCATGACCACCTCTCTGTAACATGCCAAAGACACACACTTTAAGTACAAACATCACCTTTTACCCCGACAACGCTGAAATATGCTTGTATAAACCATGGAGTCCAAAGGTTTTTTTTTAATATAAAATCATCATAAATGTCTTAGTTAGCTTTTTCCGCTGCATTTGAATAACTATGTTATGAGTCTGTGGTCGTAATAAATTTTAAATTCGTCCGGTGCGGGGACTGTCTTTAGAGTAAGAATCAGGCATAGACGTCATATTCTGACGTCTAAAGACGGTCGACGCGCTGAAAGGGTTAATCTTTATACTGCTCTGCAAAGTAAAATGCAGTAACTGCTTAGTAAGAAGTTACTTCTTTTTGGGTTTGCACGACAGTATAATAACAAAAACAAGACATTTACCCAGTGTTTTTTTATCGTTGTACCGCATCATGTAGATTGTGGACCTGAAAGCAGCATTAAAACCACTGGGCCTTCAGTATCGCATAGGTGTATGTACACGTGTACTATCCACAGGGGTAATCTCTCTGCAGTAGATACAGTATCTACTGCAGAGAGATCACCCCTGTGGATAGTACACATGTACATACACCTATGCGATACCTGGATACTGAAGGCCCAGTGATTAAAACGACTATAAGCACCTAGAGCGTCCACTAAGCTCCCATAAAATGAATTAAAATTACATTGGGTCAAATACACACATTCCAAAAGGCGTATATCCGATGTTGTTTTAATATCGGCCAATGTAGTAGACGGTGGACCAGTATTAAAACAACATCGGATCAAAAACACCATATAACTAACTATCCTCTATCATTCCAGCAAAACATGGCGTAGGCCCGATTTTGCTTTAGTGTTGCACCAGCGTCGTAGAGGGTGGAGCAACATGAAAACAACATCAACTTGGCATTTTGTGAACCAAAATTAAAATGAAGGACACACTCTTTGATCCTTAAGATCGTCTACCCATCCCGCACAAAAGATAAGGCGCTAACTTGCTAACCTTTACAACCCGGAATTTACCATCTTCATTCACTACAATTGCTGTCACAATTATTCTTGGCTTGTAGTGGATGACGATGACTCGAAGTTGGTGGCAAATGAAAAAAAATGATGTAGGAAATTAAGTCGTTTTTCAGAGATGCAAAATGATGCCTTGATGCGTTGTGAGGGTTTAGTGGCTAATTACTGATGAGCCAGCGTCGTAGACGGTGGAACAACATTTTTAAAGCATTGCTACAAAGACACACCCTATAAATTCGGATCCCTACAGACCGACTTTAAACATGTTAGACATCAGAACCTGACGTATAAATTATAGACGTCAGATTCTGACGTCTAAATAAATCGACCCCGCACTGTAAGAATACAACATTTAAATAGGCCTTAGGCCCATAGCATAGGTATTCAAATGAAGCAGAAAGAGCTAACTAAGACATCTATGCTGACTTCAAATTGTAGAAAAATATTGGTCTCTTTATTTATATAAAAATATTTCAGCGCTTTACGGGTTAAAGATTGGTACACCATTGACCAACATCAAAACAGCATTGGGAGTTTGATGGTTTGGAGTTTATTTTTGACCGATATGTCAGTAGTAAAATCGATTCTATCAATCACATTTTAAATTACATACCCCATTATTTCACAGCGTTCTCGTGTGATTTAATCAATTGCATAATCATGATAATCATATTCCGTAACCATAATCCACTGGTGAATGTAATTAATTCGTTGTTTTTTTCTCACTTCGTGTGAATTAAGACAACACACGTGAACAATATCCAAAATGGTGCTGTTCAAATTGGTAAACATGAACTGCAGGTGGATCACTTGTACAGCTGTAAATACAGGTGTACACTCCCCAGCAAACACACTACATCGAGCCGGTGTTGTTTTCATGCTGGGCCAGCGTCTACGACGCTGGCCCAACACGAAAACAACACCGGCTCAATGCCTCGTGTTTGCTGGGTCATTAAAATTCAGGTGTTCATACAGCTCAAGCCGTAGTGACCCAAATAGTGCACTCTCACAGTATAGGTATATACAACACATCTGACAGTTCTATTACTTTAATTCCCAGCGTCATCTGTATTACACTGGTTCAGTGTTGGCCAGCCGGCTGCGACGTCGGGTAAACGGTGAAACAGAATTGCATCAACGTCGCTTGTTTTCATACATAATGTTGTGAATTTAATCGATGTCAAAAAGGGACAGTGTCGACTTTTGTAAACATGGTAAACACTGGTGAATGTGATGATATTCGAGCTGTTGAAATTTCGAATTTAAAGGAAAATCTACAATTCCATGCGCATGAACCAGTGATAACTGTGGGGTATTTGACACGAATTTACGTTTTTTTGCGCGCTTACTTCTCGGCGATTTTTCGCGAACGTGAAAATCGCAAAATGTGCAGACGTCGACGATTTCCGCGTCTATGGTATTACCTACGCGGGGTTGTCTCGGTGTATCGATGCCCGAGTTCGTCGCGCTTGGCTGGTCAACGTGGGGCCAAGTACGGTTGAATTATGTGACCACGGTAGGTTGGATTTGGTGATAAATATATGATAAGCATGATAAAAGGCCGCGAGCGCGAGCATGATGAGGATATCACTCAATGACAAACAAACAAGATATACCGATCCAATGTTGCAGTAATGTTGGGCCAGCGTCGCAGACGCTGGGCCAACATCATTGCAACATTGGGTCTATTGTTTTTTGAGTAATTTTAGCATAATAGGTCGCGACTTGTATGGAATCCGAAGTTTTCATATGAAAAATCGGGTACATCGCAGCAGACACGACACGTTGACCCAATGTTGGGTCAATGCTGGGTCGACGCTGTAGACGATGGCCCAACAACAATCATCGTGTGAGCGTCTCATATCATGTACATCGCTTTGATGATACACTTAAATTATCAGTTTATATGTCGTCGGTTGAAAAATGGTTGTACACCACTTTGTGACTGATACAGCCATGCGACGAAAATATGTCTTTTCATAATTATTAATATTTTCTTCAATAAATTAAGATAATGAATATGTCCAGCCAAGTCTCACCTTCGCTCCTAAAATCGCCATACGGTAGATTTAAATCTCTGTCACCATCGCGTAGAGCATTAACACATATTTTTGACAAAGGCGTCGTCTTCGTCGTGTACTCATAGAATTCAAAAATGTGTGATAATTGGACGAACACATATAATCAATGCATAAAATAAATAATAAAACATTTAGACCTAAATAAAATATCAATGCGACCACAGACAGGACAGAAAACTCCATGATGCGACCAAATTGCAACAATTATTTCGCCAACTATTTCAATGTTCCGGATGTTCTCACATTGTTTCCACAAATTTGTCGGAATTTGACTAATTGTTCAGAAACCAGATCATTTAGAAAATGTAACCTTTTTCTATATGATTAATTAATAACTAGATCTAGCTAGTTTCGGTATCCCTCGTGACAAGAAAAAAAAAATGTTTTGTCCTCACTAAGACGCGTTTCAGGCTGTGCCGTGGATGTAGCCTATAATCCGGCTGTGCATATATTATAGGGTCTACACCAACGCATAAGCATGATACACACTGATAAAGGGATTGCGTTGTTTTCAAGGAATTCTGACGAATAAAGCGCACCTGCGCACTTTCAGTTGAAGATCTGGCCCAAGGTGGTTATGTGAGAAAAAATGAACCTGAAATAGCAAGTTAGTGTCATTGTCCATTATAGTACAGTGTACAGTCAGTTATCTGTCTAACCCTTCACGTACAGTTCTGCAACGGCAATGAGCAGTGACTACTTACTTGGAAATAAATCGTTTTAATGATGTCAGAATCTGACGTCTAAAGACGTCAGATTCGGACGTTTAAAGTCGGTCCCCGCACTCAACATGCTGAAAGGGTAAACCATTTTATAATGGCCGTAGACAAATATAATAACATAGGTATTCAAATGAAGCGAAAAGAGCTGACTAAGTCATTTACAATGATTTCAAATTGGAAAAAAATGCTCTCGATGGTTTATACAAAATATGTTAGCGTTGTAAAGGTTGATGGTTGTTTGGCAAGGGCTCATAGCACCTGTGTCATTGTGTAAATGGCTTTTATGTGGGTGTTTTAATAAGGCAAAGAACTTTTGTTGAGCCACATCAAAAGAACCATTCTGAGGTTAAAAAAATATGTATTGATCGTACAAACACGACCTGTATATATAGCTGCATATATACAGCGATGCATTTAAAAGCTCCAACACACAAAATAATGCTGGCCAAAATTATCTTTTATTAGACGGTATATTTTTTGTTACCCACTTGAAGTTGAAGTTGCCCATATTTCAAGTGGTGGGTCGAGATAACAAGAGCGCAACTGAAGCGGCCAATATACAGGCGTAGTCAATGACCAAAATAAAGTCTCGAGACAAGTGATATAATTATAGAGAATTGTTGCTATATGAGGTTGTCAGAAGCATGGCTATTCAAAATACTTGATTTTGCTTGAACTTTCACAAATATGACACTTCCATGAGTTTCCAACTTACATAAATGCATGTGCGCTTGTGCTATAGGTCATCATCACGAAAGAGTCGATATTAAACTCGATATAACCAGGAGTGATGACGAATAAAAAAAGTTTATCCCAGCTAGCTACTGCTGACATGATGTCGCTGACTGGAGTTTTCCTTAACCCTTTCAGGCCTGAATTTACCATTGTCATTTTCATCCACTACAAGCCGCGAATTGCTGTCGCAATTCTCGACTTGTAGTGGATAAAGATGACTTGAAGTGGGTGAAAAAGTAAAGAAATTTACCATGTAATAGTAAACCAGTTTCATGGAAATTTTCATTCAAAAACCTCTAGTTGTAGGGGAATTAAATCTGTTTTCAGGGATGTAAATGATGCTTTGATGCATCGTGAGGGCTCAAAGGGTTAAAACATACATACATATAACATAGCTACGCAACCGTTCACGTAACATTTAACCCTTAACGCGCTAAGGTATGCATTTGAAATTTCACTCACTTGAAGTTGTGTCTCCCCACAACTTAACCCTTTAACCGCCGGTGCCGCAAATATTAGGGTTTTCATTATTTAATTACCACTTAAAGTACCACATTTTAAACATGTTAAACATAAAATGTGACATCAATCAGCAATATTTGAAAACAGTTGACCTCCATTTTGTCACATCTGAATAATTTTCACTCACTTGAAGTTGTGGGTCGCGTCAGCGAGACACAATTTCAAGTGGGTGAAAATTCAGGTTGACTAATTTGGCAGTTAAAGGGTTAAAGTGGATGAAAGCTACTCGCATGTGTTTAATTTGAGATCAAACATTTGCATGGCTTGGTGCTTTAACACACATTTTGTTCCAAATAACTGTGATTTTATTAACGGCTAATCAAGCCACTATGGACGTTATAGGTGGGAAAGGTGTAATCATGGTAATGGATGGTAGTCACGCATGCCACTGCCATCTTCCTGACAGCCAGGCTCGCTGCTCTCGAGGTCGCAGACCGAGCCTTGCTGAATCAGTGTTATCATCTACCTATTGGGGTAGGGAGGATGATTTAGATATTGAATATTCATTAATTTTTCAACCAAATGCCAACCTAATGTTGGCCCACTGTCTGCGACATTGGCTCAACATTAATTCAACCCTGCCGCATGTAACGTCTCGTGTCTGGTGAGATGTGGTGGGAGCTGTCTGTGATACTTCCTGTGACCAGACATGTGCTGCTTAATGCAGGGCCGGCGTCGTAGACAGTGGCCCTGCATTAAAGCAGCACTCATGCCAGAGGTCAAACTTGGGTCAAACAGAAAAAATCTTTCTTGAAAGTCCCCACTCCAATAGATGGTTCTAACACTGATTCAGCAAGGCCTCGGTCTACGACCTCGGGAGAAGCCAGCCTTGTGTGGGAAGATGGCCACTGCGGGAGGTCACGGTTTCTTTATGGATACCTGAAACTCCCCTATCACACACACACACAGCTACAAGACATTTTTCAGTGCTAAAAATTAGCCCTTAAAGTGCTGGCATATTTTTATATAAACCATGGCGACAAAAGGTGTTTTTTTCAATTTGAAAAGCAGCAACGATAAACCAGCAAAGACCCAATGTCGAGTGTCTGCCTGGTAGTAACTTATACATTTAAATTACAGACTCACAGACCGCAATAAATGACCTTCCGGAGTTTTCCTTAATTTAAGTCCCCCGCTCTGTTACTTAACGACTAAGCTAATAAGCTAAGTGGTAAACTGTCAAAAGCTTATTATTAATATTAACCCTTTAACCGCCAAATTATTCAATTTGAATTTTCACCCACTTAAAGTTGTGTCTCGCTGACGCGATCCACAACTTCAAGTGAGTGAAAATTATTCAGATTTGACAAAATGGAGGTCAACTCTTTTCAAATCCAGCTGGTTGATGTCACATATCATCGTTAACATATTTAAAATGTCGTACTTAATGTGCTAATAAATATGAAAACCCGAATATATGCGGCACCGGCGGTTAAAGGGTTAATAGCATTACCAACCCTGTATAAGACCTTGGAGGTGTTGGGCTCAATATACATGCTATATCATATGTCTTGTATCACACCCGGGCGGGGGCCCTAGGGTAGTGGTTAGCACCGCTGCCTTTCACGCCAGAGCTCGGGGTTCGGTTCCCGGTCTCGGCGGTTAAAGAAACAAAAAATGTTTCTTCCTCATCCACGTGTGAAAGTCAGTATTGTGGGGAGCCTCCGTGATCGAGAGGTAGCGTGCTCGGCATCAGACCGCCAGGGCTCGAATTTCGAATCCTGTGTCTGGGGGACAGTGTCATCTCAATCATCTCACCATCCTCAGGAGGTTTTCCTGGCCCAGTTTAGCCTATATGTGCAGAAAGGTGGCCTAAAGCCCGATTCATTTTATTTGTATCACACCCAACTACCGTGACTGCAGCCAATTTTCTGCAAGCGGATATAATCACTTGTAAACGAAGTTGTATAGAATGTAATAATGTATATCACACAATAAAATAGGCCTGCGGTTATAGCGTGTATGGCAACGATTTTAATCCCTCTGTATCCGTGAAAGCAGAATGAAGTTGCAAATCAACTAAAGCATCAACCTTATCAATGTATATGTATCACATGTCAGCCTACATGCGATTAAATTATGATGTAATTGTAATACGAAGATAGATATTTATTGTGGCCTAATCGTATTATAATTATGACAAAATAGTTGTATTGTTTAACAAAAAAAAAGCAGATTATGAATAACAATACAGGATTATGCACATACTCCCACATATTCAAACTTCAACTGTTATAATATCAGCCCACTTTGGCCACTATTTGATATCATTGAATTGGAAACTATATGACTTCATAAATGGTGTACGGTTGTGAGCCTTTTCAAAGAGAATAATATCATTGATATATGCACAACAGATATGATATGGTGAGAGGGTAAAATCAGTAAACATGGTAACGAGATCCATAAACTCCACTTGTGTTTAAAGTTCGGTGGCCCATCATCAACCCTCATCCTGCCAGGTAAATTTGTTTGAATTTCCACCCACTTGAGGTTGTGTCTCGCTACCGTGATCCACAACCTCAAGTGGGTGGAAATTACTCAAATTTATTGAATTTGAGACCAAACATCAACAAATCTTGATGTTCAAATAGTCATTTCATTCCCAATAACATTGATTTAATCGGCTGATAAACGCATTAAAAACGAGTATTGTCGAGATTAGCAGCCACAGGGTTAAACCAATGTGTGGATGGGGTCTCTGTCTCGCTCAGATATGTCATATTTGCTAAGCATTCACGATATACATACAAAATAGATCAATTTTTAAAACAAATCACACGTGCCGAGACATCCCGAGTGATCACTGCACTACAGCGCGTGAAGGATTAAAATTTAAAATATTTACCTTATTTAATCACCTGTTAATACAGTATCGCCAGCTGTCGGGGCTTATCCATTGTGCGTGTGCGAATACGAGGGATGATAGTACTATACTGAACTGTGTCGAACGCCCGCGACGGTCTATTTATGCAGTCCGCTTAACATGCTAAACGGTGGTTTACCGGCTCACCCGGAAGTCCCGGTGACGTCATTACGACTGTTACTCACAGTACCCCAGTGCTGATTTAATGCTGGCCCATCGTCTTCGACGCTGGCCGAAAAATAAACCAACACCGGGTGAACGCTTCGTTATATATACACTCATATAGCTTACAATAGTCCCCTCCTTCTTGTAGGGGACCTAGCTCCCAGTAAGCACGAGACACCGACTCAATGTTGGACCAATGTTGGGCCAGCGTCGCAGACGGTGGCCCAACATTGGTTCAACATTGGGTCGGTGTCTCGTATTCGGGGGATGTTATAGTAGCCCACCCAGCATCGCAAGGCCGTCGGGGAGATGTCACTGATAATACAATCGCAAATTATCGTTCATTCCAAAGCCGGACAAATGTCTGACACGTTGTATCGTCCTTGAAGCAGTGTTATATAAGATCCTGGGACATCGACTTGACCTTGGGATGTGGAGTGATTTAGATTGGACAACCGGGAATGAGGGGTCCACTTTCCAGCAGCTGTTGTTTACAGCTAAACTCGATATGTCCCACGAAATGCAAATTCGTGATTGAATACTTTATTTCGTTCCGATTAAAGCGTCGTGTCGAATTTGTATAAATCTAATTTTCGTGATATAGTTTTACATCGCGAATGTCATGAATGTATTCTGCGGAGATTTTACATACATTCACCATATTGATCCTCTAAAATCACGCTGTTGTCTTAAGTCTCACAGGGCTGATATATTTTAGTAAAAACCATGGAGATAAAAGGTTTTTTTTTAATTTGAAATCATCATAGATATCCTAGCTACATGTAGCTCTTTTCGCTTCATTTGAATACCTGTGTTATGGATATATGGATAATATGCCCGTCTTTAGACGTCAGAATCTGACGTCTACAGACGTCAGAATCTGACGTATACAGACGTCAGATTCAGAGGTCTATAAGGACGATCCCCGCGCTGAAAGGATTAATTCAAATTACATGATTTATTATTTTTTGATATTATGGTTGAACACTGTACAAAAGTGTGTCGTAATACAATCCCCCTGTGCTACTCAATTGTTTCGCATACATTTTTTGGCTCACTTAAAGCTGGATTTCCATCTTCAAATGTCGAAAAATATTTAAATATATGAAAAAATAGGCACATTCAAAATTCGATTACTAGATTAGTTAAATATCTACTGCAAAACATGTTACCAAGTTTTATTAGATTGAATTGGTCTAGAACATGCCTGAAAACATAATATATCGCCCACTTAGATATGAAGGGGTGTATCTGCCACTGTAAAGTGGCAGATACACCCTTTCACATCTAAGGGGACGAATTATATATACAGCATGACTAATTATTTTTTTCATATCTCACATCCGGTCAGTTATGGAGTACTTTGACAATGATGTTGTCATGATAGTCGTCTTGGCTCGAAGTCAGGACTGTTTTAGTAAAGATACAAATCTACTCCACAATGCAAAAAGGCAGTAGCTGCTTACTTTTCTACCTATTGGCTTCGCACTGTAGAAATGTCTTGTAAGACAACATAAACTAATAACCGTACTAAATTAAAGAAAATGCGTGCTTTGTTGAGCCGCCAAAATGGACCACCTAGCTTTAGTAAGCACATGTAAATATTGTGATTAATTATGTACGTGGAGATGCAGCCACTATCTTGATTGTAATTCAGCATAGAATGATATTGTGAAAATGACTCTTTTGTTTCAGCAAGATTTGAATATGATTTACTATGGAAGATAACATGTTTTTATTGTTTAAAATAAATAAGCCCGTTATCAGTTAATTCATCTCTTGGAATGATTTAACAAAGATTCTCACAGCAAGAGTATATAATTATGCCGTGTATAGCCGAAAGGCAGTAATTGCTTACTTTACAACCAATTATTGCCCGTTGGCTTTGCAGAGTAGAAACGCACTTAATAATCTCAATTTAATGTCAAAGTAAGCCTTACGATTTATTGGGGGACATTAAAACCGTATTCTACAACATAATAGTTGTACGAAATATAGCTTGTTTATCACTTCCGGTTGAAACCCAGATGGCGTAATTCTAGCTAAATATAATTTGTGGTTAGTTTAATTGGTATATATACCCAATTACAGACGAGCATTCAGGCGTATGTCACATCATCTGGTTTATGTGTAAAACTTTACTTCGAGTCACGAGGTTATGACACAAACTTCCAGGGCCACCACACTGATATTTATACAACTGATTATTAACCCTTTCTTTAGACGTCAGATTCTGACGTCTAGAGTTGATCCCGCACTGAAATAATTTAAAAAATATAATGACCGTAGACACATAGCATAGGTATTCAAATGAAGAGGAAAAAGATAACTAAGACATTTATGATGATTTCAAATTGAAATAACCCTTTGGTCCCCACCGTTTATGCAACAATATTTCAGCGTTGTAAGGGATGAACCTTAAAGTTAAAGCACGAAGTTACATACTTAAATATTTCACCAATTTGAAGCTGTTTCTCAAATGAGTAAAAAAAACTTATATGCGTGGAATCTTTATCACAATTTATGTCGATCTAGCAAATTAGCTTTAATGTTTGTTTCTCCTTCAAATTGTCATGGTTGAAGAATAAATAAAAAGGCCAAAAGGGCACTAGACATAAAAGGAAATATTTTTTCAACAAAGTTTGAAGACGGCTATATGTAAGCCTACGTATTTAGCAATAATATCACTTTAACCCTTTAACCGCCGGTGCCGTTCATATTCGTTTTTTACATTTTATATTAGCACATTACATATCAGCTTTTAAACCTGTTAAATATAAAAAGCGACATTAATCAGCAAGATTTGAAATTTTTTGACCTCCATTTTGTCAAATCTGAGCAATTTTCACTCCCTTGAAGCTGTGAATAATTTGGCGGCTGAAGGGTTAATGCTAGTTAGCCGTTTACGCGATAAGTTATCTAACCTAAATTTTAACCCACTTAAAGTGTCTACCGCGACCCACAACTTCAAGGGGTGAAATTACTCATATTTGTCTAATTTGTCGCAAATCTTGATATCTAAGCACACATTTCATTCCCAAGAACAGTGACTTGTTAGGCTAATAAATTCAAAACGATTATTGTCGTGATCAGCGTGAAAGGGTTAATGTACCAATTCAATTGATCCAACACTGCTGCATGCATCAAAGCGTCACACACGTAAACATGCCAACCAACATCAAACTATAAACTATGTTTCCGTGTCGGGCCACAATTTTCTGCGCCGTGCCTTGTCGTTTGCTGGAAGGTCGATATATTATAATAATCAAGTTCTGGCTCTAGTGAAAAATTAACTATTCATGTCTATTCTGCTTTAAGTGGTTAAATACTAGGATTCGAAGCATATTGCTGCTGCTCTCTGTATGGCTGCTACTATTCTTTGAACAACGTTGATTTCTAACCTACTGTACTTGACTATATCTAGCAAAAATAACTAAGTAATCCTAATTTTAATGAAGAATTTGTATAAATAAAAGTGCTTTGTTGCGATGACTAAAAGTGACTCGTACGGTTCGGCTGTGTCTCGTAAATTGAAGGATCGACACATAAACATGTTAAAACGCTCCAAACTGTTTAAAGGTTAAATATTTGTAGGGTCAAATATTGTACTACAATTAATTGTAACTAAACATGCTAACTCTTGATATCATTAAATACGATCAGGGGATGAACCCGACTTATGTCACGGCTTCTCCACAATATATAGAAAGATACCCACCACATGGAAGTCGGGAGTTTACCAACTGTTTATTTGATGCTGGACCAGCGTCGCAGACGGTGGCCTAACATCAAAGCAACAGTGGGTGCCCTTAATAAGATTCTTGTAACGAAGAAGACATAACACGAAAAAAACCTTCTGGCCCAATATGTATGAAAAATAATTTAGATACACATAAGCTGCTGAAAAATTATTTCTCTATGATAGAGAAATACAATTTAAGCTGGAAATCATTTCGCTGCCTGCACTCCAAACAGCTCTCTTTTAGACTTGGTGCAGCCAACGAGAAAAGAACAGTCACCTCTATTAAACAAACACAACATCGTGTGCATACAATTATTACTTTTCGTTTATTATGCTGAAATAGCAAATAGAATAACTAACATCCAAATAATCAAATGTGCAAATGTAATAAGGAAGTAATGATCTTCTTCGCCAACGGATCTAGCCGTGGACGATCCCACACAGAAATACTGTGGGCTGTGGATTAGTGTATTCGCTTTACCCGAAAAATGAGCGTTTTTCAACAATGCGGTGATTGAGAGCGATCTTGACCCCAAGGTCTAAAAATTCTCATAATCTGTTAATAACGTTGCGAAAATGAGCTGAGCATGCGACTATGTAACTGAAATGTTACCGATTTCTATCAAGCTATTATCGACCTGATTAACTCAGGCCAAGTCTTAGATATGACCATCTTAAAAAGTGTCCCGCGATTTTTGTACGGGCGCGATCTGTAGCTGAAACCTTGAGTTTCAATTTCTTTTTCAGCCACGATGGGGCTAAAACGGATCCCTTCAACAGGATATGGTGGCATGATGGTACCCCAGTAAACATTTGCATAGCATTTGTACAATCTTGGACCAACGTCGAAGACGTTGATCCAACATTGTACAAATGTTATACAAATGTTTTGTGTTTGCTGGGACAGCTATGTACACACCATCACTGTGGTGTTAGACCTACTTTGCAGACGTTGGCCCAGTGCAAAAACAAATTCTGGCACAAATTTGAAGATGAATATTTCTGATGCACACACATGTGACAGAAACGTTTTCTGAAAGTGTAGGCGAGCTCGTGATTTCTCGATCATCTGACACATCACTTTCCCAAATATATACGTACGAAAGTCTAGTTTTAAAAATAGACCTACGATGAAACAGCACATTAACGGGATCATAAACATAATAAATCAGAATGGCGTCCAGGAACAGGATATTTGAGCATGTAGAGGATCATGATGACATTGAAACTTTGGAATTTTAATGGCACATGGCTGTTCTTAAATATATACATACGAAAGTCTAGTTCTAAAAATAGACATATGACAAAACAACACATTAACAGGATCATAAACATAACAAATCGAATTTCGTCTGGTCAGGAACATGACTGTTTAGGTATGTCTAGGATCATAATAACGTTTAATATTTCAGAATGATTGTCTCCCATGTGGTATATGCCCCAGCAGTTAAGGTTCATTATTTAGATTGGTTTAGTTTGTACAAATCGTCACCTTGGATATGAAAGGGTGTATCTGCCACTTTACCAAGTGGCAGATACACCCCTTCATATCCAAGGTGACGAAATAATGCACACATTATGCATCTCTTTCAAACCAAAATGTCAATCAAACTAACATTGCATACTGTATATTCATAGTATATATAATTAAATCTGACATTCGGTATTTATTTTTGTGTCTCGCCTCTCCTATCTATCTTGGACGTCTCATACTTTTATTATGTTAAATGTAATTTATGATATGTGGGAGCAGTGAGATGTGACACCAATCAATCATATGATTGTATGCAGCAGTAACGAGGGAATACTAAACATATATGGTCCCCTTGGATATGAAAATATATATCTGCCACTTTACAAAGTGACAGATAAACCCTTTCATATCCAAGGTGGCCATATATAGACACTATGTTTTTTTATTGGTGTACTGACGTCCACGACCTAAAGTCAAACAACATAACATCATCAATGTATTTTATATTCGCTCGTTACATCAATATGCTGTTTGTAAAGACAGGGACGGTGTGTATTTTACTGAAAAGAGCGACCACGAACGTCGTGGTCGATTTTTTCAGCAAAATTCACACCCAAATATGTGGCACAAAGATCGATATCTTTGGGTAGAATAGATAAATATGCAACTGACACAGCTGAACAGTGATTGATAGAGATGTATTTAATAACCTTACACCACTAATCACGACTATAGTCGTTTTTAACTTGTTTTATTTGACGATCAAGTCACTGTTATTTGGGAATGAAATGAGTGTTTAAACATCAAGATTGGCAAATGTGTCGGCTAAAATGAGTAATTGTCACCCACTTGAGGTTGTGGGTCGCGGTAGCGACACACAACTTCAAGTGGGTGAGAATTTTATACTTTGACGGGATCAGGGGTGAAATGCACCCAACGATGTTGTAGCAGAAGGAGGAAGATAGGGTCTGCAACAGCAAAACCAGACGATCCCAGATTAATTGCTGGGTAACATAAATACAATGATTATTATTAGTACTGGCAAGTTGTGTGATGTTGCACTTTAAACAAAAATGTAAGGTACATGTATGCCTGAAACTACTATTTTTCGCCATGCTAAGAATGATATATTTTACATTTAATTTGTTATAGAAACATATAATGTAATCGTTCGTATGTCATAATTAAACCCCAACCACTATTTGTCTGCGTAGTATAGCTGTTTGGGCAGTGAGTACCTTACGTCGCATTCTGTACAATCGTTACAATATCGCGATAAAAGGGATCGCGAAGTCGGTACTATGCCGTAATCTTATCATATGACTGCAATGGTATTTTATAGTGCCATGGGCAGCACTGCACACTCCAGGTCTTTGAACAGTTTGGAGCACTCCATATGCACGACCCCGATGACAAACATCCGACCCGGCCGGGATGCGAAGCCAGTACCTCTGAGTTTCGGGTCACAACCGAACCGAATGTGCCATTGGGGCTGGATGTTTGTGCTGTAGGCTCTTTTGTGTGAATATTTTTTTCAATGATGACGGACTCAATACAGAAAGAAAATCTATAATTTCTACACCTATCTTAAAACATTTTTTATAATATTATTATGGGGTATCATGAAAACATGTTAAATTGTAAAACGCATTGCTTCTACGAATATAATTATGTCAACCAATAAGTGCTAATTGGCCACTTCCTCCATACGCCGTCATAATTAGCTGTTAAAACACGGTCATGTGGTGCGTACAGTCTGCTCTGATCAGTCTGCGTGACTGATGTGGCTGCAGATTTCTAGGAATACGCATGGTTTTCGTCACTGGGGAGAGCCACACAGGGCGAGTGAGTACGGTCAGATTGACCAAGGTAGTATCCTTGGGTTGACCACGGCGCCACCCATGATCAAATACCACGCTACATTGGCCGACATAAACCTCAATAGCTTTCATTTTTGTAAAAAAATTGAGTCATAATATGTACACCGTAGTAAACCACTGATATGCTCACAAAAGGTAACCGTGGTATTTCGAAGGTTTGTTTCTTTATCTTCAACCAGATTTCGTGATATTTTCATTCTCTACGAGGTGGGAATTTCTGCCGAAATTCCCACCTCGTAGAGAATGAAAACAAATCATGTGCTTTTAATGAAAAACAAATTTCACATTATGTTGAAGATTCAAACAGTCTGAATTTGCAGGATTTAGTGGAGTGGAGAAATTTTGTACTTTGTTATCGTTAAGTATGTCAGATGACGTAAATTATTATTATTTAGTAAAACCCACCCTCAACAACGTGAGCCAGAACAATCTGACGTATGAAGTCGATCTTTGCGGTGACAAAACATATTTTTACAAATCTATGTGAAATCATTTCTTGCTAGAGTTGATTTTAATTCAAAACCTACATGTTATGTTTTTAACCCTTTAACCGCCGGTGCCGCATATTCGGGTTTTCGTTTTTTATTATCACATTAGGTACCACATTTTAAATATGGTAAAGATGAAATGTGACATCAACCAGCAACATTTGAAAACAGTTGACCTCCATTTTGTCAAATCTGAATAATTTTCACTCACTTGAAGTTGTGGATCGCGTCAGCGAAACAAAACTTTAAGTGGGTGAAAATTCAAATTGAATAATTTGGCGGTTAAAGGGCTAAACCCTGTTTTGTACCAGGACATCTGTCAACTCCAATTATCATCGACTGACCACTTTTTAATATTTTTGATAATTATTATTATTCATTTTTGGAAATGTTTCATCGCATTTTTTATTACTAGCTCATTATTTGACAGATCTGTACCTTAGCCTATCGAAATAAAAGCAAAATATTTTAAACTGATTGGAAATAATTTGACAACTATTCTACTTTGTAAAGCCAAATGGTAGTAGCTGCTTTTTTTGAAAAGTTAGTGTATTTTGGCTTTGCATGGCAGGTTGTCGTTACGATATTTCAAATTCTAGGGAAAAGTCAAAAGCCAACTTCCTTCTCGAATACGGACCAGACATACACGTAGCCTACACATGCCGCTTTCTGTAGCAAGTCTATTGACATGATTAAATGGCAATTCATCATTGGACATGTTGGACAGTCAGCGTGTGTGAATTTGCTATGCATTGATGCATATTATGATCACATAATCGTTCTAAAACCAACAATATATTGGCTGATGTTACGTTAACGTATGTTAACTGTTTAGTTTCGAAAATGAAGATAAAATATAAGATAGGTTCATTGTGATTAAATGAAGAGTGCAAAGCATGTTACTGCCGTCACTCACTCTGCAAAAAAACACACCAACAATGAGTTAGTTGATCCTAAGTGATGCAAAATAAGTATTGTATTGTACATATGGTATAAACCCTCGTAATGCTGAAGTACAACTTACAAATACTTGACACTGCCAGGTCGTATTATTTGTCCCTACATGTATGTAATCATTTTACATAGTGATTCCGAGTATGGAATATGTTACGATTCAGCAACCAATGTATTAGCACAGTTTGATTTTTTAATGAATCATATCCCACAACAGTTTATTTCCTTTTTCAGATGGCAGCGTTGACAGTTGCAGTGACATGACAGTAAATCTGGAACTTTAAATATAGTCTATAAAATATAAATAAAATACGCCAAGCAGATGATGCATGGTGACATAGGAGATTGCATTTTTGCATTTAGCTTCGACGCCAAATATCCAAACCGTGTCATGTTTTGCTCGATTTCATCTGACATAATTAAATATGAACACAATAATAAGCCACTTCCACGAAGAGCATATCCAAATGGATGTTCACGCCAGTTCAGTTCAGGTCGGTGAAGGGCTGTCACCCTTAATGTGTTGATCAAGTTTGTGACCTTTTTATAGGCATTTCTGTTCGTTCTTCACAAAACGAAATGTGACTTAGAAATAAACAATACTTTTGCTACATTGACATAATTTATGTTTCGATTCATATTGTATACATCTAAATAATTTCCACTTAAATTTTTCACCAACTTGAAATTGTGGGTCGCGATAAGTGGGTACAAAATTAAATTATCTCAGCGCTGTAAAGGTTATGCCCCATAACGATCAAGCACAAATTGACAGTCTGCGTTCAATTTGAATTGCTAATTATATGCAGGGTGATAGAAGGTGTATTTATTTTGGGATATCCGATGACATAATGTAGTATGCTTGTCATTTTGTATACGTTTCTGCTCGGTCCCATATAACACTGTATGTTATTTAAACCAATGATTGACATAAATGATCATGGAAAGAACACTAATTACTAGTATATCACATGTGTATCATTGTCTTGTAATTAGCATTGAAAGTTAAACCTAACTCTGACAAAACAAAACTTTACTCAATAGACATTGACAGTTCATATTGCCTATTGTTATATCCACTGCATACATTAGCATAATTAGCATAGCAACATATTGTATTATCGTGAAAAGTCCGATTTGCGATAATCGGGAATGCTATATATGTATCATAATTCACAGCCTTAGCCCTTACAAGGCGGTAATCCACTTTAGACGTCATTATCTGACGTCTGTCGACGTCAAATTCTGACGTCTAAAGTCGATCCCGCACTGTAACAGTAAAAATATTGATAATGTTCGTAGACCCATGACGTAGGTATTCAAATAAAGCGGAAAGAGCTAACTAAGACATTTATAATGATTTCAAATCGAAAGAAACACTTTTGTTATCCATGGTTTATACAAAAATAATTCAGCGCAACTAAAATCTAACTCGATCCTTGTACAAACGATAGACATGACATGATGATAATTATGCCCTCGAACAGAATAGTTCACAATTTCCCATCATCATGTTTAACAAGAAGAAAAAGAGCTTAATGCAGAACATTCGCACACGAAAAAGTGCAAATCCACTCCTCTCTGTTGAGGACACAGACATGTATATGAATAAAATATTAATCCATCAAGCATGATATGTTGACCCAATCTTATCTTAATGCTGGCCCGCCGTCTTTAAAGTTGCAACAACATTAAGCTAACATTGGATCGCGGCACCGTGTTTACATGTACTGTGCTGTGCGTAATAACCCAGTAAACGACAGACATACATTGACCCGTTGTTGGTTCAATGTTGGACGACCGTCTACGACGTTGGTCCAACATTGAACCAACAACAGGTCAATGTATCGTGCTAGCTGGGTAAGCGTCAGCCGTTAACCCTTGTCCTGCTAGGCACGGATAAATATATATATATATATATAATGTTTACAGATGAAATATAGTGCTATATACTAAATATATCATTTGTTTGTGGTCGATGCTCAGTTAGTAAAATAGTTAAGTTAAGAAGTTGTCTATTTTTGATAAGTATACATATTTTTCGTTCGTTGATGCTTAAAATCAATGAAAAATACGGACATATATTTCACCATTAGGTTACAAGGATTAAATGACGACGATGGCCTATAATAAGCCAAGATTTGGCTCAGTAGCTCATGCTGTAAAAGCCTATGTGACTAAGAGGTAGCGTGCTCGGCTTTAGACAGCGAGGGCTCGAATTTCGAATTATGTGTCTGGAGAGCAATGTCATCTCATTCATCTCACCATCCTCAAGAGGTTATCCTGGCCCAGTTTAGCCTACAAGAGCACAAACGTGGCCTAAAACCCCATTCATTTCATTTCATTTCTGGTTGTGAAGTGTCTTAATTCCAGTTAGGTCTACCACACGACTTCCCCGTGATTGGAACATTCCTAATGTCAGACTTCGTGTGGGATATTGTCCCACCGCATGCCAGAAAAACACAACATATTGACCCAATACCGGGCTAATGTTGTCCCAGCGTCGTAGACACTGGGCCAACGTGTCGTGTTTGCTGGGATGTAGTATGTGCAATAAAATGTATGTATGTATCAGCCGGACATTATTACATGATGTAGCTACTGTGCTTCCAAGTGTAAAACATGAAATATTGACCCAACGTTCCTGTAATGTTTGGTCGAAGACGGTCGCCATACATTAATTAGATACAGGTCAACGTTCCGTAGTTTTCCTTGGTTTCTGCTCAGGATCTGCAAAGATAATATACACATTCAACTGGTACGTACGTGGGACGCCCCTGATAACAATATCTAAACAAAACTGGACATTTTTAGAATGGTCTAGTTTATTTTAACAAGCACACGAATGTTTTTTCCCGCTTTGGCTGAGTTGATATGTACAGCCTAACAAGCAAGTTGATTTAATGTTGATTTAATGCTGGGTCGGCGTCGCAGACGCCGGTCCAACATTAAATTAATATTGTGAAAACGTCCCGTGTTATCTGCAGTTGGATATATCGCAGAATATTAATTCAGGTTTAGGGGGCTTGTCTAGGTCGCTCGCCTGACTAAAAAAAAATGAAATGAATCGGGCTTTAGGCCACCTTTGTGCACATATAGGCTAAACTGGGCCAGGAGAACCTCCTGAGGATGGTGAGATGATTGAGATGACACTGTCCTCCAGACACAGGATTCGAAATTCGAGCCCTGGCGGTCTGAGGCCGAGCACGCTACCTCTCGGTCACGGAGGCTCCCCACAACTTTCACACGTGGATGGGGAAGAAACAACTTTGTTTCTTTCAAACCGCCGAGACCGGGAACCGAACCCCGGACTCTGGCGTGAAAGGCAGCGGTGCTAACCACTACCCTAGGGCCCCCGCCCTCTCGCCTGACTAAGGACTGCTATAAAGCAGCTTGGTTGTTGATGACGTAATCCACAAGCTTAACCCTTTAACCGACAAATTATTCAATTGAAATTTTCACCCACTTGAAGATGTGTCTCGCTGACGCGATCCACAACTTCAAGTGAGTGAAAATTATTCAGATTTGACAAAATGGAGGTCAACTCTTTTCAAATCTTGCTGGTTGATGTCACATTTCATCTTTAACGTATTTAAAATGTGGTACCTAATGTGATAATAAAAAACGAAAACCCGAATATGCGGCACCGGCGGTTAAAGGGTTAAAACATAACATGTAGGTTTTGAATTAAAATCAACTCTAGAAAGAAATGATTTCGCATAGATTTGCAAAAAATATGTTTTGTCACCAAAAAGATCAACTTCATACGTCAGATTCTGACGTTTAAAATTGATCCACGAATAAAAAGAGTATTTTTTTAATTTGGTCGTAGACCCATAACATAGATAAAGCGGAAAGACATTTATGATGATTTCAAATGAAAAAGTAACCCTTTGTTTATATACAAATATTTCATCGTTGTATGGGTTAATGCGGGCGCTGCTCTCGGTTTGTAGGCAACCTGTGCATAACAGGAGACGTAAAATAGAGTGATACATCTCTCACAGATTCAAAGTAATGAATAATTGCAAACTGACCGTTAAAACTTGTACATAGGCCTACATGTACAGGTGATGTTTAATTATGTCTATGTGCCATGCTGGCATGTAGATTATGCAAGACAAAATGTGTAGTTAATCACAGGATCCTCTAGCAGGCAAAGTGCTGTATCTGCCACTCACTTGAGTGGCAGATAGATACAGCACTTTTCCTGCTAGGGGACAACATATATCCTCACTTTGCACCACTTTCACGGCGGAATTTCAGGGCGGCATGGGAACATAGCCATTTGTGTACCGATTTAGGTGTAGGATTTGATCTCCGGGTACCCCTGAATAAACAATACGTCTTGTAGGTCTATTATTGAAGAGTATTACGTACGTCATTGTAGATGATTTACGTCAATGGTGTACTAAGTAATGAAGACCGGCTAGAAATGGTTCCAAATTGTTAAAAACAATGATGCATTACTAATACGTCATATACGATGGTAGGCATATACTTCTACACGAATTTAATTATTGTGTTTGCTAATATGTTGCATCTTCCTGATAGCAATGCTTGACCCGGAGGCTTTCAGGCGAGGTCAAGCTGTGACACTCCGTAGACCTGTCATGCAGATACTCTCTCTAACATGGTGTCATGCGTGATACTCTTTTTAACATGGTGTCCTGCTTTCTAATGAGTCGTCAACAAGCGCATATGACGAGCAGAAATGGACAGTTTTCGCATATTTACATATGCTAAAACTGTTCAATTTTTTTATTAGATATTTCATGAAAAGCTGTTGTACCAACCTGCAAACACATGTACGATTTGGTGTGTTCATAAGGTGAAATAGACGCCTGCTCACGAAATATCGGCATGAAAATTGACACTTTTGTTGATTTTATTTCAACATGGATAAGCCTGCCGCGTCAAACAATCGTCTGAAAATACATTATTGTACAATACATCTAATCGATATCCCATCTGTTCAAATATTATCCTCCAAATCCACGATATCCAGCAAAGTATTATCAGGAAGTGTCCTGCTTTCTAACCATCATTGTCCTGCTTTCTAACAATAAATTGAGCAAGTATGTCCTGCTTTCTAAGCGATCTGCTCAATACAATAATATCACGATACAACTCTTGCAGTTAAGTATTCACAATTTGAAAAAGGTTCTAAATCACCATTACATGTATAATAATACTCCAACAACTGATGCGCACACGGGGCGGCAACCAGTATTGTGTAAAATACATACAAATTAGACTAACTATCACTGGGGTGTAAATTAAACCGACTGGATCGTTGAGCACATGATGCAGACCCACCCGCATGCGCATCATAACCAACGTCCTAAGGAAAGGAGTCCGTCAAAAGTAAATAAAAAATATTATGAATCATTGAAGCTGAAACCACTTAGTCTACATGAACTTTCACGTTTTTTTGTGTATCCTTGTAACCTTTCAATATCAGTCACTTCGTAACTGTAGGCCTAACTAGGCATTATGCCTATGTTAAAAACAATATGTGTGTAAGCTTAGAGATTCAACAGGTATACACTACAACAGCCCCAAACATATGCCTACCAGTAGACCTACAGGGTGAATGTAGGCCTACGCCTATAGGCTGTTAAATATACCATATATTTATAATCAGCATAACTGTTAAGAGAGGGGGCTATTCAATCTCTGGGAGGGGGGGGGGGATTATTTATCCGCGCATAATTTCAACTGATTGTGGCTTGGTTGCCCTCTAGAAATATCTATTCTGTGGAACGCAGTGACGTCACCGGAATGACTACTCGATGAAAATAATGTTATGTAAGACCCCCCTCTCGATACGTCATTGTATTAGCGAGCTCAGTGAAAACATCGGAGGTCAAGATTATTGAGTTTCACAGAATAGGCCTATACTAGGCCTTCAGTTGAGCCTACCTGTAAGTAGGCCCCCCTATGTATACTTTGCTAGGGGTTGCGAGTGTGTGATATTTATAGATTATGACTCCAGCGTCAGGAACACATGTAGCCGAAACTAACACACCCGCTGACACCAGAAATTCAGCCAACACTGTATCAATACTGGGCCAACATCTCGACAGCTGGCACAACATTGAAGTTGTCCCCACTTTGACTTGCAAACGCCGCAAGCACATATATACAGAAGCATTGAAACGAAATGACATAAATATTTTTATCTCGTTATAACGACTTCTAAATCGTTAAATCGACTTAAACTAAGTCGTTATAAAAACTTATAAGTTAAATCGAATTAGTATAAGTCTTTATACCGACCTATAAATCGTTAAATCAACTTAGTATAAGTCGTTCTAATGACCTTTAAATCGTTAAATCGACTTAGTATAAGTCGTTATATCGATTTACAAGACTTATAAGTCGTATTAACGACTTATATTATACTAAGTCGATTTAACGACTTATCAGTCGTTATAACGACTTACCTTAAGTCCATTTAGCGACTTATAGGTCGGTATAACGACTTATACTAAGTCGATTTAACGACTTATATCTCGTTAAAACGATATAACAAATATTTTTGTCATGTGATATATATAGGCCTATATGGCCAAATAACACAAATACAAATTGGCCAAGATACGACGCGCCCATCAATAGGCCTAATCGATTATAGACTCAACCTATATAGTTTAACCTAACCTATTTTTAAATCTGCAATTTAATAAATTTAAGTAGATTATTCTAAAATGTATTTTATCACAGTTTACATATCCAGTAGAACACATAACTATAAAGCCAAAAGTCAGTATCTGCTCACTGTACAAGTAAGCAGATGCCGCCTTCAGGCTTTGTACGGCAGAATAGAAGCTATCTCATTATGCAGAACCTTGCTTTTCCATCATGACTCGTGCATGCGTGATTGAATTTTGCCTCTCTTTGTAGCTCGTGATCATATACTATGGCGCCACCATGTTGTAAACCATCCTAATGGTGTCAGCCTCTGCTGACCCCTTCGAATGATTAATATAGATAGTAAAAATACTCGCCAATTAATACTTATTTGCCATATCAACCGTACCACTTTGCTACTTAGAAAGCAGGACACTTGCTCTTAGAAAGCATGACATATCTCAAATGGAATTGTTAGAAAGCAGGACCATTTCAGCTAATGCTTTGCTGGATATCTTAGATTTGGAGGATAATATTTGAGCAGGTGGGATATCGATTTGATGTACTCGACAACAATGTATATTCAGACTATTTTTTTGGCGCGGCAGGTTTATCCATGTTGAAATAAATCAACAAAAGTGTCAATTTGCATGCCGATATCTAGTGAGCAGGCGTCTATTTCACCTTAGAAACACAACAAATGGATTCCAATACGAAAAATATGTAATAAAACAAGTGAACACTTTTAGCATATGTTAATATGCGAAAACTGTGAATTACTGGTCGTCATATATGCGCTTGTTGACGGCTCATGAGAAAGCGGGACACCATGTTAGAGAGAGTATCACGCATGACACCATGTTAGAGAGAGTATCTGCATGACAGGTCTACAGAGGGTAAAGCCTAGCTATCGGGAAGATGATTTCGTGAGATTAAAAATATTTTACAACGTCAAGTTTTACTCTTATCTGGATAGAATTGCCGACAATTGACTCTCTATTTGCATTTGAGAAGAATGGCTATTTTATGAGAAAAAACATCGTAATCGAGCCACTTTATATAGTCCATGTAGGACACGAAGTTACGAAGTACTGTATGACCCAGTTACGTCATTGGCAGGATATTCCCAGCGAGCATTGATACTGCTTTGCCGTATAATGCAATGCTTTGCTTACTACCCTGCTTACGTTTGCCCAGCAAGTTGAGGTTGGCCCAGCATTAAAACAGCGTTAAACTGACGTTGAGAGTCGGGTGCAAATACCTACATGCCACATGCAAAACTAGATGTGTTTAACCAATGTTGTTTTAATGTTGGACACGACTCACAAACGCTGATCCGATATTAGTTAGACGTCTCGTGTTAGCTGAAAAAGGGCATGTATTTCGTATAAACAAACGCAAAAAACACCAAACGTTGACCCAATGCCGGTTTAATGTTGGGCAGCCTTCTACAACGTTTCCCCAACTTTAAAACATGATTGGTTCAATATGTTGCGTTAACTGGGAGTGCACAACCTTAGTTACCGAACTTATCAAAATAATTTATAAAAGCGCCAAGTATGAGCTGAAATTAGGCGAGATATTACCATACAATGAATTAAAAAAGACACAAAGACAAATTCCATTTATATGTATATAATTGTTTCTCTGTGTTTACCCATCTTCCTCCGCAGGGCCTGCGTCTGTGACGTCGGGAGTAGCAGGCCCTGCGGAGGAAGATGATTGTGTTAACCCATAAAACAAGAACATTTAAAATGATGAGGTGAGCATTAAAATTGTTAAATATGGTTTAACTGAAATTGTACAAATTTAAGTATTATTTTTTATCGATTTGACGTTGTGGATCGCGGTAGCGAGACACAACGTCAAATCGGTAAAAAAAAATTTATTGTGTAATCCAGCGCCCCACCACAAAATATATTACCACGCTTGAGCAAATACTCGGTAGTGGCCGCTGAAAATATAAAGTTATCACACCGCACGGGAAACGTTTATTAGTGTTATTTGGCAGGTCTTTGATAACTGCGCGCTTATCTCGTAACTCCGGAAGACAATTTGAGAACTTGGTAACACGATTTCCCGATTACGGTTATTATTCTACCACAGATCAAGTGATTAGAAAAATAACATTTCTCTCACAGCATAGACAGATATGTCTATGTCATGTCACATGACATAGAGTCTATGTCATGTCACATGCCATAGACATATCTGTCTATACCGTGAGACATGTGTATGGTTAATACATGTATAAGCTCACAGTGTCTTTTTCAAACAAAGTTAGTGAAAGTGGTTTTGTTCAACACATTCATGAATGCGGTCAAAGTGCTGTATGTTCCAATCAAATGGGTAGCATATACCACATTTTAGCTGCTATATATGGAACGCCGACAAACATTACCTTCGATAAATATAGCGTTGACGGAGTGGTTGTTTTAAGGAAACATCGCGTTGCTTAAATATAACAATTCCTTGACCAGTTCAGTCGAATATGAATGCTGTTACAGTGTTGTACATCATCGTGATTAGAATATTGTGTGTCACAAAAATCCAGATTTGCACCTCAGTAATCAATAACTCGTATGTTGTTCAAATTGCAAATCCGTATTGTACATGCTCATAAATGATCTTGGTAGCTCATGTGATTGTTTGTTAGATCATAACTTTACTGCTCCTTCAGTGCACCCTCAATGAAACACACGAAATCAAAAATAAATATTAAAAAACAAGCTTTGTTATTATCGGTATCATCGAGATGGATTTGTCATGGACTAAGGCCCAACACAATAAACTTAATCATGATGTAACAAGTTGATTTTAAAGAATTTTTTTCATCAAATACCGCCATATTAACCTTTTCAGCGACGTGATCGTTTTTAGATGTCAGATTCTGACGTCTAAAGGCGGTCCCGCGCTGAAAGAGTTAAAAAATTGTTATAGCCGCATATCCATACCAAAGGTATTCAAAAGTGGAAAGATAAACTTATGACATCTCAGATTGAAAAAAAGAACCTTTGATTTCAAAAGTTTATACACAAATATTTCAGCATTGTAAGGGTTAACAACGTCATAACCCTCGGGCAGGACAGCGACTAAAGGCAGTGAGCTGGAATTCAGGGACCTTCGGTCAAGATCGTCATAATGGCACTCCGCGTCCTGGATAACCTTGTCGTACATTCAGGACTCATGACGGCTTATCAAGATAGAATAATTATATTTCTCACACTCGCTGGTTGTGTTTTCACCATGAGACGTATGTCGGTACTAGCCAATACCGCACTCCGTTGTACTACATTTATACATGTTGTATGCATGCTGTATAGCAAGTGAATGCTGTTGACTGAGCGTCGGCGATTCACCACCTTATGGTCGTCTGTCATGTCGGTCGACTGTACACTTCTCTGCACCGTTGAAATATTTGGACAGTCCTGTGAGAAAATACAAACGGTGTTCATTTTCGTGCGGTATGGAAAAATACAGCACATGTCCAAGGAATAAGGTGTTCGCCTGAAGGCTCACACCTTATTCCTTGGACGAGTGCTGTATTTTCCCATACCGCCCTCAAATGAACACCATAATTTGCATATCATATATTTCGTTTTACTTTGTTGTAGAGGGATAGTATTGACTCGAAGAACAAGAAGAAGCTACTGGATGTTGACATTAAATGTATTTAACGTGCACCTCTATATCAAACAGCTACTAGCAATGTTTGATGCCAACTGATTATAATCGATTCAACCCTTAAATCGCTGAAATATTTTATATAAACCATGAAGACCAAATGTTTTTTTAATATGAAAGCACCATATCTCTCCGCTTCATTTTAATACATATGTACGGTGGCTTTTAGGGCCACCACAATTACACGTTACACGTTGTCTCGATACAAGTTAGATCTGTAGAAATACAAGTTAATGTTGTCTAATAACATCTTAACTCTGTTGAAATACATGTTAGACATGTTGAATAACAAGTTAAATTTAACTTGTATTTCGACAAAAAACAGCTTGTGTTTCAACAGCTATAACTTGTGTTTCAACCACCGCGTAACTTGCAGCAGGCCAGTTGGGGCCATGTTGCAACATACAAATGAGCTTTGTCCTAGTATTAACTTGTATTTCCACAGGTCTAACATGTATCGCTACACAGATAGGATGCATCATCATCTTATCTTCACACATGTAGAACTACACGTTAGCTGGCCTCGAGGAGGGTGGTGACGATAATTTATGTGATCCATGTCGCGAGAGCCATTCGCTGACACCACATACCACAGATCCCAGCATTCTAGATGTCGGTTCAGCTCTGCTACAATGTATGTGTGCCTAATAAAAACAAGAGACTGTTTTGGGTCAGTTATCGTGCTGATCTACACCAGTTGTAAGATGAATCATGTTGACGATGCTTCATGCGATACGCTGTGTGGAAATACATGGTTTAAAGTTGAGAAAAAACAAGTTATTACTGAGAAGGGAAAACACATGGATTTGTATTTCACGACATGCAAGTTGAAAGTTGTTGAAAAAAAAGATAGTGTTGCTAATATACAAGTTGTTTTATGTCGAAATACATGTTAATTTTAATAAAAACTAACTTGTTTTTCAACAATTCTAACATGTATTTCAACAGAGCTAAGATGTAGTTCGACAACATTAACTTGTATTTCTACAGCTCTAACTTGCATTGCGACAACTATAACTTGTATTTCCACAACGTCTAGCTTGTATTTGTGGTGGCCCTAAAAAGCCACCGTATATATGTTATGTGGCCGTTATAAATATTTTACTCTTTCAGTGCGAGGATCGACTTTACTCATCAGAATTTGACGTCTGAAGTCGATCCCCGCGCTGCAAGGGCTACACATACTGAATGATTATCATGATTATAGTGATACAGCTGCTGTTGGTTGACGGAACTTTTCACATTATATTCATGATACTAGCATTGGGTCATGTAGGTAGGCCTATGATGACATTATTAACATAATTTAGGGTGGTTGTAAGCTATATGGATGCAAATACAAGACCAACGCTGGTTTTATATTGGTCCACCGTCCAGCAATAAGCAAATGGTTCATCGTTGTGTGCTGAAAGGGGTAATATTTAACCTGGTAACTAGTAGATATGTCTACAGATGCATTATACATGTAAAAAATGATGTTATATACATATTATTATTATCTATACATCTCTTGGTTTCGGAGACTGGGCCTGCAAAATAATGTTATAAACAAACAACTTGAAATCACAGGTCATATCTAAGCACTAATGCTAAACATAGACCTACCTCCTTTATATTTCACTTGCTCTTCTTTTTATTCCACTTTAATATAATACATATTTGTTTTCTTGATAAATGTTTCGACGCTGTACACTGCAAATTTCAGAATGATATGGCACATAGAATATTATGCACAATGTAGTCCATCACTGGTTTAACAAGTTCAAAACAATGCTTTGTTTGACCTTCCACGGCTTCAGCACATTGCATTCTAGACGCTCCCCAGCAATCTAATCAGCACGTGGGGCGTAATCACTATAGCTCACTCAGTTATAATGTACATAGTTATTTTCCCCGATGTAGTTATTTGTAATTATACGTACAAATTGTACGTTTAGTTTGCTATGTAGCTTCAAGTATAAATTATTTTATTTGTGTCAGGTCAAACCGGACCGCGGCGTCAACGGGTCAAGCCGTGGCTTGTTGACACCATTGTTTTCTCGCCTCTTTTAACTGTCACATATCACACCTCAGGCATGATATGTTAAGCCAATGTTGTTCTAATGTTGGGCCGAGGTGGCCCTACATAAACCCAACATTGGCTCGACGTATCGGATAACGCCTCAGGCATGATGTGACGTGCGCGTAATTAATTGTAATTATGACTCCAGGATTATAATTACTGCAATTATAATTCAGCCGATTCTCAATGATTACATGAATAAATAACAATTCGTCACCGCTAAGCTAACAAGTCATTATACACATGATACACAGCTTATTCAAATACTGGACTTATATCTCAGCAAAAGCATAATTGCCTGGCAATGTTGGTTCAATGTTGGCAAGCCGTCTGGGTCATCGGTCCAGCATTCAAACAACAATGTCCAAACGTATCGTGACGTGCGTTGTTGACCGTATTTTGTGACATTGCGGCGTATCAGGTGACACCCGGCAGACATTGGCACAATGCTGTCTCAGTTGTGGTTCACAAATAGCTGGCCTGTACGATGGCCGGGACCGAGCGTGAACTTTACCATGTTTACCGGGGGAATTCCGCAATAAATTAGTTCACCCCATGCGTGTCACCGTGCCCAGATTAAACATGTTAAATATAATTGGAATATACCTAACTTGTATATTAAGTAGGGATGCATACGTGGTATCATCTGCAAACATCTCCATGCATTAGTTTGATTATAATCATGCCAATTTTCATCTACATCATGGCCGGATTCGCTGGCGCGAATTCGGCCATGATGTAGTTGAAAATTCAGTATTATTTTCTGCCTGGTGAGACCGAAAATCCCTGGCACTAGTAATTTCACAAGTTAACCTCTTGTCTGGTCAAGTGTATGGCAGTAGATATTAAGCGCAATCATAATATTTACCATACGTTTTGATGTTTATGTGGCCGGTCCATCCTGCAGACATGTTGTAATATCACATGAAGGGTATTGTGCCTGCTATAAATTAAAATGAACTATAAACATGAAAACACACACAATTAAAATATATCAGCAAAATTATGTAGCAATACAAGTACAAAGTATGTAATATGTACTGCACTTTTTAATTTGGTGGTTTATCACTATGCTTTATATCAAGAATACCACATAGTATGTATTATTGCTTATTATATGCCTATATTGCATTTACATCAATACCGTAAACCATAAATATATATTAAACAGCTAACCACGTTCAACTTTGTGTTTTTAGTGCATAGTATTTAGAGGTAGCTAGAGCCAATCCAGTCTTTATTATTGGAAAATAAGAAAGCTGCAGATTGCGAAGTACATATAGTTACATTGGAAACATAGTGTGACGAAACTGAACGTGAAGTTGTTGCTCTTCTGAACATGTTCGGTTAAGGTATAGGCATAAAAAAACTCTGAGTAGCTTACTATTTCGCCTTACAGCGCCGGAACCGACTTTAGTCGTCAGAATCTGACGTCTGCAGACGTCAGATTCTGACGACTAAAGTCGGTCTCAGCACTGTAAGAGTGAAAATATTTATAATGGCCGTAGACCCATAACAGGTATTCAAATGAATCGGAAAAAGCTAACTGGGACAGTTATGTTGATTTCAAATTGAAAAAAACCCTTTGGTCTCCAAGGTTTTCATAAAAAATTCAGCGCTTTAAGGGTTGAGATACGTAGGCCTACACGATCTTCAATATCACTCGTCAAAATGTCTGAAGGATCCAGTGGATTTTCATAATGTTTAGACACAGTCTTATTCACAAGGTGGCGCATTGTGAATCAATAACACTAAGAATACATAATACATATCTTATGTAGGTATATTTTTGATAACATGAATATGAACATGCTTGAAACCGTACATACCAAGTATGCGGGTTCAGCAGAATAAAGCTGCGTTCATATTATACGCGACACGACGCGGCGCGTCACGAGGAAGTTGAAAAAAACTGATATAAGTAAGGCTAATTAGTTTCAAAGCGTTGCTATGATCACGAACAAGAAGGGGACGTGACGCAATGGCTAGAGCGCCTGACTGCCTCGCCAGACATGCATGCATGCGTTCCGGTTTCGAGCCCCGCTGTTTCTCACCTTCTCAATGAGACTAGGCGATCACGTTAATAGCGGCGTCATCAAGTTTAGTTTGTGACCAGTGTATAGACGTTAATTTTGCGCAGGGCCCCGAGCTGCGCGCTCCTCACACATAGCTGCTACAAATAAGTTGTTATAAATGTTATAAAACAGTGACTGGGTATTTATTTCTTGTATTATTATGCTATTTATATAAAAAGTATGTCAATAATAGCGCACAAATAAGACAAACACACATGGCTTGATGGATATGGACGACAGGCGACATTTTAATAATTTTGTTGAGCTAAAAAACAACTACCTCAGACATTCCAAAATTATGCAATAATATTATTATGCAATGTTCATAAATAATTATGCAATGTTACCGCACGTGGGGAAACATTACATAGTCCATATCCTAAATGGTTGCTATGACAACCCAATAACATGTTTTAGAGTAATTGCTAATTGTGAGACCTGCGCATCCACGTAGCCGTAGTTCATCTAGTAATCTGTGGTATTCACCACCTTGCTGTCTCTTCTGCAATATTGGATGAACTCACAATGAACGATTTTTTTCGCCTAACTCTCCTGTACACCAACGTGAGCAAAATTAGATCCTAAATTGTCAGGAAAATGCAAAACTTCTGCCGACATGTTGTCCTCCTGCTACTTCTCTGTATGTATGCTGTGCCCACGAGGCTCTGCTGTTAGAACACACCACTACATTATTTTCTTTGCCCGACCACGACATTCTAAGCGGGAATAGAGAGTTTTTGCTCAACAATTACAGACCAATTATCATGGAAGGCCTATGATACTATAAGCAGTCAGACGCGACCGATCTGTTGATTATGAGAGATTTTCATTATGGTCGTATGCTTTTTAAGTCAGGTAAAACCCTCGGATCTCTACATTCCTAGCTTTTTAATGGCTAAGATATGTAAAGCTACTCGGGCTTTATCCTATACGTCAACAAAGAAATTCCCGCCTTCTGTGTAAAATGACGCTTGCAGTGTGAACAGATATATCGCGCCGCGCTGCGCCGCGCCGCGCCATGCTGCGCCGCGCCATGCCGCTCGTATATAGTGTGAATGTAGTTTTGCGAATATCGAATTTCTGGACACAACATAAAAGTAGTCTCTTCCTTTTCCGGACAACACAATGATTGTTAGGGATTACATCTCTCGTTGTAACTCTCGATCTTGCTGTTCCGACGCGATTTCAAAATCGTCCAGATAATAGCTCAGAAAATCGAAGGTCGGTCTGTCAGACGCTTCCCTCCAGCAGGCCAGTATCATGTCGCAAAAGAGTTTTTCGGGACAGTTTTCAGGTCGGGGCATCCTGTATCCGCTCCCGAGCGCGTCTTTCACCGACACATTTGGCATGCCTGCAACAAAGTGAACTATATAATGTATATTGTAATGTTATTGGAATAGAGTTGCAAATGTACTACTGTCTTTAAAAGACAGTGGTACATGTGTAACCATATTTCAAAGCAAAAGAGCTGAACAACAATATTGCATAACATACATGAAGTATATTTAAATAATAAATCCTCTATGCCGACCTGCGAAGGTGAGCAATATGTTTTGCTTAACTCTTCTTCGCCCAAATTCCCATTATAAAGTACTCCTTCAACATGTTGAACACAATTTTTTTTTTTTATAATTGTGATGTAATATTTCAAATATACCCTCATAAACAACCATTAGTCGCAGCATAACAAAACTTGTCATGTGCCATAGTTGTAAGATGATTATTGCAAACTTGTGCTGCTACCGATGTTTCCCATTGTTGCGAGCTTGGGCAAAGAAGAGTTAATAAAAAAGTAATCCCGCTAAATTAAATAATTTAAATTTTCACCCACTAGAAGTTGTGTCTCGCTACCGCGACTCACAACTTCAAGTCGGTGAAAATTACTCACTAAATTTGAGACGAAACATTTGCAAATATCGATGTTCAAGCACCCATTTCATTCCCAATAACAGTGATTTTATCGGCTAATAACACGAATTTAAAATGAATATAGCCGAGCATATCGGGTTAACCTTTCCAGCGCGGGAACCGACTTTTTAGACGTCAGAATCTGACGTCTCTAGATCCTGACGCACTGAAACAGTAAGATGTTCACAATGGCTGTAGACCCATAACATAGATATTCAAATGAAGCGGAAAGAGCTAACTAAGACATTTATGATGATTTCAAATTTGAAAAAAAAATATCTCGGTTTATAATCTTAGAGGAGTTTCCCAACTCTGCACAAGGTGTCAAAATGAATGAGAGACCTTGTTCTTGGCCGTTTTCAGACCAGAGTTCAGCCTAGGGCCATCTCTGTTTGCATTTCAATGACAGTATATTTTCAAGCCTTACTATTACAGTGTTATTGGAGTAGCTTGACAATAAATAAAATCTCTTTTCTCTGCTCTGACCTTTGTAAAGTTCTCCTCCTCGTGTGACAATGACATAGAGTAAAATGCCAAACGACCAGACGTCTGTTTTGATGGACGCCGCACGTCCTGTCATCAGCTCCGGAGCCCGCCATTTGATTGGTAATGTATGTCCTGCAATGTCAAGCAACATGTACTAGACTAAGTTTATGTATAGGATTAAGCCCGAGGAGCTCTACATTCTCGGCCTTTTCCACAGCTAAGAATGCAGAGGTCCGAGGGTTTTAACTGACTTAAAACACATCCAAACATAATGAGGATCCCTCGTAATCAAGAGCTCGGTCCCACCTGACTGATTATAATATCATAGGCCTAGCATTTTAATTGGTATGTACTAGGTCAACAATAACTCTCCATTCCCGGCTTAGAATGCGTTGGTCGGACAAAGAAAAGAATGTAGTAGTGTGTTTTAATTAGTGATGGAGTATGTGCAAAGTAACGTTTCCAAAGGTATATACGTACATTCTTTGCATATGTATGATATGATATATTGTAAAAACGCACACACGGAAATGAGCAATGTCTGTTATTGCAAAATGAATACAAATTTTTCGTTGGGGTCATACATAGACTGAATACACGTGCTACATATGGGTTATATATTATTATGATGATATTATTGTCAGGAGAAAGTAAATAATCATGTCAGTTTATGGGCAACATCATGTGCATGATTTTTACCGTCATATATCTTGTAGTGGATGAAGATGACTTGATGTGAGTTAGAAAATGAAGAAAATCGGCATGTATTGGCAAACCAGTTTCGTGGAAATTCTCATTCGAAAATCCTTTGATTGTAGAAAAATTTGGTCTGTTTTCAGGGATGTAAAATGATGCTTTAATGCATCGTGAGGGCTTAAACTTGGGTTCAATCCTCGTGACGGTGCTATTATCGCATCTTCGTTTTTACCACAAGGAGCCTTCCAGTATTTTCTATGAAAGTAAAATAAATATTTATCTGCACTAACACACTGAATATTGTCCTTGAATAAAGTGTTAAAAAATAAACTTATGTAGATCAGAAGTGAAATAAATAATGTGCTCAGTCGAAAAACCCGCCCCTACTTGTAATTGAAAAGTGATCCACAATGTAACATAATGTGAAAAGGTCATACATGTACATGTAGGCTTATGTCTTATGTCTTATATCTAACTCCGAAGGCTAAGATTATCATATCTTAATTAATTGCTATATTACAAAGATATAAATCGCTTAAATTTTTGATCGACACAACAGTTTTATCTCTCACCTTCTGGCGAACTTTTTCCAGAATTGAATGCATGGCTGAAGCCAGATATTTTCATAGTTTGATCTGCTGTTACGAGTATATTGTGTGTAGTTAAGTTGGAATGCACAACTCCAAGCCTTTCCAAGAAGGCCATGCCGCAGCTAATCTGAACGACAAAGTAGTAGGCACATGTAGTTAACTTTAAATCCGTTTATTCAAACTGACTTCTCTCTTATCTTACCCATTCAGCGCCGAGCACGACTAAAATCGTTTCTGTTTCACTAGCACAGTTACAGTTATGGGAAATGAGTATTTAAAACATCAATATCTGAACATTCTTGGTCTCAACATAAACAAAGAAAACGTATCAGTAATTTTCACCCATTTGCATTATTGTGAGTCGAGATAGCGAGACACAACTTCAAGTGGGTGCAAATTAATTTTAAATTAAGTAGCTGGGTTAACCCCAATAGGTGATGTAGACCGTAGTGCAATTTTCGTGCTTTAGAAATCTTTAGAAGTAAAATGTCTTAACCCTTTCAGTCTCGGGTCCGACTTTAGATTCTCAATACGTCAGATTCTGACGTCTGAAGTTAATCCCCGCACTAAAGTTAATCCTCGAACCTTTATGGTGGCCGTAGACACATAACATTGTCATTGGAAAGAGCTGAATGTAACTAAGCCATTTGTGATGATTTCAAATTGAGAAAAAACACCTTTTGTATTTTGTTTTATATAAAAATATTTCAGAGCTTCAAGGGTCAAATCTGTGAAACTCTCATTTGATGTGACCTAATTTTGCAAATCCGAGCAATTTATAGTCACTAAGGTAATTAATTGTATGATACTGAAAATTACTTTTTTATGTGTGATATTCATTCAGAGCAAAGTGTGTATTATTTTTTCGAAAAATATAATGTTGTAGGAAATATAGTACTTCTATTATAGGCATTTGGACAGCATCACACACAAATCGTATTATTCCTCAAAACGCTAAAATATTTCTGTATAGACCATGTTTTTTTAATTTGAAATCATCATAAATGTCTTAGTTTGCTCTTCCCGGTTCATTTGTACACCTATGTTATGGGTCTACGGCCTTTTTAAATGTCTTTACTCTCATAGTGCGAGGATTGACTTTAGACGTCTGAATCTGGCGTCTACAGACGTCAGATTCTGACGTCTAAAGTCGATCCCCGCGCCGTAAGGGTTAACCCTTGAACCGCTAAGCACGACATTTTTATTTGTTTTATTATTATTAGTTGATCAAATCCCTGTCAGTGTAAACAAAATGAGTGTTTATACATAGATTAGCAAATGTTAATTGGGTCTCAAATTAAACACATATATCAGTGATTCTCACCCACTTGACGTTTTGAGTCGCGGTAGCGAGAAACAGCTTTAAGTGGGTGAAAATTTCAATTATTTAATTTAGCGCTTTGAAAATAAAAATGATCACATGATTAGGTTCACTTTTAAATAGCTCGCCAAGCTTATTTTATTTCTAACGCACATATGCTGCAAAAGTCATTATGATGCGATAATACGACGTGTGACTAAAACCTTTTAGAGACACTGACCTGTGAGGCGGCTTTGATCATGTCAGGGGTTGTTAACTCCACCTCTGATTTTCTTATGTAGTCGTCTAAGGAACCATTCTCCATCCAATCAAACACCAGTGTCTTATATTTGCTGCAGGATACATCAACACCTACGAGTTTGATGACGTTGCGATGAGAACAGCGTCGCAACAGCATCTCTTCGTTATATTTATCTGAGAATGGCGGCTCTATGCGTTTGATGGCGACGCACGTACCTTCTGCGGTGTGGCCTGTACAATGTAATGGAATTATAGTTGCCTATGAACCATTTTCCATGCTTAGCGAGGTATCCACCGTAGCGAAAAACTACTATTTTAGACTTTTTAAAATTCACTACTAGACCCAATCTTTGAGATATATCATTTAAAACAGTTAGCTTTAATTGCAATTCATACGGATCAGCAGCTATAAGAAACAACAGAATTAATATTTCTGTCATATGAGGAAATAATTGCATACTGTGACCACCAGTTTCATGTACTTCATTTCTTATTACATGTATCAGGTAAGAAAATTACATTGGACTCAAAATATAGCCCGGTTTAAGACCACTTGGATATAAAAAAAATTGTATTCTCCCCTTCACCTCGAACATCACACCTCACTTGGCTATATATTGACTTAAGCATGTTAAGAGTGGCCAGCATATTTCCTTTTATTCCAAAATGTTCTAATACTTTCCTTATGGCATCTCGGTCAATAGAGTCGAACGCTTTTTTATAATCTATAAAAGCCACATACACTTTTTTCTTTTTATGTAGATATTTCTGGATAACAGAATGTAAACTATATATATTGTCGATCGTTGAATATCTTTTACGGAACCCTGCTTGGTCATCACTAATAACCCCATGTGTTTTGCCCAGGCCTAAAGTCTCGCATTTAGAACCCCGGTAAATATCTTGCTAAAAATACTAGTCAGAGAAATACCGGTTTATGGAAACTACCTTTCTTATGAATCGGTATGATTGTAAATTTAGCCCACATTTCTGGAAACTGAGATATTTGTAAAAATTGTATCGAAGAGACGCTTTAAATATATTTAAATATATTAATTGTGTTGCCATAATACATGTAATATAAACATGGTAATAATTCACTGTGGTCTTGCTTACCCTTCCAGACTTCGCATTTCTCCCGACTTGTGATTTTCTCTTTCATTGTTAGAGATTCTGCCGGAATGTGAAGAACGCCATTTGCTGTGGATGCAGCCGGTTTATCTGGTTTTGTTGTTTTCCCTGGCGTGGAGACGCGATAGTCCGTATAACTCACGTCTTGAATTATAATAAAGATTATTGTGAACGAGACATTATGGTGCAGTAGCGCAGTAAGCACAAAACATTTGTATAATATTTGTACAGCGTCGGCCCAACGTCTTCCACGTTGGCCCAACATTGTACAAATGTTTAACTGAAGGTGAGCTGTACCTTGGCTGATTGTGTGTTTTTATATTGCCACTGAGCACTCAAACAACGAGACGTCGACCAATGTCAGTTTTATGTTGTGCCGCCGTCTGCGAGGACTGACCAACATAAATTCAACATTGGTCCAATGTATCGCGTTTGCTTGTTTTTACACACCCAATTAAGTTTCACAAGGTTTAATTGACATAATATGTACAAAATCAACTGTGATAAAGAGAAACTGACACCCAGTAGCATACCATTCCCCATACAATTCTCCATAAAATAAGGCATCAACCCATTTCATTTTTTAATCAGTATTTCAGACCATAATAATTGTGTCCCGCCATGCGAGACGGTACATCCCGGCAGCTGTTTTTACAATTATTTATCTTTATAAGGTCATCTAAAATTTAATGTAATATACATAACTAAAATTATAATTATAGTAAAAATATCATAAAATAAAAAATTAAAACGATTTTTCAGAAATGCTCCAGTGAGACTGAAGGGCGGTAGAATAAGCAGCACGGTATTACAGGGTCAGTATCAGTGATCTGGGTAGCCCCAGTGGCTGAAACAGATTTCAGCCACGGATTGACCCCATACAAAATCGTGGATATTTATTTGGACAGTGATATCTAAGACTTGCCTTCGAATAATCACATCGAAAATAGTTAATTCAAAATGCACAGAATAATGAATGTAAGATTAATATAGATATTACAATTATGTGTATGGTTATATGAATGATTATAAAAGACAGAATTAGTGTCACAATTAAATAGTTGTGAATATTATTATGAAAATTCTAATAAGTTTGATCGTCAATTTTGTTAAGTTTGTGGCTGAGCAATACTGATTTATTATCTTTTTTTACTCTTTTGATATAGATATATTGAAATACGGGTATATATTGAAATACGGATGAACACAAATGCTTATATCAAAAGAAGTATGTCCTACAGATACAACAGATATAACAGATGCAGATACAGATACAGATACGCGAAAAAGCCTCTCACAGCCTTTTAAGTAAACTCACTGCCTAGTTACGCAATGCTTTAAAACACGGAGAGCATTCAGTTGTTCCATTTTTACTAATTTTTCATGAGATGCTATGTTTTGTAACCGCTCGTGATGTTTTGAACTACTTCTGTGGTATTTGTATCACCATCCAATGCATCAGTACAAGAAGATTTTAGATTTTCTATTTCTGATGAAATATCTTGGTGGTCTTTAAATAAATGCATCAGAACTTGATAAAGACTTTATCTATTTCTGATTGCATACATGTTAAATAGAACTATAAGTGTTTTGTCACATGAGCATTTATAGCTTTCTTTATATATTTGCCTTCTAAGATTTGTCTGACAGTGTTTGTACAATAAATACCAGAAGACATCCATGCACCATCTACGTCAATTATATTCAGTGGGAAATCATATCGCACGTACATCACATGGAGCCGTGTGAAACACACCTATGCGAAACACGAATAGGCCTATATCTTTAAATTCGGAATGGAGTAGTTAGACACGACGAGCCTTTTCACAATTATAGCGCCATATCAAATGTTACCGGTACCGCAGTTTTCCTATTGGCTCATATTATGGCAACATTGGCTACATAAAAAGTCATTTTGAACACATAAAAGTTGATTTTGGCCACATAAAAAATCTTCTTAACTACAGAAAAGTCATCTTGGCCAAATGAAACGTCATCTTGTGTACATAAACAGTAATCTTAACCACATAAGTATTGGTCTTGGTCACATAAAACGTCATCTTCGTCACATGAAAATATATCTTGGCCACGTAAAAAATCATCTAGACCACGTAAAATATTATATTTATCACACAAACCCTCATCTGGCAACATAAAATGATATATTGGCCACATAAAACGTCATCTTGGCCACATAATACCACTTAAAGTGTTATCTTGGTCACATAAAATGTCAACTTGGCCACATAAAGTCATCTTAACCACATAAAAAGATATTTTGGTCGCTTAAGTAGTCATCTTAACCACATAATAAGACATCTTAGCCACATATAAAGTGATATTGGCCACATATGAATTACCTTGCCCACAGAAAAAATCAACCTGGCCAAATAAAATTAATCCTAACCACATAAAACGTGATCTTAGCTACACAAAAAGTCATCTTAGCAATATAAAATAACCATTTTAACCAGATAGAAAGTGATATTGGCCACATACAAATTATTTTGGCCACAGAAAAATTCAACCCGGGCAAATGAAAAATTATCTTGGCCGCATAAAAAGTGATCCCAACCACAAAAAGTCATTTTTGCCACATTAAAATTAATCTTAGCCACATAAAAAATCATTTTGGCGACATAAAAAGTCATTTTCGCAAAACAAAAAGCCATCTTAACCACATAAAAAGTGATATATATCGCCAGGAGTCATCTTTGCGATATAAAAGTCATCTTGGCTATATAAAAAGTCATTTTGTCCACATAAAAAGTCATCTTTGCCTCATAAAAAGTCATATTAGCAGAATAACAAGTAATCTTGGCACGTAAAAAGTGATCCTGGTCATACAAAGCATCATCTTAACCACATTTAAATTGATCATGGTCATCATCGTGAATACTATCACCAGGAATGAATTATTCTGTCAAAAGCAAAGCTAAAAGAAGTATGTGTATTGCATCTGTTTGAATTTGTTTGTTAAAAATCATATATTTGGCTGTACAGTTGATCGACTAGGAAAATAAATTACGTTGTCACAAATAGTTGTCATTGAAATCGAAATTTGACCCTGATTATGAACTTGAATCATCATAACATTTATCATAAATAAATTATCCATGTATAAACACAACACAACGATGTATTACACTTGTTTCTAGCTAGGTCATGATTGTATTATTATTATTACTAAAAGTGTACTTATAAAGCGCATTATTATATACATTTCTATGCGCTGACAATTATGAAATTTATATCATATTATGCTGGAAAAAGTTCATGCTCTGAAATAAAGATTGAAAAGGTGAGTTTTGAGTTTTCTTTTAAAAGTTTTTTGTGACTGAGAGTTTTCTTTTAATAGTTGTTTGTGACTGGGAGACTGAGCTGGTCAGAGTGCTGCCTGTCAGGCGCACACAGCCACAAAATGTATACAAACGGTGGTCCACAAATAGGATGGTGTCCATTTTGGATTAATGCAAATTAGGTGTTCTTCCACTAACTATTTTTTAGGGCATTTTTAATATCTTTTTTAATTGATGATTCCGAACCAACTAGTAAAAAAATAAACACTTTTGCCAACGTTAAATCAACATTGGGTCAGTGGCTCGTGTTTGCTGGGAACATTCTCTTATTTTCATTAGAAAAGTTTAGCTTTTTATAAACTTTTCTGAACTTTTCTTTTCAAGCGACTGGAAATAGCATTTTCGGCACATGCATCGATACAACTGCGATACACTTATACATTGTGTTATCAGTGGTGACTTAGGACATGTTGGGTGATGGTATTTTTTCAAAACTTGCGCTCCCATTTGGCGGGATATTTGTTAACTTTGCTACATACAAACACAATACGTATGTTCTAAATCACAATATAAGAACCACTTAATCATGTTAATAATCTCGGTAGACCATATAAAACATATTTTCAGCGTATTCATTCTGGTATTCGAAAATGGTGACGTTGACAATAATTTATGTGCTGACAATTAGCTATCAAATTTAAATTTACTACTTTGTGGCGATGTCACATTCACAGTCACACCGTCATGACGCAGATCACAATTGAACAGATAATATCAAGTAAGTTTATTAGCTGTCATAGCAACCATCTTGGCTTTAGATTATGCAATGTCACCCACATAATACGGTCAAATTGCCTAAATGTATCTATATATCTTGATTATGCAAAGTTATCCCACATAGTTAAGACATGAACACATCACATATTATTTTAGAATAATAATGTTATTGGTTGTTTTTCTTGTAAATTGCAAGATTAAAAAAAAAACGTCGCAGGGGGACCACCTCAACCAAACTATGTCTGCTGTCTTATTTTGTGAGTTATTATAGTGGCGAACACGAACATTATTTTTTCTTGACATAACAGCAACGCAGATCAGGCAATAGCAGGTTTGTCTTATCCTGCACTTGAAGTGTTTGTTTTGCCATACAAATTAATGGACATTTAAACTCAGAAAAATCTCCTTTACTTGTTTAATCAAGTGATATTCCTTTCTCCGTCGTTGTTGTTCCTACATGGTATGTCATTCATAATTATGCGTAATTTACCTTTATCAATTGGAAGATCATAAACGTTTCCGTGAGCATGTTCACCAGGTGGCACATGATCCAATGACGTGGACTTTTCCAACCGGTTGCGGACAGCTGGAGTGACGCCCGAGTCCAAGGATGTATTCCGATCCGCTTCAGCTGAAGAAGAAACATTTTCATACTGATAACAGAATGTCTATTCTGACAGACAGATTATGTTGAGCCTAGGCGGCTTTAACCCTTTAACCGCTAAAATTATTAAATTTTAATTTTCACCCACTTCAAGTTGTGCCTCGCTGACGCGATCCACAACTTCAAGTGAGTGAAAATTATTAAGCTTTGACAAAATGGCGATCAACTCTTTTCAAATCTTGCTGGTTGATGTCACATTTTATCTTTACCATATTTAAAATGTGGTAATAAAAAATGAAAACCCGAATATATGTGGCACCGACGGTTAAAGGGTTAATTTTGGGCAACATTACAACAACATCGGACAGGTGAAATGAATGAATGAATGAATGAATGAATGAATGAATGAACGGTGGAATGAATGAATGAATGAATGAATGAATGAATGAATGAATAAATGAATGAATGAATGAATGATGAATGAATGAGTAAATGAATGAAAGAATGAATGAATGAATAAATGAATGAATAAATGAATGAATTAATGAATAAAAGAATGAATGAATGAATGAATGAATGAATGAATGAATGAATGAATGAATGAATGAATGAATGAATGAATGAATGAATGAATGAATGAATGAATGAATGAATGAATACATGAATGAATAAATGAATGAATGAATGAATGAATGAATAAATGAATGAATGAATGAATGAATGAATGAATGAATGAATGAATGAATGAATTAATAAAGCATTAGACAACCTCAGTACACATACAGGCTAAAATGGGCCAGGACAACCTCCTAAGGATGGCAAGATGAATCAGATGACACTGACTTCCAGACACAGGATTCAAAGTTCGAGATCTGGCGGTCTGAGATCGAGTACGCTACCTTTTGGTCACAGAGGCTCTCCACAATATTGAATCTTTTCGAGTGAGCGGAGAGGAAACATTTCGCTTCTATGAAAGTCCAGAGTGGGGTTCGAACCCGCGAGTCCTGGCGCTCTGAGGTCTATATGTCTATCAGAGAGGCATTTTAAAACACACTGAATCTCCACAAATTGGCAGAAAAAACCGCGTATGTATACTGTATGATTCAATAAATTACTAGTTTGCTACATTGATTTTACTCCATATATTTTTTTCAAATTGGCTAATAGTGTAGTGGCTATGTAATGAAATCGAGGTCAGTTGGATCGGAATTGGAATTTTTGCCACATCGCATTAGTGCTAGAAATGTTCCCCGTTGTTTACTCATTCAGAAAAAACTTTGTCAGCATTTCCTATTTTCAAGATAAAGGTCAATTCATGACCTTCAAAGGTCAATCATATAATCGAAGGTCAATTGTAACAAATTTTTGTCTAGTTTATTATTATTATTATTATTTTTATTTTTAGAGCGAAGGTCATTTTGTGACCTTCAAAACTCATTCATATGTACAGAATGTCAATAAAAATGATTTTTTTGTCACAATGCTTAAAATAGCCCACTCTCTCAGAAGAAAATGTAGCCTGCATGTTTGTATTGTTAGGGTCATTTTGTGACTTACAAAGGTCATTATAATAATAGAAGGTTAATTGTAACGGAATTTATTGCATATTTCCCATTGTTCATTTAAAGTGGATGATGTGGCCTACCAATACACATATAATGGTTTATTTTAGCAGACAAATATAATTTTAACTATGGTACTGTGTATCATATAACCTACATAAAATCCAAAGATAGCTTAGGCCTACTCTTCTTGAAAAAAACGTGGTCGGCATTTTTTCTATTCTCAAGACAAAATTCATTTTATTCATACTTAGAAAGTCAATCATAACCAAAATGTGGAAGCTTTTACATTTCTTTTATGTATAACGAGTCATGTAACCTACACAAACGTTTAAAATAGAGTACTCTTTCAGATATAATTTGGTCTTAAACATAAATATTGAGCTTAGTAACATGTCATACTTTTCATTTGAGAAGGTACTAACCAGTCTCATATCAATATCACATTTTAGTCAAGTCCTTGCCACATAGACTTACAATCATTAATACATTTATCAGTTGATTTAGGTAATAGAATAACGGTAGGTATATGCCACAATAGTATAATCATCAAACGGCACCCGCAAATGACAACTTTGTCCCACACTTTCTGACGAAAGGCACCGGAATCCTTGTATAAGAATTCATTTCAAGAGTTACAGACTTTATTTCTTGGAATATATAGGCCTCTATTGTTAAATTTTTGATGTTATTGACGACGTTACTTATACACAAAATAAAGCGCGAAATATATTTCTAATGTTCATGAAAGGTTGATTGTATTTCACAAATAAAATTTATGCAAATAATAAAGGTATTTCAGCCACTAAGCAATTTTTAAACTTTTGATTTCTGAATATAAAGCTATTTATATAAATTGTAAAATTAAAAATAACTTAAGGGGCGTTGCCTTTATTTCTCGGATAATTTATTTATTTGTTGAATTATTATTGATGATAGGCTTATTGTTGTATTGTTGTCACATACTGAAATAACGATTTTACCTAGTACAACAACATGTTTACCAAATTATAGCTGCGTAGGGCTACATCACATGACTCATCTATTATTTATAATAACTATTATCTTATTCATATACCTTTTGTGGCGGATCTGAATTCAAACTATAGTTCTTGAGGGCTCTTTGAAAAAACAATGTTGTGCAAAATTAAAACAACTTTATTACAACTAGAGATAAATTGTTGTCAATGTCATCTCTTGCAGCTATGTAGCCAATGATAATCATTGGTATGTTAGCTGGGAATTGCTTCATTTTGAGAGAGAACCGGCATAGCCTGGAGGCAGAATCTGAAAAGTGTTCTAGAAAAAGGTTTAGGGGTGACACTTTGTTACCATCTGGAGAACATTTTGCTATTGTCTATCAGGCTCTCACGCCTAAGAAAAACGTGGTTCCCGTTGCCGCATTATACGTTATCATATTATCAGTATGCTTATATAGGGGTACCCCAAGACCTGTCTTTATTTAGGGGGTTGGGATACGTAAGCGTCTGTCCTTGTTGCTATAAGTTACCAATCCGCACATGTAATATACCAAATAACAGATGATTACGTTTTCTAGCAAACTGTGGAGCAGCCAGTCATGTCTCCACAGACGTTGCAACATAATATGTATTGTTATTACAAAATAATTGTAAGCAACAACAAAACAAACTAGCCAACATGGTCATTGGAAACGGCTTAATACAACAAAATTATTGGCCATATCTATATCTGGCCTATGTTTTCTGAGCCCGGACATGTATATGCCTAGAACTGAGTGGTATTTAGATTTATGAATGTCATATTTTTTATTGTAGATCATATTGCAGCACTTTATGAAAATGTATGTATTTATCCTGGGATGAAATCCTCAACATTAAACTTTGCTCGGTATTTAAGTTTATAATTTGTTATCCACTTGTTATTACACCATTTAGGTGTGCTGAATGCGAATCGGTCGGATAATATTCTATATCTTTCTATATGTCTTTCACCTTCAAATTAGCAAACCGAAAAAAATGGCTACCAAAATCACATCTCCTATATTTTTTTGTTGCACACAAATGCACAATTTCTGTTTTTGTGTGATTTATAGTCGGGCAATGTATGTCTCATTTGATTCGATCACAATTACGTATATTTGATCTTCAAATACATACTGGTTCCCACAAGCAAAAACGTAGAAGCGTTTCTATGATTCTGAATGATAATATAATACAATACATCTTTTTATGGAAATCTACAAAACTAGATTATGTAATACGGAAGATTAGGCTACAAATAAGGCATCATAAACTATGTTAGGGCACATTTTTTTCTGATATGCTTTCATATACCTAATATATCGAATGACGTCATGATTTTAATTGCAAATATTTTGGGGTTTTTTCTTTTTTTTCAAAGACACTAGAAATAAATTTATCTAAAAAAAATCTTGCAGAAACCATAGAATAATTTTCTGTCATGTGCAACAAAGCATATAAAATACGGGGTTTTCTTTACATTTTGGCGGTCATTTTGTGTTTGCTAATTTGAAGGTGAAAATCACCACATATCGAATGTTATGCGACAGATTGGCGCTCTGCACACCCAAATGATGTAAAACCACGTGGATAACAAATTATATACTAAGATGCCGTTTCATGTTTCAGTTTTCAGCCCAAGGTAAATACACACATGTTTATAAAAAGCTGCAATATAATTTTATCAAACAAAATGTATGACATTTATGAATATAATCAACACCTATTTTTAGGCACACACAATCCTTGACCATGAATATGTGGGAATACCACATACATGTGTCTATGACAATTAGTTTTAACGTTATATAAGAAATCTTGTTTGTATCAAAGCCTGTCTAATTTGCATAATGGAGATGGTGAACTAGTGTCGTACGAACGTGAGACACAACAACATTAGTGTGAGCTGTATTCAGATGGTACAATAATTGGGCCAACACTGTGTCTTGCATGTTGTAGTTGGCGCGATGCCGGCCCAGCATCCTAAGGTGATGGTCCGGCATCGTGCCAATGCCTGTTTCAGATAATAATGCGATATAAACTGTTGAAAGAAGAAGGAAGGTATACAGCTATTAGTTTTGGGCGAGGTACTTTTCTTTCACCTCTCACAATTTGTAGTGCCTATGACCTGGCCTAAGAGCGGTAACTAGTTACTGAGTCGTAACTAGTTACTGTTTTATGCCTGGTGATAGAGGAGATTCTGTCTGGGCGTTGATGGCCTTGCGTCCTGCCATGTGACTGGACGCTCGCCATTGATTCGCTCAGGCGCGAATCAACAAATGTACTCAGCCTATATTGTGAGGCTGAGAAAGTTTTGGGGCACTGATGAAGTCACATCCCTAGCTGAGAGGGTTTTTTCCTTGTTGCATATATTGTAAAGCAGTTACATGTTTCTCTGTGTATAATACAACTGTATCAAGCCTCGAGTGTTCAGAACTCCTGACTTGCGTCTCTGCCAAACTTTCCAAAAGTCAACATGAGTCCCCATGACTTTGAACATATATAGTCCATGAGCCAGGACCATGAACAGGGGGTTATTGGTACCATAAAAAGGTACAAATTATTATTATTGTGATTTTCGACAAAGTATATGTCCGCACTACATATTTTTGCATGATAGCAGTTTGTATGTAGTAGCTTAACGGGTGTTATCACGTCACAAATCAACCCAACCTCTAAATGATTTATCATTTCATTTTAGCAATCATGCATACGTTATTGACGATAATTTTAAAACCACTCAATAATACAGCTTTATTTTTTGCTTGAAGACTGGTATATATCTAACACATTTTGATACTAAATTTGATGCCAATAAACAGGTGATAAAATATACAAATATGTAACTATAAATTTTATATTATATTTATTATTATTTTTACAATGTAGTAATAGTGATTGTTTTGCGTGGCTCAATCATGTAAGGAACACAAATTAAGCATTTCGATTTTCGACTAGGTGTATGTCTGTGGTAAATATATTTACATGATAGCAGTTTGTATGTAGTAGCTTACTGTATGGTATCACCTCACAAATAGACCCATCATATGAATTACATGACCATTTCATTTTCCAATGCAACATATGTTATTCGTAAAGTTTTAAAACTACTAGATATTATAGTTGAACATTTTGTATGTAGGCTGATGTATATCTGTACTATCTTATTGTTACATTTGATGTAAATGAAATGGTCAAAACATAACAAATTATGTAACTAAATATGTTGATATGTACAATTTTTCACGTTTTTGCTACATAGTTACAGAGATTGTTTTGGGTGGTAGCCCAATCACGCAAGACGCACAAACTTGTTATTGTGTTTTGGCAAGGTATATGTATGTACTGATTATATTGGTATGATAACAGTTCCTATGTACTAGAATTATATGTGTTAACTTATCACGTAAAAATCAAACCCACTGTGTGAATGATTTAACCGTTTTATTTTCCTATTCAACGTACGTTATTGACCACAATTTAAAAACTAGTAGGCATTATAGCTCTATTTTTTAATATATGCGGATAAATATATCTGACATATTTTAAACTTACGTCTGATGCAAAAAAGATGGCCAAAACATAAAAAATATGGAGGTAAATATGTGTATATGTACACGTTTTCACTCATTTGCTATATTGAAACAGTGATTGTTTTAAGTTGTAACTCAAGCACACAAGAAATACAAATTATTATTAATGAGCTTTTGACAATGTATATAGTAAATACTAAATATTGTTGCATGATAACAGTTCCTATGTAGTAGCCTAATGTATGTTATCACGTACAAATTAATCCACCCAACCCCGTGCAACATACAACGTTTTTGTCATGCTTATTAAAAGCTCCATTTTTGAACGTAATTAGCTGATATATAACTATTCAACATGTTAATGCTAAATTTGCTGCAAATGAAAGAGCCACGACACTGAACAATATCTAACCAAATATTTGTATACAGTATTTTCAGTCACACTTTTAGTAGCCCTGCGAGAAACATGTGTCCTAGTAACTTGAAACGGTTACAACAGCTTGAATTATTTTTTTTGAAGATATTCGCTAAGCAATACGTGATAACATTTACACATAAACTTGAACCAGAATGTATTATGTGTGCTGGATGGAAAGCGATCATATGAAAACATTTTTTTCGGTTGATGTCAGTCCCTGCATCTCCGGATATATAGGCCTACTTTTCATTTTCTAGATTTATAACATTGTCATGACAATTATGAGGTTAGTTGGTTGCAACCAGCACTAAATTGTATGCAGAACATAATGAAACTGGTCGTGTTTCAAGTAATCACCATGACCAAAATTGTGTAATGTTACTGTACTGAAATCCAGTTGAAAATATACATTTTCTAGATATTTTAAAATTATTTGAAAAACAATGAAATTTACCACATTCTCCATCCAAGATAATACTTAGTTTTCAAAAATGACAAAAGATCCCATTCATTAATTGCAAAAACAAATAAGTATGGTGCATCACATAATGTCTTTAAACTTCTCCCATAATCAGCAACAACAAACGAGTATGCAAATTTGGCAGTCGTGTACCTACTATATATCCAGATGTAGATTTGGCAGCGTATTAACGAATTGTTGTGTATACAATTAGCCTATATCAAATCTTCATCTTTACTTAGGACGCCAATAACATAATACAGAGTGCAACACAGGTATATTATTTTGGGAAAATATGGTGGCACGTTACTTCATATGCCTTCAAACCGAATTTTGTAGTACCATGTGCAAAATAAATACCCTAAATAATTATACATTCAATAATTGGGTATACACAGAAGCATCCAGATGCATAGTAGGTATACACTTCTGGATATATATGATATGGTAGGTGTGACGTGTCAGCTGGATAAATTGAGATATAATGTAAATAATTGACAAAAATTAAAATATTAGATGTCACATGATTGTATTTCTAGGTTTGTGATGGCTCTCACAATACATCTCTAGTACAGATTTGCTGATGTAAAATATCCGGAAGGACAGGGATCCATTATCGTTGCTGAGATGGGCTGTGTTCAAAAATCTCCAAGGCGAAATTTGAATTAGTGGCTGGAATCACTGAACATGTGTTTTATTTTAGGCTTATCCAATATTTCTCGATGTCAACTACTAATATACACTAGGCCTACAACTTTGCATCCTCTTTTGAAAAGACAACATGGATGGACATTTAGACAGCTGTGTAGTATTGTGACTTCATGGTACAATCATATCGGCATACAATAGCATATTTACATTTAACTTCGGGTGACCTTTAGTGATCAACTGGTCAAAAGCAGGTAATCAAATTTAAATTGGTTATAGCTTGAAATATATCGGAAATTAATCAATAGTTATTTTTACTTGTTTATATGCTTCCCCACCTTAGCCTTAATATACCAGATCACTGTTGACTAGGTCGGATGTACGTGAGGGGTCAAACATAACACATTTAAATATGTTTCAAACTTACACAATATTTATATCCTGATTACATTATTTGATTATATTTTATATTTTTAACATGCTGCAATTTATCTGTAAAATTAGGCTGTTTTATGGTTATTAGGGTTCGCAACCAAACCGAATCTCGTCTAGTTATTTATGTCAACAATACATTGTGTCCGGGAAAGCATCGAAAAAAAAGCTTGGAACATTTTCTCACATGGCACACACCTCACCACATACAATAAGGTCATCAGGTCGTTCTGGAGAAAATAAAATTACCCACGTTCATATGTATTATCTTGAATTTCATGCGAAATCCACGTGTTTAACCTCTCATTTTTATTCAATTATTGGCATGGTGAGACGTTTACCTGAAAAATGGTATATATTTTATTGTGTTTTTAATGAGCCTAAACTACACAACCCCACCTCTAAAAGGGGACATATATGTTACGCTGAGCAACTTGAAATAAATAGCTGTGTGAGACCTTAAGCTACCACATTGCGATTGCTATCATACTAAATAATGTTTATTACGACATGTAGAATAAGATGGTATGAATCACATTTTGTACCTTTTTTTGGTACCGATGACCCTACCTGGCTCATGGACTGATAGCTCTTCATTTCACTTCTGCTCTATTCAAGCTATCTATGCAAGGCACCGGAATCAGATACAAATGAATATTGTTAACCCTTTGAGTGCGGGCGACGCTTTTAAGCGCATTCATACTCTTTTTCCACAACTAAAATTTGACAGAAATTGAACAAATATGCATGTATAAATCTTGAGTAAAGCCCCCATTGTGAAATTTAGCAGGTTTAATTTTTAAGTGAGGAGGTATTTTCCTTTCATTTGAAGTTGGCAATTGCGTGAGCAATGCCAACTTCAAATGAAAGGAAAATGTTAAGTAGTAATGAAGCACTTAAAGAGTTAAATATTGTTTGATGGATAATCCTGTCACAAGGTATGTGTAAGGATAGAATTTGTTCATACAATAAAAACTGAATTGCTTCAATGTTGGAATCAACACTGAATGAGGGTTTGACTTCACAGATGTGTGTGATCTTCAACAACATTAACACTAGAACAATATACCAATTAACATCATTTCGAAATATATAATAGTATGTAGTCCCCCAAGTAGACTGCATGTGGGTCGGTTGGCTGTGGATTCTTACCCGGGCTGGGTCTTGTAATTGTGCACATAAAAGGCCCCAAATTATCTAAAGGCAGCTGTGCAATACTTCTTGTATGCAATCCTTCTAGTGATGATGTGCACCACTAAGAAGCCTTAATATATTTCGAAAATAAACGAGGCATATATATATAAATAAATTTACATTTGTTGCAGACAAATACGCAATTATGTATATGCATGTTAATCAATGGTAATGTCTGGCTGTTAAATACGCAATTATGTATATGCATGTTAATCAATGGTAATGTCTGGCTGTTAAATATAACTTGGAACTTGTGTTATAACACAAACTGACCTATTTGAGCAACATATATGACCTTAATAAATTAAATGACCTGATCTCAGGTATTAACCTTTGATTATATTATTTGTTATTTTATGTCACATGAGTAACAATGATCATACGATCTGTTATTCTATGTGAAGTATTAACATTTGGTGATTCACACTGAATATTTTGAGAGATCACAAGACATACTTGATTAGCTCCACTGTGTCAGTTTTGTACCTTGCATGACCTTGTATGACCCTAAAATGACATTGAACCTAAAAAGAAGAAAGGCAATAATCTTTTTCTGCAAAATTACATCTTACTGAACACGTTTAACGATTTGTTATATAATTAGCATGCCAATCCAAGCAAATTATATAGCCCACTGCACTATGTGATGTGCACACTGTGAATCTGTGGCGTGAGAAATGCGCTGGAAATTCATAGAGTTCACAGTCGATGAAAATGTTATGATATTTTAAAATAGATAAAATATTATGATTATTCAAAGTAGGTAAAATATTATGATATTTAAAAATAGGTAAAATATTATGTTATTTTAAGGCAGGTAATTGGCCATTGAAAACATTTTAATCATATTCATTTAAAATTAAGGTAAAATTAAGGTAAAATAATTATGCTGTGATCGCATGCAAACGTGCCAATGTCTCTTGGATGAACCAGACGTTGTTAATATTATTACAGACAACCCTAATCACCGATTAATTTTGAAGCTACTGGAATTGTGTTTTATGAAGAGTGGTCTAAAACTAGATACATTATCTGATGATGTTATTATTATTTCAACTGGATAATAATTAATAACTACAACCATAAATAATTATTTCTGATACAACTAAATAATAGAAACACACTACAAATTAGAACGTAGAGGCCTACCTGTGTCTTTAGGTTTAGTAGACTTTGTAAGAAAATGTATAAGTGACCACCTTTTCTTCTTCTTCTCAACTTTTTTCATGTTTGGTGTGGCCATAATCATGTGATGATTTGATTATTAATATAGCACATTCATTTCAAGCGTCTCCTTCCTTTTTATATCTCCGCCCATCTTTTACAAAAAACTCTATATTTTATTAAACTTTCACAGTGGTTACAAAATCAGAGTATTACCATAGTATGTGTTGTGTAATCAGATAATCGATAAGTAAAGCTCTACAGACAGTATGCACGACGTATTTATGAGCAAAGTCTGCACCCCCCAAGCAAACACGATACAACAGTGTCGTCTTAACCCGTACAACACAAAGTATTATTGTGTAAACAATGGAGACCAAAGGAGACTTTTCAATTTGAAATCATCACAAAATGTCCTAATTAAATTTAGCTCTTTCCGCTTCATTTTATTACATATATTATGGGTCAACGGCCATTATACATATTTTACTATTTTAGTGCGGGGATCGATTTTAGACGTCAGAATTTTCGACGCTAGTCTAACATCACGCATCGTGTTTGGTAGAGCTCTTGCTCTTCTGTCTGTAGCTCCACAAAAATATATCTGGCATCGCTGAATGCTGCAGCACTTTCAAGCACTTGACGTTGTGTCTCGCTACCGCGATCCACAACCTCAAGTGCTTGAAAATTACTCATATTTCTTCAATTTGGGACCAAACAATTACAAATCTTGATATTTCAGCAGTCATTTAATTCCCAATAACAGTGAATTACTCGGATAATAAAATTGATTAAAAACGACTATTGTCTTGATTAACAGGCAAAGGGTTAAATCCATATAAAATGTAAATCACTTCATGTAGGATACATGTGAATTACGTTATGTGGACAGAATCGTAGTCTACGCGATAAGATCCGCTCATCGATATTGTCTGTACGTCTAAGATATTGACTGACTTACCATTATATATCAGTGCTGTCTGTTCGGGATTGCACTACACTTCAGCTAAAGTTTGCACAACCATCCACCAAGATCAGTGGCCTATCAAATAAAGTTAGGCATTGCTTGCTGTATTATTGTCTAAATGATGTGAAACCACACATTACTATAGACATATGTCACCTGAGTTACATCGAAATTTATCACGCGGCGAGTTGATTGTTGTTAATTGCATCTATCTGTTGGACCACTTCCACGTGTATGACTAATTGAAATGTAGATTTGTGCTGATAATACGAAGACAATTTAAGAGTGATATTGAATGCTACTTGTACATGCATTATAATTATGCAGCTCTCATTATTAGATATACGTGCAAATGTCATATTCAACTGTCTACATTGAAGTTACTATGGTTTGTGTTTAATATTATGCATTAAAATCCACCCATGGCGTCATAGTCAGTTGGCCAGAGGTGGCCAAGGAGGGTTTCGTCACCACTTGAGCGTGCATACCTAAAACTTTTTTTAGTATGTCAAGGGGACCTCTGGGCATAACTAACATCCGGTTGTCGGCTTGCAGGTGTGTGCATGAGTTTTTGAGGGACAAAATAAGATTACGTAATAAGATTACGAAACCGCAGAAAAATTAATTCGGTGAGAATAAATTAATTTATTACAATTAAACACAACGCTTTAAAAATGACACAGAATGGACCAGATATATGCATAGTATCATTTAAAATGATAAATCATGATAAATCATTTTTTTTAAGTCATTGGATCACAACGAGAAATTAGTAAACGGTGAATGGGTAAACCGAATGCTTTCCCTATACAAATAAATTCTTTGCAATTGATCAATGATCAGCCTATTTTTACAACCAGTATTTTAGGGTGATAGTAAAATGAAATATGAAGGATACTACTTTGTTGTGATATACCATATACTTTGCACTCAAAATAATAATAATAAACTCGATAGTATATAACACATGACCCTGGTAAATGCATATGTATGAAATTACATATAAAATAGATGCATAGAAATAATGTTAGGGAGACCAGATAAGTATACATCATTATCATAAGTATATATACTGTGGCATCAGCTTTTAAAAACAAATACATTTTCAAAGCCGATTGTGCTTAACAAACCAATAAAATATGTTGAACTATACTCGCCGTCAAATTAACCAGGATCGCATGATTTTCGGCGATTTCTCCGTCAATTCTAAACCGATTTTCTTCAAATTTTGCAAAGGCCATTTTCTATTCAAATCCTAACAGCCCTCATAATTTCGTGAAATTATATAGCGCATTTCAAAAGTTAGACCATTTGACATGTAATAAATTGAAATTACGACGTTCCTCTTTAACCCCATTAGACTAATTTTAGAATTTTATTACATGCCAAATGGTCTAACTTTTGAAATAATAAATATTATTTTGTGAATTTTTTACCCCTGTTAGGATTTTAATAGAAAATGGCCTCCGCAAAATTTAAAGGAAATCGGTTCAAAATTGACCGAGAAATCGCCGAAAATCATGCGATCCTGGTTGATCATTTTTAATTTGACGGCGACTTTAGTGGCTCATAGTTTGTCACTTCAAGTATGAAACACGGTACTGTGCTCTTGACATGTAACATACACAGAAATAACATATAAGAATGTTGCCAATTCAGTAAAACCTCGAACTTCCATGTTTGAATGAGCCATATTATCCAATTAGCAATTAGGAGCAACCCATCTGACGTCTAGCACAACTACGCCGCAAATTATTAAATTTGCTTGCAATACACATACAAGTGAACATAGCTATGGGCATAAAGTAGGCATTAACTGACATCTCATTGAAATGGGCAGTGGTGGAATCAGTAATTGAAGCCAATTTGTTTACTATAATTTCTAATACACACCACAGCTGGCACAGCCATCCTTTTATGTGATTCACAGAGGTACGGGGTAATGCTCCTCTAGAAAAAATGTCAAAATCTAGGGCTTGAAATGGTGCTTTCTGGAGTTATAAAAGCCCAAACTGTGTCAGCTACTGAAGGGTTGCATAATTCGATTAGGCTGATAATCACATTCTTCTGGAGATAATAAACCAAGGAGAGCAATATGGGCACAGCACTAATAAAATGTTTCGGGTAAGTCGTCCTTTGTGGGTGGTTTTTTTAGGATCTGTTGCTTTTTACCATGGAAGTTAATTGACTTCTACAGCAGTTGATGACAAAGGGATAGTACAGTTTGCTCACAAATTGCCGCTCTTCTTTTAATTTAAATCTGCCATTTTCAGGGCTTGAATGACATTACTCATATCAATAAAGTTAGCTGATAAAGATATAAACATATTTGCTGTGAGATGTCCGCTTCATCTCGCCTGATAAATAGTATATGAGTAAAGTTAACAGATCTGTGCCACGATATGTCATGAAGGTTACAGGATGATACATTAAATCAGTAGATCTACATGCATATATGGTACAGTACTATAATGTACAGAAACTATACTATAGAACCATAAAGTTACAATTTAATGTTAAAATATGACATCACCATGTAGGCACATGGCATTATAGTGTCACTAGAATTATGATGGTATGATCTTGTCATAAACCTTGACATTTCATGTTATCAGGCTATGGCATGTTATGGCACTATAATATATGATAATTATAGTAGGGCCTACCATAATATGGAATTATAATGACAATATATGGCAATAAAATGTCTGCCGAAGTATGATGAAATCTTAATGCTTTTATAAACCAGTCTAACACTGAAATGGTAGGATATTCCACATTATACCATACAACGATGGGATGGAGCACTACAGTGTCAGGATATGTTACTTTAATAAAATAATAATACTATAATATTGTACTAGCTGTAGTGTGAAAATGTTACATGAACGATTGTATTTGGTATTAAATGATATCAGTATACTGTCACAATAGGATGCTATATTTTCAGAATATGAAGGAATAGTATCAAGATATGATACTAATTTCCCACAATTTGCTATTATAATGTATATATATGACATTAACTAGTCGATATATGACATTTTGTTTAACTGTATATGACAGTGTGAGTTCTGGTCATGAAATTATATGTGGAGATATTGTATTCAACATCAGCATATGATGTCAGAATATGGCTTTATGAAGTGTGAATATAGCAATATAATTGGCAATACAGCAGTGAGTAGAACCTGCTGTGGGCATCCACTTTTAGGAGCAGCCGACCTCCTATGCGTGGCCACTTGATCGTTCCCAAAAATGACATTTTGTATACAAATGAACCGCCTATGTGCAGCCACCTATATTAAAAGGCCATTTTAACTGTGTCGCAAGGGTGGCGTGATCAGGATCTACTGAAGGCATGTCGAAACGTTGCAATTGCAATCGTTTCACACTTAGTTCCGAAGTGAGTAAAATTTAACCACAGATCTGACATTCTAGTATCCTAGATCAAAGCCATTATAATGGTATGATATTGCTGTATTATGGATATACATGACACTTAAATATCCGCATATGTTATTATATAATTTGAGATATTAGTAATGTAATTGAGGGATGTATTGCATATTATTATGTTCTATATCAGGCCTGCTCTATTGTGGAAATATGGTATTGTAATACCAGAATAAGATGTCATGTGAAAATCAAAATGTCACTTTAATGTGACGCTATGGCCTTATTATAGATTATATGTTGACATAATATATATAACCCTCATGGCTTTAATATGACATAGATATAAGATGACACCAATGTCATTTAAGAGTCATTTTAAACGGTGCTCCAACTATATAAGCCAGCATTCGTCTTATGTCTGTTAGGATTGTTCCTATTGTATTATCTTGACCCTAACTCTTAAAGCGCTGAAATAAATGTATGCTTTCCGTTAAAGATTCAATTTTAAGAATATTTACACAGCGGTAGAGACAATATATCGAGAGTTCAAATAAGCTGCGCACATATTCATTAGTAAACAAATCTTTGTGTGTTAAATCATACATCTTAAACATAAACGGAAACCTCCTCATAACAGCAATGGCGCGATATCGAATTAGCTCACATGATTTAAAAAATAGAGAGAGAGGATGATACAATAAACCAATAACTCCTATAAACCAACGAATATGCACAAGGTGAGAATCAAACGAAATTATATAACAAATATTAACAAAAAGATTTCAAGAATTCAAGTAGCTGCGCACATGGTCATTAGTAAAAAAATCTTTGTGTGTTAAATCATACATCTAAAACATAAAGGGGAACCACCTCATAGCAACAATGACGAGCTATCGAATTAGCTCACATGATGTAACAAAATAAATAACAAATGTAAATATATATTCAAACTGAAATATATTTTATATGACTGACGTAAATAGTTATTGTAATGAATATGTTTCATTAGTATTGTTATAACGTTACATTTTTATCTAGTAAAATCGCAAGTCACATATCGCTATAGTATCCATATTATCATGCTTTCATGATCTGACTTGGGTATTACCACATATGAGGACGGCTGTGACGTTCGCATTTTTTTAGGGTCGGTTAGGGACGTTTCCGTCGCCTTTCTTATCAGACGAGGTGGGGCTTTATGGAGAATTTCAGAGTTGCTAAGTCAACTGATTTTCTCTCGGGGATTTTCTGTCGGGAATGCTTTTCTTCGATTGCAACTCCCGAGTATGTGGTACTAACTAGGTCGTGATTGAAATGGTATGAATTAAACAATATAGTGAATTAAAATCAACTGTAATGTTTTTGTGTGAGGGCCATGTCCTGTGTGAATGACACAAATAATTATAATATGCCATAATAGGCATTATGTATGCTTGCATGGTCACATAGCCCGCTGCAACCTGTTTCGCGGATTGCCTTATTTATTGTACTTGCATGATATTATATTTTGATTTTTTTCAAATACAATATAATTTTACCACTGTCTTTTAGGATACTTTGCTTTCCTCCTCTTTCCTCCTTCGCATCATCCGCATTCTACTCGTCATTCTTTTCCTACTCCTCGTCAATCTCCTATTCCTCATGCCTCATAATAACAACATCATCAGCAACATCAACCAACATCAACCAACATCAACGACGACGACGACGACGACTACAACAACAACAACAACAACAATAATAATAATATTATTAATAATAATAATATTATTCCACATTTTTTCTCCTCCATCTCTTCATCCAACTTCTCCTCCTCTCCTCCTACTCCCCTTCTTCCTTCTTCTTCTTATTTATCCCCTCCTCGTCTTCCTCTTCCTTTACCTCTATTTCCTGTCCTCCTTCTGCTCCTCCTCTTTGTCTTCCGTTTTCCCCTCTTTCTCGACCCTCTCCCCCTTCCTTCTCCTCATCCTTCTCTTCATTCTCTTTCTCTCTCGTCTCTGCCCCTCATCACTCTCATCATCATCCTTCTCCTCATCCTACTTCTCATTATCCTCACTATCCTCTTATCTTCCTGCCCATCCTCATCTTCTTTCTCTTCGATATACTCCATCAGCGAAAATTGGCTGATAAATATACACTTGCATCCCCACCGCTGAATTCCTGCGGAGGGGGGTTGAAAAAAATCACAATATTTTGTAATGTGTACGATTTTCACTTGTATGAAAACACCAGGAGGGTTTTAGCTAATGAACAAATAATAACAGGAGAAGGAGATGTGCTTTACTGGTAGATAACACCAAGGTCATGTCAAGGTCATTTAAAGGTCAAACTCGAAAAAAATATTGAAAATACCCAGTTCAAGCTGTTTAGTGGTGCAGTCGTCCATTAGAAAGGACATGCAGTCGTCCATTAGAAAGGACATGCTTGGTCAGGTATCATTTCAGCACACATTTTTAAAACATTTAGGACAGTGCTGATATTGGGAGGGGTATTGCCCCCATGTTTGCTGTTATTACATCCTCATTCGTCAAGGTTCTATTGAAGAAGCAAAATTCCAATTATGCAGCAGCGTGTAGTATCAGCATGGGCTTCCATCGCTAAAGATTGATACGTGATTAGGTATGGACTCCAGGAGGTTGACATGGGTTGAGGTTGTGCTTTACTGTATGGATGCCGCCCGAAATAAACGCGAAGGTTATGTCAAGGTCATGTAAAATGTCAGGTCTATCAGTTGGTGGGTGATGTTTACTAAATGCGTAATATTTAGGTATTGGGTGATGATTCGGTGTTCAACCATGAAATCCGCACTGCTGCGATATCTGTCATAATTTAAGTATTATTATAGCATTTTAAGCATGATGATGATGAAGACAAATGAAGGTATGGTTTGCTTTATTGCATTCTTTGATTGATAACAAAAATATATGGTTTGGTAAAAAAAATCAAGGTTCTATCTGAATTATGGAGAAAGTTATAAAAATTTGCTTGATTTTATGGTGGCCATTTTGAATTTTTCGTCCCAAAAGAATGCTTTAATAATGACAGCTCCACATCGGCCCGGATATTATTATGGGGTGCTATCAATGCACATTCAAAAGAGAAACAAAGTTTTATCAGCAAAAACAAGGCTACCCCCCATGATTACCATGAGTATACTCGGGGGCCGTGACGGGGAGACATCTTTTGCCCCCCGAGTGCGACGGGGAGACTTCTTTTTCCCCCCGAGTGTACTCGGGGGGCAAAAGATGTCTCCCCATCGCGGCCCCCGAGTTTAAAAAGTTAATGAAGTCAAATCATTACAATATGATTGCTATCTTCAAATTAAAATGTTCATGGTGAAATCCTTTGAGGTAAGATATTATTTTATTTCCATGATGTTTTGAGTGTCTGTTTTTAAATTTGGAATGAACCTATAGGGTGGAAACTTTCCTAACAGTAGGGCCTAATATCAGGCTGGGATTGTGAGTGGTGGGTTGTGGGTCGTCGGTTGTGTGTCGTGAGTTGTAGGGTGTGGGTTGACGTGAAGGTAATACTATTATCCACAGCAGCGTGGTAGGCTAGTATTTTAATATAGCGTATGGTCTTATATAGCACATATCTTAAAATGAATTATATCTTAACTCTGAGACAAGGTTTTACGTTGTGGCCTACATGTAACAGTCACTTATTTTGTGTTTAAATGTTTAATGTGCACATGTCGTGTTTTATCAGGTCTATGGTTTTTATCAAGGCTGATAATTATCATCAATCATTATTATTTAGCTGAGCTGCATGTACACGCGTAAGCGGCCCAATGTTGGGATAATGCTGGCCCAACACTCACGACACTGGCCCAACAGTAGATAACATACGGGTTTGTTGGTTGTACCAATAATTGTTGTACATGTAGGCTACCGCAACAGTAAGCTGCAATATTGTCTGCTATCATTACATTCACCGATACATTGACCAGTGTACTATTTGTCCCAGAAAGTGATTTTATAATGCGAGAGAATAGGCATACACTCTGGGCATTGAACTTGAAGCCAGCGAGATTCTGAACGCGTGCATGTTACAGTACGCTTTGATAAATGTGTGCACACCTAAGAGTATATTCAAATATCGTAAGTATATGTATATTATATTCTTAATACGTCAGGGTGTCGATGTTCTTTGTACAGCTACAACGCAAACACAATACCATGAAGATATTCACACGTATTGATTTATTGTTGGGCCAGTGTAGTAGAGGTTGGATAGACGTATCGTGTGTGTTGGTTACATGTATGTCATGCATCTGGTTGATATAGGCCCACATTGACGTCATTAGCATCGACGTTGTGTTTCACCGTCGCATCAACGTCGTGTGACCAGTGGGCTGTGCGGTCTGAAAGTCCAAACATATCTATACTGTACCATGTGTAGGCCTACTCTCCAATCTTGCAGATGATAATATATCACAACAAACATAAAGTGCTGACTCAGGGGGGGGGGGGGGGCAGTAATGCTGGGTCTACGTGGGCCGGCATCAAATCAACGACATGTCACTGTTCCGTTCGTGTTTTATGCAAACACGTACTTGCCTACCCAATATGTAACACTGCATGATTGCATACGTATGTGATGCTTTGTATTATCGTGATAAATGAATAGAAAATAACCTGGTCAGATCAATTTAGACGGTTTAATCCATAAAAATGCTGAGCTAAATAATGATTTTTTCTACCCACTTCAAACTGTATCTCGCTACGGTATTCACAACTTCAAGTAGGTTAGACTGACTAACACGTAGTACGGTACTATTTTAATCAAAATTTGATTAAAATTGTATTAAAAAAATTGCAATTGTAATCATATTTAATAATCTATAATATATGCTACTATCGCAAATTTCATGCGCATTTCGCTCAAAATATTTTGTTGAAGGACAAATTAATTAAAAGACTGAAAAACGGGATACCAAGTATCACTCACATTAATTTTTGCAAATTGATCATTTCTTTTTGCACTAAACAATGTTTTTAAACCCTTGAATTTTTAACAAATATAATAGTATTTCCAAATTTTATATTGACAATATTTCCCTCCAACCACCTAACTCCTACCACCAATCAGTCAACTTTAACCTCTTACCCGTTAAGTTATCTTATTTAAATTTTACCTCACATCTTTAAGTTGGTTAAAATTACTCGTATGCCCTTATTTGTTCAATTCAATTTGCTATATACCAAACATTTTCAAATATGATTAAAACGACTGTAGCCGTCCTCAGCGCTTAAAGGGTTAAATTATTACAAGTAAAGTGTTTGTTTCGGGGGGGGGGCACGAATCCACGTCATTGCTCTTTGATACTGACATAAAATTATATACTCACATATTCCTTTGATACTGACATATATCGCTATGCGGCACCACAATAAAAACCCACTTCTGCGTGCAAACAACAACAATGGTGCACACTTGTGCACCATTTTTGCAGTTGTCGATGTATCATTGTTGATATTTAAAGGTGATCTATCACCCCTTATATGGTATGAATAATTATACCCTTATATGGGGTGATTGGCAATCATGTGGTGACCCTCACAGAGGGTCACATGATAGCCAATCACCCCATATAAGTGGTGATTGGCTATCATGTGACCCTCTCAGAGGGTCACATGATAGCCAATCACCCCATATAAGGAAACACTTGTGCCCCATCTTGTGGCTACTTTGATTTATTTGTCACAACATTAGTCATACTATATAAGGGGTGATAGATCACCTTTAAGTAGCATGTGTCAAGTTTACCATTGTTTATTCGTCCATGTGTTCTCAGATATTTTAAAAAGAAGGATGACTTCACTACCACCTGAGCAATGGCCAACAGTAGCACTACATGATGGTACACGGATGCCGATGTTCGGTCTAGGAACAGGTATATTGCATACAATCTGATGATGTTTATGTGATTTTTTTTATATAATTTTGTGCTTAAAATTAAATTAAGTTATTAGCAATATAATTAACAAAAAATGTTGCATATTCACACACACCATAATGGTGTGTGGTAAATTATCAGCAGCAGGGCGTGCATGTACTGCCAATTGAGCCCTGTCAGTGAAATCTGTACACGTGGTGAATATCAGTGCTTTACCCTTACAACGCTGGAATAGTTTGTATAAACCATGGAGACCAAAGGTTGTTTTCAATTTGAAATCATCATAAATGTCTTAGTTAACACTTTCCGCTTCATTTGAATAACCTATGTTATGGGTCCACGAGGTCTACGACTATTAGACATAATTTACTCTTTTCAGCGCGGGGATCGCCTTTAGACGTCAGACGTGTAGGCCTAGGCGTCAAATTCTGACGGTCATTATAAATAGTTTAATTGTTTCAAAGGGGGAGGGGCGTCTTTATACGTCATACGTCAGAATTTGAGGTATAAACACCTTCCCCCTAGATAGCGATAATAGTGCGTGTTTGTGCAGGCAATGTGTTAATTTAGAAGCACTTCTTGTACAATTTGATCTATACTTGGATCGTCTGATCCCTCCGCTCCGCCTTGGGATCAGACGATCCATAAAGTCGGACAATCAACGCTTCGAACACACACTACTGTTTTATTGAAATGCTTACTTGCTAAATTTCAGCGCGGGGATCGTCTTAGACATCAGCATCTGACGAATAAAGTCGATCCCCGCGCTTAAAAAGTTAAAATATCTATAATGGCCGTAGACCTATTACACAGGTATTTAAATGAAGCGGGAAGAGGTAACTAAGCATTTATGATGATTTCAAATGAGAAAAAACACATTGGTCTCCATGGTTTATACACGCTGTGAGGGTTAAATTGGTGGTTGTTAGGCCCAGCTGGCGGGTCGAGGGATTACTCAAGACACCCCGAGGGCATACACACAACTACTATCTTACAAGCACTCAAGACTGGCTACAGACTGCTCGACAATGCGGAAATGTATAGGTGAGTTGTAAATAATATGTTCATTTAATGACCTATTAAATTAAAAAATATACAGACATTCTGTACAGGCAATACATTTTAACGCTTTTTTCACTATTCAAATATTCATTATTGAAACACCAATAATAACCAAGGATAACATTATCTGATTATGTGGTTATAGTTTTTTATATGTGGGAGATTTATTATCTTCTAGCTGGTACAAATATATATATGGTCATATTAAGCAAACACGAAACATGATTATAACATTTGTAAAACGTCGGCCCAACATTGTACAAATGTTATACAAATGCTTTGTGTTTGCTGGGTATTGATCGCGAGATTTGATTTTGATAATGATGTGGATTATTTTCCCAAAAGTCATAAAAATGATAGAATTACAAATAACTCTCAACTTTGTTAAAGATGGCTATGATGATAGCCCATCTGAGAAAATATATTTAGGTGTTTTATTAGTGTATGCTAAAATTGCTTATTTGTGTTTAGTACTTATAGCGTCTGTTCCTAGATTATCTTTAAATAAACTGATATATTGTAGTACTCTATGACAACACACAACAATCATTTCCCGTGTTTTACATATTTCCAGTAACGAAAAAGAATTGGGCGAAGCAATCAAGGCCACAGATGTACCTCGGAAAGAAATCTACGTCACATCCAAAGTGTTGTTGGCAAAAATGGGCCGAGAAAAATGCACAGCAGCTGTACACGAATCCCTTGAAAAGTGAGTATAATTAACTTCGCCATGGCCCAAAAACGTTGGATCAACGCTGTTGTAGTTATCTATGATCCGTGTGAGCAGATAACAGAGTATGTATTATGTCATGTATATAATAATGTAGCAGTAGAGTGTTATGTGGGTAATGTGTTCATTTGAAGCCCGACTTCGGAGATTCGAGCCCCATGAGAATCAACTGATACTGGTAGGGTTGAAATGGTACAAAAAGGACCTGAAATTTAACCATTGTCCAACCAATCACACGTTATTACTATGTTTATCACAATAAGACATATTAAAACACTGGCATGCACTGGCAGGCAAGACGGAAATGTTTATTTACGCCCTTCGGTTGAACATTTACGCTCTCCTTGTGTGTGTGAATTATATTTCACAGTGCCCTATGCATGTATATTGATAAAAATGATGATTTGAACATTTTATCCAACCATGTACGCGCTAAATTATTTAATTTTTCTCCCACTTGAAGTTGTACCTCGTTACCGGGACCAGCAACTTCAAGGGGGTGCAAATTATTCACACTTGTTTAACTTGAGACCATGTATTTACAAATCTTGATGTCTAAGCACATTTTTCATTTCAAATAATTGTTATTTAATCCACTAATAAAATATTAATTGAAACATGTTTTCCGCTACATGTGTTGCCATTTTTCAGTCTATGCGTGTCGTACATTGATTTGTACATGATACACGCTCCGCACAAAGGCTTGGTTCTGGAGACGTACAGAGCAATGCAGGATCTACAGACACAAGGATTCATCAGGTACCATATTATACACGTACAAGATAACTTAACCCTTTACTCCCGCACGATGCATCAAACCATCATTTTACATCCCTGAAAACAGAATAAATTTCCTACAACCAAAGGTTTTAGAATGAATATTTCCATGAAACTGGTTTACCAATTCATAGCAATTTTCTTTAATTTTTAAACCACATCAAATCATCTTCATCCACTAAAAGTCGAGAATTGCGACAGCAATTCGCGGCTTGTAGTGGATGAAGATGACAATGATAAACTCAGGCCTGAAAGGGTTAAAGTTCTAGAGGCCAACTCCAAGTGAACATCTGGCTCTTAGAATATTGATGATCTGCTCCCATGTGCTCGGGGAAAAAACTGCTTTTTCTGCTCACCTGGTATTTTTTTTTGAAAATTAGACTGTATAACATAGTAGACTGTATAACGTGTACACCATTATAATGCTGCTGTCACATTCAGGCTGAATGTAGTCATGGTAATAGACCTACATTAGAAAACAGTGTCAAAATTCCAATCATGCGGAAAGATAATCTATACAAATTTTCACCTACATGTGAATACAATATTGATATAAATCAACAGTTTATCTAATATTTATCTAATACTTTTAACGCGTTCAAGTTAATTTTACAAGTAGGCACATTTCGCTTATAAAAAATTGGTTGTATTACACATAAAAATGACATAATCGCGGTTCATGGGATTCAGTGTGTTGAAGCGACACCTTGTGAAAGGTAAATACCTTTAGCAATATGAATTACAAATCTAAAAATGTTATAAATGACACAATAAATGTGTGTAGACCTAATATACAGATATATACATCATTACAACTCTTGATCTGTTGATCGTAGATATCAATATCGTATCTATATCGTTACAATTCCTACGATACTAAATCTATATATGCATCATGACACAAAAAGTACCACTCTACATTTCCTCTATCTGGAAATTTCAGTGTAATATTATTCAATTTGAGATGTGAATTGCATGGATATACTTGCTTAATTTGAGACCAAATGTTTGCAAATCTTCTTGTTTTGACATACGTCTCATTCCCAATAACTCACCGTAAATTAACCTGCTAATTAATTATTAATCGTGCTCAGCGCTTAAAGGGATAAGTTACACACATCCTGATTTTGGTTGGTAGTGATATTTATGATTCAATTCAATTTATTCAAATATAAGATGACGCCAATATTCATCACCACCACAATGATAATGGCTGTAGATCCATACCATAGGTATTCCAATAAAGTGAAAAGAGCCAACTAAGAAATTTATCATGCTTTTAAATTGACAAAAACCCTTTGATCTTCACGGTTTATACACAAATATTTCAGCATTGTAAATGTTGATGTTCAGGTCGTTAGGAGTTTCAAACTTCGGTATTCACCAGCTTGAAGAGCTGAAGGCAGCCGGCTGTCCCACTCCTGTTGTGAATCAAGTAGAGCTACATCCATTTATGAGAAAAAATGAACTGGTCGAATACTGTAGAAAAAATCACATAATCCTGATGGGTTATTGTCCCCTTGTCAGGAGCAAGAAAAACGACGATCCAACGCTGGTCGATGTTGCTAGGAGGTGAGCCAACAAACATACCATCTTATAAATGTCTAAGAAAATAATTAATGGCAGAATTGTACACTTAGGTATGGCAATTTAGATGATATAATTATACCAGCTATGTTAAATAAGTACAACAGTTATGTGTAGAATATTTAATAGTGTAGCAAATGAATGCATTGTACCTTTTGCAATGGTTTGAATAATTTGAAATAAAAGACACACGTTCTGGTATTATCAACAGGAATGGTAAAACCGTTCAAGAAGTCATGCTGAGATGGGGTCTACAGAACGAATTCGTCACAATCCCATCGACTACCAATCCCAAGCACTTGGTGGAGAACACGAAAGTACTCGACTGGCAGCTACCCGAACAAGATATGGTGTCTATGGTAATAACAATGATACTACAACCCCTAGTATTCACTAACCATTTTAATTGATAGATTTGACTCTTGTGTTCATTATTGTTTGGCGATCGTTTGCAACGCTGGCCAAAACAATAAGCAACACAGGATATTTGGACCTGACTAATGCGTTCTCAGGTCGATGTGAAAAAAATTAATGAGGTTAAGCAAATTGTTACTAGTGACGTTACAATTGCATTGTTTATTTTCATATAATAAAACTGTTTGACGATTACATTATTCTATTTGTTTTCAGAGAGACCTATCCACTCTTCGAGTTGCTGCCTGGCCACAGGATCCAACTGAATGCCCGTGGCTCGGATAACAAAGTATATATCAAATGTTCCATTCCATTGATCACTGGTGATAGTGCATTGTGATTTTAGCTAAAACAAAATAAATGATATCATGTCTGCATTCTGTATTTTATTAGTCAGAGAAAGTTAGAAAAAAACTGGAACAAATTCCTTACCCAAAATATTTTGGACCACCGTCTTGTATAAGGGCTGTACTAGCCACACAAAATTTGTTTAATCTGGATATTCATATGAGGATTTTGAGGAGGGTAAAATCCAAAATGGCCGATCATCTCAAAGAAATAAAATAGCGAGTGATAATTAATCATTAATTTGTTTACAAATGTGCTGCTTAGAGGATTGGAAGTTGTTTTACAATAAATAAACCACATAAAAAAAAATGGCCGCCAAATCTTTCATTGATTGCGCCTGTCTGTAGTATATGTGTCAAATTAAATCAAATGGTTTGCATTCTGTGAGCCATTTAAAAACCAAATTGACTGGCAATGAATCACTCTCCATCATGTTTTGCGCTAATTCTTTATGTTCCACATTATTTTTGCTATCATTTGCAATTATTTGTATAACTTTTGGATGCTTATCTTCTGTTTTTGGGTGGCATTACAAAATATACTGTTCATATTCTGTGGATATTCAACCGAGTTAATGATGAACTATCTACATTTGCTTATTTATTTGCCATCAAAACAAAATAATTACAATTAAGATGTATCACATAAGTGGATCTATATAGCTAAATTTTGTAAAAAAGTATTGGTGTAATATAAATTACTGATGAATGGCCACCAGAAACATACAATGTACAGTCTAAAATGTATATAAATATTTAATAAAATAACAAAAAATATAAAAATTGCATAATTGTACATCACCGGGTAATTGATGACCGGTTTCACATACACATGTAGCATTTGCATGCTTTAGACTATGAACACATATTATTTACATCAACATCACATACTAGATTAATAAAATAACATTTGAGCCGACTTTTGAAACTAAAAAGAGACTATCTGCTTCTTATATTCTGTGGAATATTATATCCACTGTGGTATCAGCGACTGGTACGGCTGGTGATTCCTCTAATCATCCACTCATGAAATCATCCATGCTGTCGGGGGAACACCACTGTGGTATCAGCGACTGGTGCGGCTGGTGGTTCCTCTAATCATCCACTCATGAAATCATCCATGCTGTCGGGGGAACACCACTGTGGTATCAGCGACTGGTGCGGATGGTGATTCCTCTAATAATCCACTCATGAAATCATCCATGCTGTCGGGGGATCACCACTGTGGTATCAGCGACTGGTGCTGCTGGTGATTCCTCTAATCATCCACTCATGAAATCATCCATGCTGTCGGGGGAATACCACTGTGGTATCAGTGACTGGTGCGGCTGGTGATTCCTCTAATCAACTTGGTGTTTCGAGCTGACGTCAGTCAATGCATTTTTTAGATTGTTTTTTTAACATGTTCAATGTAACTAATATTATTATTTTCTACTTTATACATACTCTCACTCATTATGTAATTACTCGGTTTCTACGCTTTCCAGAGGTTTTTTTTTGCTATATGCAGTAGCTATTTTATCTCTGGTTTTGGTGCGGGAAACTTAAAAATATCATGGCAATGCTGTTTAACTGTAGTTTATTTTGAATAGTTATCATGCATATTTTATTTAACCTGTGCTTGTTTTAGTATATGATGTCTTTTTATTTTAACATGTTTAAGCTAACTTAGCATGCATATTTTACCGAACTAATCCTGTTGTATATAGTCTTGTACATATGTTTATTTTAATGACGCTTACCGTCGTCAATAAATATCTATCTATCTATCTACATCTCTCGCTGTATTCAAAATATAACGTTTGGCTGCCGATTAAATTGATTTAATGCTTGCACTATTCTAATGCTTACATTTTATGAACAAATTAAATAGAAACCAAGCTGTAGAACAGTGTTCAAGGTTATTGCAAGCAAGTACACTGTACAAGTAAGATTTAACAGTTATAGGAGCTTTGTAACCAACATCATGTTTTATCGTCCCCATCATTCTGCTGCATTTGGATACTAATGTATTTATAAAGAAATTCCATAGCAAATCACGAGCAGCAGAAACGACAAGATCTTCATGCAAGTACACCATGCGAGCTGGTATATTGTTAATAGTAAGTAAATTAAAAAAAATGTAGTTAAATTAAAAACTATGTTTTATTCCTAGTAACACATATTAGAGTATATTTCACAAAACTTTCCTATGACATGTTGCATCATCAACAAATAAACTCAACCTTAAGCATATCAATAATAATAAAATGACAACGGTCCCAGAATTGAGCGTTGTGGAGCGCCAGATGAAACATCTAAGCAGCTTCAACCGTGACACCCTCTACAACCACTCAATGTTTCCTATCAGTTAGATAAGAGGTAGACAAGTCCAACAAATGCCTATTAAAACCATATATTTTTAATTTGTGAAGAAGCAGTCTGAAGGATACTCTGTCAAAAGCTTTACTGAAATCAAAATATGTTATGTCGGTTTGATTTTAACTGTCCAAATATGAACCAATTTCATGGTAAACATCTGTTAGTCGGGTGATTCAATATTTGCCTATAATAAATCCGTGTTGTTTAGAGCAAATCATGTTATTGGTAATTATACTAACATGGTTGTGAATACACTTTTCCATCACTTCTGACGCAATATTTAATAATGAAACTGGTCTGTAATTAGACACAGAATCCCTGTAACTTTTCCTATGAACAGGTAAAACCTTGACTAATTTCCAAGAAGTGGGAACTTTGGACCGTTCCAGACTTAAATTAAATAAAGTCACCAGAGAAGAAGCCAATTCTTGAGCACAATTTTTAAATAAAGTTTATAACACCCCATCTGGGCTACATACTTCATTGCAATCCAGGCTTTAGAGCATCCTTAAAATTTTGATTCTGTAAATAGTACTAAGAATTTTGTAAAAATTTTTATATTTGACGATATTTGGTACAGTTAAAGACTCACTAGTGCTGTTATTGAAAGCTAATTCAAAATATTTAATCAACATAGCCTACACGCAAATCAGCAATGAACTGGTATGGGTGGTGTGCTTGACCTGCAATAATTTTTATAATTCATTTCTTACTTTTCTAAATTTATTCGACTGGTGAGCTCTATTACATTTCTTAGCTTTTGTCCAAGCTTAGTTTTTTTTATACGTCTCACTTCAGTGTCAAACCAAGGTGGCAATTTCCTGGGAGTAAATGTGATCTTCTTATGGTAATTTTGGGTACACATGTTTTAACAGCGTCATCATAGGACTGGAGCCAACATTTCTAGTCCAGATCAACATCTATATTATTAGTACATTCAAATATCTGGAACATTTTACCACTCAACAAAGCTCATAACTCATTCAAATCTACGTTTTTACATTCACTACACATGCACTTTATCGATTTCACATACATCTAATAAAGACAAAATGAAATGTTGTTCCTACTTACAAAAAGCAGACATGTTCACATTTAACAATACTTATATCGATAACATGTGAGGGTCACATTATAGCCCTCACATGGGTCACGATCATCCCATATATGGAAACAATTGTGCCCCATCTAGTGGCAACTTTGATTTATTTGTCACACAATTATTCATCTATATACGGGGTGATAGGTCGCTTTTGAAACAGCTAGCTGGTTTGTTGATGACTAAACTATTCCACCCTATTCACCAGCGGGGTACTGGGATGGTTGCTGTAGTAGTACTTTTCACCCCCATCTGGGGAGAGTCATTATCTGGATCTGATCCGTCTGTTGCATGCTGTACGGTAAGGTACAGAAGCACTAGTAACTGTGTTATGTGTATAGAAAAGTATAGCAAGTATCCAAGGGGAGCTGCAGCCTTCACATTTCTGGCCATAATTCTCTGGGGGGATTGCCAACGACGTACCCTGGTTCCTCCACATCAGTGGCCGTTCTAGCCATAAACAATCATCACCTATCGATGTAAACAATGGCAAATATGCCACCTCGACTCTGATAATTCGACATTAATTTTTCATTTTTTAGAAACAACTATTTTTTAGGGCTTGTTTTAAAAGAGGGTTTAACTCACCATATGATAGCATACAAAACTCGAGCTGTAAACCGTGATACGGATTTATTATGTATATTTATCGTTTTGCCTTTATTGTAATATATGATGTAGCTCACTATTCTGCACATTAGGATACCTTTATGAATGCTCTAGCTATTTTAGTAAAAATTATATTGATCATGTTGTTGTCTTATTTGCTGTACAATCGGCTGAATCGTATTAATTCACGTTAACAAAGCAGGTCATAATTATGAGGAAAATCTAAATATCAAGGGTCATTTTGTCTATTTTTACCCAGAAAGGGTCCTGGCAAAAAATTTAAATGTTTGACAGCATGTAATCATGTTAATCATGTTTCAAGTTTTCTTTGTAAATGATATTCATGAAATTACACCTTTTTTCTGTTATTTTTGTTATTTTTGTGTCTTTCACACTACAGAGAGCAAAACCATATTAAATAAAGTGGAATATTATGATGTGGTTCATTAAACTGCACATTTTGATACTTTTATGAAGGCTCTAGTAATTCTACATTTGATTATATTTACAATTTCATGTTTTTTCATATAATCGGCTAGTTCGTATTGACCGTCTTTCACAAAATATGTCATAATTATGAAAAAAATTAAAATATCAAGCCAGTGTCATAAGGGCTTAAATTGACCAGTAGGAACCCTGGAACGGATTAAAAATGGGTCACAGCTTGTAACATGCTGTCCCCCTGACTTTATTTTCGCAATATATTCCTAGTCTAAACGTTTTGCGCTTGCACAGCTGCTACTTATGAACAGCTTTATTTGGATAGCGCACACATTAGCACGGTTAGCAAGTATTCTATACAATATACTGCTATTCACCTGTATATATAATTTGAATGTTTTGTTACCACGCATGCTCACCTGACATACAATTTTTTGCGTTTGTCTTTCGAATTTCTCGGAATAAATTACTTACTTGTTACTTGTTAGGTTTACTTGTTACTTGTGTCTCACCCGTCGTTCACGCATCTCACTCGTCTTTCGCGTGTTCCCCTCTTCTCTCGTCGCTCACATCCTTTTATATTGATGCTAACTAGCAATATTACAGCTAAATTTATATATTAAATACAATAACCAGATGCCAACCTCTGTGCTTGGTTGTGTCCTTCGTACCCTTGAGTGAATCACACTCACTGAGGTGAAATTATTAGAATTATTCAATTTGAATTTTCACCCACTTGAAGTTGTGTCTCGCTGACGCGATCCACAACTTCAAGTGAGTGAAAATTATTCCGATTTGACAAAATGTAGGTCAACTGTTTTCAAATATTGCTGATTGATGTCACATTTTATCTTTAACATGTTTAAAAGGTGGTACTTCATGTGCTAATAAAAATGAAAACCCGATTATATGCGACACCGGTGGTTAAAGGGTTAAGAAAGAGTCTATGATTCACTAAAGATATGTAGATGATAGATAGACAGCAAACACGCCTCGTGTTTACTGTGTACGGAACTCTATGGCTGGGCCTAGACTAAATTGGGGTGAAATAATATTTGGCTATTAATATGATTGCCAAGACAGCCAGTCAGAAACTGATTATCCCTATTCCCGATACACACCTCAAATCCGTTCATTAATCTTGCCGACAGACAAACAACAGTGGCGGATCTAAAGTCGATCTCCGCACCGTAAGAGTAAAAATATTTACAATGGCCGTAGACCCATAAAATAGAGATTCAAATGAATCGGAAAGAGTTAACTAAGATATTTAACCCTTTAATCGCCAAATTATTCAATCTCAATTTTCACCCACTTGAAGTTGTGTCTCGCTGACGCGATCCACAACTTCAAGTGAATGAAAATTATTCAGCTTTGGCAAAATGGAGGTGAACTGTTTTCAAATATTGCTGATCGATGTCACATTTTATCTTTAACATGTTTAAAAGGTGTTACTTAATGGGCTAATAAAGGGTTAAGATTATTTCAAATTGAAAAAACCCTTTGATCTCCATGGTTTGTACACAAAATATTTCAGCGCTTTAAGGGTTAATCTTATCAATTCATTAGTTAGGCTGCTCATCATGTTCATTTATTAGGCCTATATAACAGTTTCTGAACTGAGCTATACGCTATACGCTCTCTTATCATGCATGATATGTATTTTGTCATATACATGTATTTCAACGTGCAAATCCAAAAGGCAATGTTAACTCCTTACTTTTCAAGTAAGCTCTTACTTTCTTCTGGCCTTGCAGAGCAGTTTTGTAGTATGTAATCAGACGTGCTTGCATGGGGACGAATTCCACTCACATATATATTAGGCCTAGTTTTTGAGGTATCGATCATTATACAAATGTTATCTATTTGTCAATAACGTGTATATCACACACAATGGAATTACTTTGTCTATCACTTATCTTGAAGGGTATATTCTATGTTAGGATAATGCTGTTTCATGATTGACCTAGTCGCAGATTTTGCATCCAGACATTTGACCCAGTTTACTAGTTGAACAATCCAATTGAATGAACTAGTAGGTCATTGCAAAGTGCATTATTACAGAAGTTTAAAAATGAGGCATTTATACACTATAAAAAATGCATTTCTCATTATGTGTCATTAGCATAACTATATTATACTGTTTTGTACTTACAGCTTAAAGCAGACATTGACCTATATCTCTTATAGTAATTTGCTTGTTATTAGATAATTGAGAATAAAAAAGAAGTATTTTTATATCATAAAATAAATTATTATAACTATTTTCAATCTTGTGTAATTTTATGTCAGGGCCATCACCAGTTTGTGTCCACAAATAAAGCAAAAACGAGTCGTAACAGCGGGCCTAATTGTCAATAAAATTGTTTTCATATTATTTTTTCAAAAAAACGCAGAGAAGCATGTTAGGTGATTTTCACACACCAATATATGTCATAGGCTGGTCGATTAGGGACGACCTGCGGAAAAAAATCATCTTACCAAACTCTTCGATTTTGTGTTCTTCAATACCTCTAGTGTCACGGGATAAAAGTTCCGAAAAAAATACCTTGGGGAAAACAATTGACAACACTTTTACAATGTGATCAATTAATGCGAAACATGCCCATTTTTTTTACTTTAACCCTTTAATCCCTCACGATGCATTAAAGCATCATTTTACATCCATGAAAACATACTTAATTTTCCAAAAACCGAACGAAAATTTCCATGAAACTGGTTTACCAATATATGGCAATTCTCTTTAATTTTTAAACCACATCAAATCATCCACTACAAGTCGAGAATTGTAGGCCTGAAAGGGTTAAGACATGACTACCCAAATGTATACGCACATATCTGGACATTTATTTCGCAGAGCAAGATTTGAAAAATGTGTATCAGCTCAACAATTTTTCGGAAAAAGTTGGCCCAGGGAATAACTTGTTTACTGTTCGACAAAAGCGCCGGAAAATAAAATACAAGATGATCTCAATTTCTAATAAAATGACATAGTATAGGCCTATTTGGTACAAAGCAAAAAAAATTATCGTGGGTCACAAAAACATTTCAATGTTCTTAAATATGGCACATGCTGGTCAAAAGCAAAATTCATAGATGTATTATTACTCAATGTAAATACGGTAAATGGGAAGTGAACGTATTATAAGTCCTTGACTGCATTTCACTTCCTTTCAAGCAATAATTTGTGCCAACATAATGACAGGTGTCTTACTTTCATTTATTTTTAATATCACTGTATAAGTTGATATGTTTGTATTTTGTTTGAATAAACTATTTGACTATTGACTATTTACATCACACACCAAAAAGAAAATGGTGACTTTAATATCCTTGAGCTCGTCCCTTTTAAAAACAAGAGACAAAAAGGTGACCCATGGGCTGGATGGGTGCATGGTGTTATGACAATGTTTAATCATTGCATTTATCGAATTTCATCAATTAATTGTATATCAAAGCGAATCAGTTATTATCAAGCTTTGTTTTTATCACAGTCAACAGGCAATGTCAAGAGAAAACCTTTTGTTCGGCAGTATATAGCTGTAAAGGGGTACTGGGATGATTGCTAGTAGTAGTACTTTTCACCCCCATCTGGGGAGGGTCATCAGGGATCTGTTCCGTCTGTTGGATGCTGTGTACGGCATTGCACGGAAGCACTAGTCTACAGCAATGATCCAAGGACAGCTGCAGCCTCCTCGTATCTGGCTATAATCTTCGAGCGGATTGCCAGTGGCATACCCTGGTTCCTCCGCTCCGGCGATAGTGTGTTTGACATTAGGTCTCTCACGTGGGATGAATGGAGTTACCCAGAAATGCCAAAGAGTTTCAGCATTAAATTGCACAGCAAAACTCAAGTCTCCGGCCGTCTGGGCATGACATGCCCAGAACCCCTTATTGGGCGAGCGAAGGAAAACGCTCTCAATAACCCACCATGCCCTGTCCCCCCACCCTCATATCATCATCTGTACATCATTCATCTCATCAATTGACCACAATGTTTTTGTCGTATTATAATGTCACTTAAAAGACCTTTTGTGCCGAAAAGTGACGTAAAGCAATGATTTACTACTACTACATATAGCTGTAAACGTTGATACGACGTAACTAAAGCCCCCCAAGATATTTTATACAGCCTGGAGGAAATATTTCAGGCCCAGTGTTTATTTACCAAATATAACTCACCATTGCAAGTGATAAATAGTACCCGTTGTGCGGGACTAAAAAGACATTGTGTTTGTAAAACTTTGTAAATAAAATAGAAATAAAACGCAAAATCCTCTAATAAGACCTTACAATTCAAGGCAGCAGCTCGATTGTTTGAAATAGTGGTAAATAAATATATGTACTACATGTACTTTTGTTTGTAGTAGTTTACATAGGTTACATATATTTATTTGTGATTCACACTTACTTGTATAGAATACTTGATTGTATAGGTCGAATTATATTTTGCTATGTTCACCACCTAACTTCATCAATTTCCATGAGACGATGGGATAATTACGTATTTTATTTTTAATATTTGTACAAAGTAAAATGTTTGAAGATAATGGTTGAGACCTGGGTTGTATTTTTAGTCCACAAATATGTGTTTTAACTCCATATCAAATTGTAACAGGCCTAACTTCAGCTGCCACTGTTGAACTATTTTTTTCAGTTAATGACTAAATATATTGGATTTTTTTTAACTGTAACACGCGTACGCACCCTAGCTATGAAGATTGAAACTTTTTCCGTGACCCATAAATAAATATATGTACTACATGTACTTTTGTTTGTAATAGATGACATGTTTATTTGTAATTCACACTTAATTGTATAGAATGTCATGGGAATTATTAAGAAGCTGGAAAGTATAACATAACATTTTTTTCCACAGAAAAGTAGTTTTACAGATAGGTCGAATTATATTTCGCCATGTTTACCACTCAACTTTATAAATTTCCACGAGACAATGGGACACTTACGTATTTTATTTTTATTATTTGTACAAAGTAAAATATTTGAAGATAATGATTAAGACCTGAGTTGTATTTTTAGTCGACAGATATGTGTTTTAACTTTATATCAAATTGTAACCTGTCTAACTTTAGCTGCCACTGTTGACCTATTTTTTCAGTTAATGACGGCCATCTTGGATTTTTTTTAAACTGTAACACGCGTACGCACCCTAGCTATGAAGATCGAAACGTTTTCCGTGACCCATAACAATTTGAAGATTTAGATCACCTCGGGTAGAATAGGCCTATATCTATATGGTAATGAAAATTGTGGTCATCTTGAATTTTTGATTCCATAGTGACTTCTGTCTGACTTATTTCTGGGGTATAACCCCACTAAACTTGTTCAGAAAGCTTTCATAAATGATTCTTGTTTTTTTTTGGTGCAAATAAGTGGTCTTGAAATGCAATGGATGAACTAGAAATTAACGTTATTTGTGTGAATTGATCATATTTTTAAAGTGATGTCAATTTTTTTCCCCAAACTATATTTCTCGAGACTTTTTTTCTGTGCTACTAGAAGTATTGAAGAACATACAAGCGAAAAATTTGATAAGATGGGAATTTTTTCCGCAGATTAGTGTTTTTATAGCTATATCGACTAGCCTATTAGGTAAGGGAAAGGTTAAAACACAGTTTAAATATATAATATGGATTTAACCATGTTAACCGAAGTGGGATGTTATTGTCAAAATAGGATATTCATAATGACAGTTTGACATTATAATGTCAAAATATGATATCCTACTTGCAGCATGGGACATTATAAAGTCAGAACGTGACGTTATGATAGCAGGTCATGACAATTTTTGTGTCACATTGAGAAAATGGCTGAAAATAGTATCCTGATGGCAAGATATGGTATACATGCATCACTACATGCATCACTACATATCACCTTAACTTCACTACAACGCTATATTTTTAGAATCTATAATTATTTCCCCAACAGTTTACTGTCAGGATGTCATATTTGAATGTCAGAATACATTATTAAATGTTAAAAAAATGAAGGTTAAAGGCAATCTATGCCAATGTGATCTCAGGGTGTGACAACACGGTGGCATGATAGGATATGGCATATTACTATTACCATATAACATTATAATAGCGGGACATGGCAGTTAAACGTTAATATATGACCTTTTATATCAAGATGTAGCATTATAGTGTTATCACCTGGTTATGATAATGACTATTATGATGGCACATTAGAATTTAACATCGCGAAGTGACAGTTTTATTTTACAATGTGGAATTTTAATATCAGGATAAGACATGATCAACATGGCCTAGTCAGGATATGATATCGTAATTATGATATAATTGTAACTATTTATAGCCTTTATACTGCGACCGTCCTAGCTGAAATTATTAATACAAGAACACAAAATATATTGTTTTTTCAGAAGTAAAAAACGCTTTGAAAATGAGGGAATGTTGTAGTCATCTACAGAATGTTTCCATATACATGTAATTCTGATAATATCATGTTCTTAAATCTGGGCCTATCCGTTTACACTACAGTGTCTGATACCCAGGTCAATTTAATCAGCAATTGATCAATGACAATCTATGACAACTTCTGAGTGCAACCGTCACTATAATGTCTAAGCTGGTTTGTCTAAACTGGATCGATAGATACGATAACTGATGACACAGTAAATACCACCTTGTCTATGCAAAGCCAAAATGCAGTATATGCCCACTTCACGTGTGAGTAGATACTGCCTTTTCACTTTGAAGAGTAAACCTTCAGCATTCAATAATTTAACTGTTCTCGTTCATATAATAAATGCAAAACATACCAACGCGAGCGCGAATTAGGCTTCGAAAATGATCGAACTTTGATCACGAACTTTGATCAAACTTTTATCATTGCCAAAACATACCTGCGCAGAGATGAAGGCGAGCATGAAGGGCAACGCGCCTGGTAATCCAGGCAAATTTCACGTATGTCGTCGCGTCTCTCGTCGCGTGCATATTCGCGTTCGCGTTGGTGTGTTTTGATCTTAACCCTTTAACCGCCGGTGCCGCATATATTCGGGTTTTCATTTTCTATTAGCTCATTAATCACCACCTTTTAGACATGTTAAAGATAAAATGTGACATCAATCATCAATATTTAAAAACAGTTGACCTTCATTTTGTCAAATCTGAATAATTTTCACTCACTTGAAGTTGTGGCTCGCGTCAGCGAGACACAACTTCAAGTGGGTGAAAATTCAGATTGAATAATTTGGCGGTTAAAGGATTAAAACAAACGTAAACCCATCTTCAAAGTAGTGTATTTCAAGTTATGATTGGTGATTAGCTCACATGTTAACTAGGAAACTGTATATATTTTGTTCCTGTTTTTTTTCTTGATTTTGAAGTGTATAGTCAGATAATGGCACCTTCCTACATTCTAAATTTTATCCAAGTATCAGATGAGTGTAGACGATTTTCCAAATTAGCTTCAGGACAGTCAGATGTGGCTCGGGTAGACATAAGTAGACATAAGTATCCCTTAGATAATTTAATTTTTCACTCACTTGAAGTTGCGCTTCGCTACCCCGACCCACCACTGCAAGTGGGTAGCAATTACACACAGTGAACAAAAGTTTGTTTACCTCAAAAGTGATGCTTATTACACTGATGCTTAATACCTTATGTTAATTGAATCACAGCATAACAACTCGTACCTGGATACTTTATTTTATTTTTTACAGAATATGAACGAAAAATACTAATGGTTCTATGTGAAACATATTAATAAGTATCACAATTAATACTCAGTAAGGTAGCGACGTGATCTTATAATGACGGCGGCTCTCCTTGGAGAAGAAGTAAACACTAATTTTCTGATTTTTGTGGGACAAATTTTGTCATAACTTCTGAATAATGCTGCTTTAATTTATTTACATGTGAGTGGTTTGACCTCTTTTACGTCCTTTTTCATCAACTACAGATTGTTTTGATAGGATTTACACCTGGAGACTGCCAACGAAATAGCATATTTTGTCTATCAGTGTCTATCATTGCTTTCGAACCATGCCTCTACCACCATGGATTTGTGGCAAGGATCATTGTCCTGCTGCAACACAAATGGGTGTTGTTGATCCCTAAATACTACTGACTACTGTTTGAGATTTCCATCAGCCACTACCAAATTGCCAACGCCATTGATGCTAATGCATCCCAAAACCATTACAGAAACGTTGCTACGTAGCCGAAATCGCATTGCGACTGGATTCATACTCTATATCTTTCACGTCCATCATCAGTTTGTAAAATAAGCTTACACTCATCAGAAAGCACTACAAGGACAAATTGCCATCGGTGATCCATTGCTGAATCGTGTTGGCCCACCTGATGCGATTGTGTCGGCTCTGGTCTGAAACATGTATTTTTTCTAGCCACTAGACTGAACATGCCACCTGCATATACATGTCGCCGTCACCTCATAGTTTTGATAGCAGCTGCGTACTAACAAACGCTCTCCACTGAAATGACAATTCCGAGGTAGTACTGAAACGTCTCAAACTTGATAGCATCTTCAGACGTCTGCCTTCACGAGCTGACGTCTTCATTGGACGACCCCGTCGGTGTCTTTTTCCCCTGCTGCCTGATAATCTGTACCTTGCCCAAATATTCTGCACTGTTATTTATTGCCGCAGAACTGAGCTGCTATTACATGATTTTAGATACCATTACGCTTGAGCCTTATAATTTGAACTCTATTCCCATTACAAATGTCTCGACTGTAACTCATAATTACAATGCACAGACATAATTTCGCAAGATAATGTGTAAAACATATAAAGATGAAATGTGGTACAGCTTTTGAAGGACAACGGAAATGCTGAATACCGAGCAATCACAATACATTGACCCAATGGTGTTGTCGTAAACGGTGGTCAAAATTAAGATATAGACCCAATGTTGTTTTGATGTTGGCCCACCGTCTACGACCTTGGTCCAACATTCAAAACAACGTTGTTAAAACAACATTGCGTTTGCTTGATAATGCATCCAGACGCGATTGGCACTTCAAGTGGTACCATGGCTATACCCAGTAAACAAAAAATATTTTTATAACATTTTTACAACGTCGGCCCAACGTCTTCGACGTTGGTCCAACATTGTACAAATGTTATACATATGTTTTGTGTTTACTGGGTAATTATCGTGGATATAATAATACAAAGTGAGTCACAGGTACGACGTTTAGTGGCACAGGGGAGAGGGGTGTCCTTAACTGACTGATCCACACACCCCTCAGATATGGTGTCTGCCAGCTCTTATCAGTGGACTTTTGATCAGATATACTTCCCCCTGAACGTATAAAAAGGAAAGGACGGACGGGGTCGGTGTCATTTGGAATTGTGTATAATTTCTAATTACTTTGAGGACAGACCTAATTCGACGCCATGTCACGAAAATTAATACAGACAGCTTTGCTTCAAGGTAGGACTACAAACATTATTTTGCTGTCGCTTTGATAACAACAATAAGTGACATTTTATGGGTAGCGCTATTCGGGTTTATTACGGTTTTTATCTGACCAAGATGACGGGAAGTATACCAAAATGACTTACATTTTTTATCAGCTGATCTGAAAAAGTTTAATAAACATCTACAACACCGATGCTTTATCATAATACTTTATGATGCTATACCTCAACTAGCTAGAATACGTGCCATAAACACACGTGTTGTAAGTTGATGCTCAATTTAGTACTGTTCATGAGGTTGTGCAACTTCATGTTGGCATCGAATTAAGCGTATCTTGTGCGAGGTGGTTCATAGTGTTTGATAATATGAAAACCTCAAGCACTTCCTACTTCTTTACCCCAAGCACCGAAACAAGCACTTTCTACTATTTTATTAGGCTAGCACTTGCTACTGCTTGACCAATCATAACTTTTTATTTTTGAATCTGTTGGCCTTGATGAAATTCAAGCCAACATAAAAATGTGTGATTTAAATAATATAAGATATGCTCTATTTAAACATTAGTTAGAAATATGGCTTCAAAGTATATTGAGTAAACCCAAATTACATATGCATAGGGAATGTACAACTGATTTGGGATTAAAAAACTATATACATCATAATATTTATCTAGCAGAAAGACAAATTGAGATGTGGAATTTTCATTTTGTAGATTTAGGAGAGAGTTAATGATAGAGTCTGCGTATTCTATAATTTAGATGTCATTGAAGTTGAGATGCATTTCATTTTTCACTGTACCATGTTTCTGATGCAAAATTCTACAAGACCTTTATCTAAATTTATATCCATAGCGTATAGACGAGAGGCTTTGTATTGCTACATCATTATTGTGCGTGTGTGTTGTGAATGATTTAAATTATGCAATATTCAAATATAATAGAACATCCTCAGTTTGAAAGATTATGCCCCGTGTAAAAAATTTAGTGTGTGAAATTTCATCATAACATACCATTAAGGTAATAATGACGTGCTCCAAGAGAGTAAAAGCTACTGCATAAACAACTATTACGGCACTAAGAAATACTAGTCATTTTTATTCTATTTTACTAACAAGCTAAATCTCAGTTATTGAGAATGAAATGTGTGTTCAAACATCAAGACATGCAAATATGTTGTCTCAAATTAAACAAATATGTGTAATTTTCACCCACTTTAGGTTGTGGATCGCGGTAGCGAGAAACAACTCCAAGTGAGATAACATAGAGAGAAGAGGGGTACAATTCCAAAACTATTTGTAATAAATATAATTTATAATGCTCGACTTTCGATGTTCACCATTTTCAAATGATTTATAGAAATATTTTCGATTCAAATCATTGTATAACATATCTTATAATAAGCCTACTCGATTGTCTTTGATTGCTGTCCTAACTGGATCGTTTAATGTCAGAAGACAGGAGACAGTTTAGCATGGTTAAAAACTACATGATAACGAAATGATAAACATAATTATGATTAAAACAAAATTGTTAGGAACTGAACAATTAGTAACGCTACTCACGGCGAATAACCCTTTGTGACAAATTTGTATCTATGCGAAATACTGATAAAGAGTCTTATCTTAAAAACCCACCTAATCAATGATGTTGAAATGGCTTACCCACTTAGCTTAATCTAGATAGTTCTGGTAGTTTGAACTTCAGATTGAGCGTTCATGTCTCATTTTGCTGCCAATTGTAGCTACTGACCCGGACTACAATGCAATTGGTCTGTAATGAATCAAATCGAGTACAGTTTTGTATGGGAAAGACCAATGACTTGCCGATCTAAAACTCCAAATTATATTTCCAAACTCGCATTGTGTTGGTAACCAAGCACGGCACGTACAATGGGAATATGAAATACATACCGAGTGTTTTTTTGCCATAAAGTATACTTATCTCGTTTGTGATAATATTAGAATAGGGTATCACCCTTAACATGCTTACAACATGCTGAAATAATGATCACATAATATGGTATTAGCTTGTTCAAGGACATTAAGTTATTTGGTGGGGTTTTTACCGTATAGTTCCGTTTAATATGTCATGTTCGACTGTTTCCTTGTGGTGTGCAATGAGGTGGAGTTTATTTTTAATTGTTATATATTTTATAGGTAGGAATTGTATTTACAAATTGTGCTCTCCTGTCTCAAGTCTACTAGTAAATCCAAACTTTTCCATCAATAACAGATTATTGTCCCAGCTCTCCTGATATATGTAAGAATCTGACGTCGACGTCTAAAGCCGCACTCTGAAAGAATTAAAAAAATATAATGGCCGTGGACTCATAGCAACTAAGACATTTATGATGATTTTAAATTAAAAAAAAAGTTTTATGCAAAGATATTTTAGAGTTGTACGGCTTAAAGCATAATTGTATTTCACTAAATCTATTCCGTAATAGCCTGCATGAGAAGTATCATAGTCATCGTAGGATGCACATTTTGCTATGCATTGACCAAATTATCTTAAAGATTGTTTGTTTGCCATTTTCTTCATAACATAGGTATTCAAATGAAACGAAAGAGCTAAGTAAGACACTTAGTCTGCATGGCTATTACAATACAACATTTCAGCATTGTAAGGGTTGATTAACTCTTGCACCAACAAATTATTTAATTGGAATTTTCCCTCACTTGAAGTTGTGTCTCGCTGACGCGATCCACAACTTCAAGTGAGGGAAAATTATTCAGATTTGACAAAATGGAGGTCAACTCTTTTCAAATCATGCTGTCACATTATGGCTTTAACATGCTTAAAAGGCGCTACTGAATGTGGTTATAATTGAGTGAAAAACCCAATATATTCGGCACCGGCGGTTAAAGTGTTAAGCATCGTCAAACTATTATTGCTTTAATCTTCATGGTTTATACAAAACTTTTCAGTGTTGTAAGGGTTAAACATGGGCAAGTTATCATATATCAGACTATAATATTCATGCTGTAGCACATTCTATCACTCATGTGATCACTATGATCATGGTGATTGACAGTGCTGCGAACGTGCCAATAATGGTGCACTTTGCATCTTTTGTATCTTTCTTATCTCAATATTTGTACAGACCACCACAAAAAAAAACATTAACAAGAATAACTCTGACAATATCATAAACTCCACAAAAAAACCCCTTATAATCAAGATTGTAATTACAGTATACTCTCTACTAAAGGTCAAATCATCAATGCGGCCCGAATTTGTTCTCGGTCAAAGCTATATTGAAGGCGATCACAAATGCGGTCAGATCGCCATTCCGGACTACGATCATACCTTTGTGGCAAAATGTCCAGTTCACTCTTGTCACTGCGTCGAAATAAGTATTTTTTGCTGTCATGGTTATTTTTTGTGAAGGTGAATAGAATAAAATGTGCCACATAGCTTCCCACACAAGCAATACCCTAATTATTTGGTGCGCTAGTGACAAGTCACCCGATGCTAGGCTTTCCAAAATATATATATTTTACAAATTTAAAAAAATATTGTTTTTGTCTCGTATTGCAACTGCGTGAAACTGATAACTTCAGTGGACCTGTGAAAATGAAGGTCAACTGTTTTCAAATATTGTTGATTGATGTCACATTTTTCCTTTAAAATGTTCAAAAGGTGGTACTTAATGTGCTAATAAAAAATGAAAACCCGAATATATGCGGCACTGGCGGTTAAAGGGTTAAATGCTAAACTAAAATGCAAGCACAAGTTCAAATGGACGAAAATTGCAGATATAATTTATCAATTTCAAGAGGAATCAAATCCCAGCATGTCTTTGACGGACAAATAATACAATGGTGATCATTTAGGCAATATATGTTCTATTTTAAGATCCTAAATGCGATCGATCACTAATATGATCAGACCGCCATTGCGGGAAAATAAATCCGGCCCATACTTGACCGCATTGGCGGGAGTATACTGCATGTGAAATAAATCAGTGTAGTCCGCAGATCAGACCATCTCCACTACCCAGGCCTGATATCATGCTTATGCTCTACTGATGCTATCCACATTTTATTTGAAACGTGTAACTAATTTACTTGAAACAGAAAATTTTCATGGTTGTTCTCTCATTTTCTTGACTTCACCTGCATCAGAATGCATTTATTTCGTCCCGCTTGTGGTTATGTTAGAATGATAAAATCGCAGTGGTCTTTCTGAAACCGCATTCTGGTCTATCCGTAAAAAAACGGAAACTAAGAATAGTATTACGTGTATTATAATACACTTGAGTTGGTGCATTTTCCGTGACGCAATATGCGTAATTTATCTTCCCGTCATTCGGGGCCAGTATTTTTTCTGTGCCCAGAGGGCTAGAACTAGCACATTGATAAGAAGCTGACCACTGATCAAAGCATTGTCAAGATCTGATAAGAAAATGCATCGTCACTTTGAGTGACAGCCTTCTCTAGACGTACAGATTAGCCTAATCTTTACTCATAGATGTCAACAAGTCCTGGTAAATGGCCACTGTTTCTATTCCAAAAGATTATGACCCAATGTCGTTTTACTGTTGGCCGAGCGTCACAGACGCTGGACCAACACTAAATCGGCATTGGGTCAACGTATATCTTCTTTTTTGGATTATCTCTCAGTTCTGATCATGATCTTGAGTGTGGGACAATCGGGCAGTCAAGTGTGACATTGTTCGCCAGACCTCAGTATACAACCACCTTTACCCCTAAAGCGCTGACATACTTTCGTATAGACCAGGGAAACCAAAGGTTTTTAAAATTTGAAATCATCATAAATGTCTTAGCCAGCTCTTTCTGGTTCATTTGAATATCTATGTTATGGGTCTACGGCCATAATAAATATTGTTTCTATTACAGTGCGGGGGTAGACTTTAGACGCCAGAATCTGACGTCTACAGACGTCAGATTCTAGCGTCTAAAGTCTATCCCCGCGCTGTAGGGCTAAGCAACCTCCATGTACCACTATCACATATGCACCATGTAGTATCATACGTACTTTTATTGGATAGTTTAGTGCGAGATGGGAATTTTGGTAAAAATTGCCAGTCCTTGGTTAATAAGAAAACGTGTTGCTATAGTTAATGGGGTGATGACTGTCATCTGTTTAAATGGTCTGTTCATTTCGAAATATCCTGCAAAAAACTCTCCACCCACAATAATATGCTTACAAAATAATGTATATTGAATACACGGATATCAGCCACAATAAGCATGATGACAGCTGAAGTCCATCCCTGCGCTGAGAAGAGTAAGATAGTTCATAGGGTCGTAGACCCATAACTTAGATATTCAAATGATGCGAAAAGAGCTAACTAGGACATTTTTTATGATTTCAAATTGAAGAAAACCTTTTGGTCTCCATGGTTTATGCAAAAATATCTCGGCGCTCTGAAGGTTAAAGACTACTTGAATATTACGGTATTACTAATACATCAAACTTCACAAATAATTAATCAAAGAGGTCGTAACATTATTTCCTGCTAGACAAATAACTGAAATAGGTACTCAATAGTTATATATATATTGGTATGTAGCATGAAGTGGGCTTGGCCATGGTGCAGTGGTTAAAGCTGCTGCTTGGAAAGTTAGAGATAGCGGGTTCGAATCTCACTCTGGCTTTCAAGTTTCAAATAGCAAAATGTTTTTTCCTTGCTCACTCGTAAAGATTCAATATTGTGGGGAGCCTCGTCGAGAAGTAACATACTCGTCCTCAGACCGCCAAGGCCCAAATTTTGAATCCTGTGCCTGGAGGGTAGTGTCATCTCATTAATCTCACCATCCTCTGGAGGTCTTCTGGCTCAGTTTAGCCTATAACTATGTGCACAAAGGTGGATTAAAAACCCATTCATTTCATTTTGTGGTAATTGATCATGTTTGTGAAATGTCATATGTCAATATGGTTGATATAGAGTCGAAGATTTTTTTTTTTTCTAACATTCACTTATATTCTGAATGAAAATAAAATGAGTTTTGGTTCGGCTGCATTATAACAATAATTGCACTCTGGCATGGGACAAAATTATGTTCAAACTAGGATAATAATAAAAAACAAGGTCATTGCGAAATTAGTAAACATACAAAACATTACTATCATCAGGTTATTTTCGCCAGGTTATTACATATAAAATTTCTCGAAAAATAATCAGATGGGGTGATTGGCTATCATGTGACCTTCTGAGAGGGTCACATGATAGCCAAAAAAACCCTTATATGGGGTGATTGGCTATCATGTGACCCTCTGTGAGGGTCACATGATTGCCAATCACCCCATATAATGATATTCATACCATATAAGGGGTGATAAATCACCTTTAAGCGCTTCATAATGTGATTGGCTAAATTATGATAGATTTCGTTTTATTGATTGAGTATATTTTCTGTTACCAGCGCCGAAGCGTATGCAGAGTACCGCACCCAAACCGCGTGCAAACTATGAGAAATTAGAAGGCATGTGCACGGACTTCATGACAGAACAAACAAAAGAGGACACCCTTTTTCCTGAGCATTTCAGAGATACAGATAATAGATCCACTATCACTTTCAAAAATTCAGATAAAAAGATTCTTGATTTCAGCAAGAACAGCTACATGGGATACAACGTGAGTTTGGATAATATCCCAGCTAGGGCCCGTACTCTCGTACAAGTTATTATCCGATGCCTACGATATATCGTGACTTGTACGAGAATACCGTAGTATTTTATATTATGTGATCGCATACAAAGTGGTGTCAACGATTTTTAAATAAAGATGCGTTTGTTTTGAATTGGTAAAATCACAAAGAAATATTTTTAATAACAACATGTCGACGATGTAAAAGTTTTAAAGAATATGCTAGGATAGATATAATAAGTTAAATGCATTATTCGTAATTGGTGTTTGATTATGTACCATGTTTGCTGTTGATTGATTGATTGATTGATTGATTGATTGATTGATTGATTGATTGATTGATTGATTGATTGATTGATTGATTGATTGATTGATTGATCGATCGATCGATCGATCGATTGATTGATTGATTGATTGATTGATTGATTGATTGATTGATTGATTGATTGATTGATTGATTGATTGATTGATTGATTGATTGATTGATTGATTGATTGATTGATTGATTGATTGATTGATTGATTGATTGATTGATTGATTGATTGATTGATTGATTGATTGATTGATTGATTGATTGATTGATTGATTGATTGATTGATTGATTGATTGATTGATTGATTGATTGATTGATTGATTGATTGATTGATTGATTGATTGATTGATTGATTGATTGATTGATTGATTGATTTTGTTATTTCTTTTTATCTCAATTACACAGAAACATCCAGAAGTGATTGAAGCTGGTATAGAGGCACTTAAAAAGTACGGAGGAGGCATTGGATGCAGCAGAGCTGGTAGTGGTACATATGTGAGTCGTGTTCTTTGTAACTTGTTCTAAAATGTTGGTTTAACGTTGGGCAAGCGTCGTAGACGATGTGACAACAATGGACTATCATTGTCGTGCTGGGATATCAATATATTTTGAGATGTATCCATATATGTTGTAATGAACACTGATAACGCAAAATCGGACATTCAGCTCATAGCATGGAAAAGTAATTTTAAAGTAGTGATGTACTCTTAACCATCAGCGGTATAGCATCGCTCTCATAACAGAGTACGAAAGATAACGCCACCTGGTGAATATATAGAAAACTAAAAAGACATTGAAATGTCAATGCCTTTAAAATAAATATTGAAAGGAAACACATAATTTATGTATCGAACTGACGTATGAACATGGTGTGTTTTCGTGTTCTTAATCGCATAGGGCAATACATGTATTCAAGTTATAGGCTGATGATAGTGTATCATAGCTTGAAAACTTATACTAATGTGTGTGATAACATGTGTTTTCTACAGGATATTCATAAAGAAGTAGAAGATAAATTAAGGCGATTCCACAAAAGAGACGAGACATGGGACGCAGCTCTACTGAGCTCAGGTCAGAATACCCTCGACCTGATATATTATCTTGATTGACCTATTTCCTGATAAGTGATCTTAGTTAAATTTTCACCCACTTAAAGTTGTGTCTCGCTACCGCGATCCACAACTTCAAGTGGTTGAAAATGACTCGTATGTGTTAATTTGTGACCAAACGATTGATCAGAATCTGACGTCTAAGTCTACGTAGACCCATAACATAGGTATTCAAATAAATCAGAAAGAGCTAACTAGGACATTTATGATGATTTTAAATTGATTTTAAATTGAATAAAACCCTTTGGTCTGCAAGGTTTATACAAATAGAATTCAGCGCTTTCAGGGTTGAAAAAAGACCGTTATGTGGTGCTGGGCGGTGAGAGGGTAAGGCTAACTTTGTTTAGCCCTTTACTTATTTAGCTGCTGGGGACCCATATATTAACCCTTTAAACCTTATTGATGCCTTATTATATGTTTACACACCGCATGACATACTTTCGCTATTGTGTCCTTTTACATCATATGAATACTTTAATAATCAATTTGATAGCAGTTCCAGACACGATTGCTATTGTACAAGAAAGTGAAACGGCACAAACTGCTTTCTTTTCGGTCACTGCTGCTCTATAGCAGACAGTAAATGTTTACTCGTAAAGCAAACAGTTACTGCCTTTTGACCCTGCGCGCACGTGCTTTCCTTTGAAGAATACTGACAACACAAACCTTTTCTGTTATGTTTTCCTGGCAGGTTTCATGAGCAACATAGGCTCGATTCCAGCCCTGCTGAACAAGGAGGACGCCGTGGTCTCTGACCAGTACGCCCACGGATGCATGGTGAACGGCAGCAAGTTGTCCGGCGCCACCCGCGAGAGATATGCCCACAGAAATATGGAACGTGAGAATATTTATATTATATTAATATCCATAAATTAACATAAACTTAACCCTTACAGTGCGGGGATCGACTTTAGTCGTCAGAATCAGACGTCTGTAGACGTCTGATTCTGACGACTAAGGTCGACCCCCGCACTGTAAGAGTAAAAATATTTTGAATGGCCGTAGACCCATACCATAGGTATTCAAATGAATCAGAAGGAGCTGACTAAGAAACTTATGATGAATTCAAATTGAAAAAAACTAATGGTCTCCCAAGGTTTTCATAAAATAACTCAGCTATTGAAGGGTTAAATGTCTACCCACTTCAACTTGTGTCTCGTTGCCGCGAGATACGATTTAAAGTGGGTAAAAATACTTACACAGGTAATTTGAACCAAAACACATGCCAATTGATTGCTCATTTCTCTCATCGCATATTTCCCTGCGATAACAAAGTGGTGAAAATTTAATATCAAGTAACGAACTGCGTTCGTTGTAAGAACAAACGCGATAATACAAAGAAAATTGTGTGCGATTTCGCCGAATTCGCTCACAACAGCTTGCAGTTGCATTCTTCCGTGTGGAAACCACACTGGAGAAGAATCTTCTGTAATGCTCCGTACAAGCGCTTTATAACGATTCATTGAAACAGAAGTAGGGGCATTATATCCCTATGAACGCCTAATTATTCTGCTGACTTTATTGCACTTACTTACAGTACTGGCTATTTGACTTTTATTGTGATAAATCCTTATCTATTATAACTCCGAGATACTTGAAAGATGAAACATATTCCAATGGCATTCCAATATAAGTATAATTACAATTATTAAAACTCGCACTACGTGTAAAGGTCATAACTTTGCATTTAATAGCGTTAAACCTTAATCTCCAAAGTACACTCCATTCATAAAATTTATCAATGTAACTTTGCGAGTTGTCACAGTCTTTTCTATTTCTAACCGTTTTTTAAAACATGTAGCATCATCAGCGAACATTGCAACAGTAGATGATTCAACACAAGTTGGTATATCATTAATGATGAAAATGATAAACCAATTTTATATGTCGATTATTTTAAAGACGTTTTTTTTTGTATACAGAATTAGAAGAACTGTTGGCGAAAAATCAGGATAAGAGGATTAGACTCATTACCACTGATGGCTTTTTCAGCATGTTCGGATGGTGCACCAACTTGCCGTCAGTATTGTCTCTGCAGTAACCCTCTCGGGCTGAATTTACCATTGCAATCTTCACCCACTACAAGCCACTAATAATTGCTGTCGCATTATTCTCGATTTGTAGTGGATGAAGATGACTTGAAGTGTGTGGCAAATGAGAAAAAACTATCGCTATTAAGAAAACAGTTTTACAAAAATGTTCGTTCTATAACCCTTTTGTGTTGGAAATCAAACCCTCTTGACGTTTTAACCTATTTTATTAGTCCGTCAATTTGATCACCGTTATTGGGAACGAAATGTGTCAAGATTTGGTCTCAAATTAAACATTTATTAGTAATTTTAGTAGTGGGTAAAAATTTAAATAAATCAAAATAAGTCATTCTTCAAATATGGAAAATGATGATTTGATGCGCGTGATGGCTTAATTAGAGATCGAGCCTCCATCTAAATTGATGTTGTGAAGCTAAAATGTCCTCTCAGTTATACTAACTGGTAGCAGATTAAATCCTATGGCTTCGAAGGGGAGGGGGGGTTGGTTGAATCCATCCATAACAAAAGCTCAGTCAGCTGAAACTGGCTCTAAATGAGGCAAGCAATCTAATATAATCATGATAATGGTAGACAAAATACGACATTTTCTATTTGTTGTGCTTACGAAATTGTATTTATATTGGGGGTAAATTAGCGTAAAATACGCACGGATGAACAATATTTTATTAACGTATAAAAAAATGGAAATTAGAGGCACAGGAATAAAGCAAAACCTAGGAAACAGGTGTACTATTTGTATTAACCCGTTTGAAGTTGTGGCTTGTTTCCTCAAATGTGTGAACAGTTAAATTAGATAACTTAGAGCGCAACAGGGTATTTATATTAACCCTTTAACCCTTTAACCCTAACTTATTTAATTTGAATTTTTACCCACCTGAAGTTGTGTCTCGCTGAGGCGATCCACAACTTCAAGTGGGTGAAAATTATTTAGATTTTACAAAATGGAGGTCAACGAATGTGAAGTATTGCTGATTGATGTCATGTTTTATGTTAGCATGCTCAAAAGCTGGTATGTAATGTGTAAAAATTAAAAACCGAATATAATCTGGACCGGCGGTTAAACTTTACTTACATGAAACGGTAAAAATACGGGTGTAAAGGTACGAGTGTAAGTGTGTATGTCGATCCTGTTTGCATGCTTATAAAGAAAAACAATACATTTTTTTTGTTTTTACTTACAGTAAAATCCGTGAGCTCGCCGACAAGTACCAGGCTGTCATCTACCTGGACGACAGCCACGCTCTGGGATCCATGGGTAAAGAGGGACGGTGAGTGGATCCGTGGACAATAATCACACGTCCTGTTGGAAGGAAAAGGTCACCTCTGCTACTAAAGTAGCAGACCTTCTGCTTTCAACAGGACCATGATCGTTTTTCTTTCTAAAGTATGTAAGACATCGTGTGTTGTATTATATTGCGGGTAATTTAAATGAATGTTATATATTTTCATTTTATATTTTTTAAAGAATATTATATTTTATGTTTATCTAAAAATATACAATAAAGTAAACTCAATATATTAAAACCAACAGCTTGTTTTTGTGCATCATACAATAAAACAACTAGACCTGAAAACATGAGTGATTGAAAAAGGTAAATTGTATTATTGACAACGCTAACTAAATGTGGAAACATCGCACAATTCAATAACTTGAAATCTGTAACAACAATGTTGGACAAAAGAACACATAGAAAAAGCATATAGTCGCCTCGGAGCTAAAGGATCCTATCTGACACTCGTCAGAGTGGCAGATAGGATCCTTTAGCTCCGAGGCGACGATATGTAAAATAAAACACAGTAATGGATAAAAAAGATATTCAGAATGCTCAAGTTCAACAAAATATATTTGAAACAGCAAAAAACTAATTTACTGCATAAAGTATGAAAGGAGATAGGGGCAGGTGGTGGAACTTCTTTCAACTTGAAAATAAACAATCAAAAACAGAAAATGTGAGCTCAACAAGCGGCCGCAGGATTTGTAAAAAGGCGACCCCTAGAAAAACTCTCTAACGTACACACACAGTTGAGCCAGTAGTGAGTCCCAGAAGAAATATGTAATCGAATGGCAGCCAATAAAATGATATTATATATTTTCTTCAGTGGAACTGAGGATCACCAGAACTGCATGGGCGTAGCCGATATAATCAGCGGAAGTCTTAGCAAAGGATTCACGCCACAAGGTGATAACATTCAGGATTTTAAAATACTATATTTTTGTTCACCTTTCTCATAGTCGTTGTTCTACATGTTAGTTTTAATTCAGCAAAATTGAAATAACATTTTGTTGAGTTTGACTTAAACTGACGTTAATAATGTCTATGTACCTTTCAGCGCGGGGTCCTGACGTCTATAAACGTCAGATTCTGACGTCTAAAGACGGTCCCCGCACTGAAAGGTTGAAAAACGCAATAGCGTAGACCCATAACATAGGTATTCAAATGAAGCGGAAAGATCTAACTAAGATATTTTTATGATGATTTCAAATTTAAAAAAAATCGTCTGCATGGTTCATATAAAACTATTTCAACGCTGTAAGGGCTAATCAAAGCTGTTGCTGTCCGTAATTTCTATAGATTGAAAATATGTATTCCTTAGCTTGGTACGTATTGCGTCTACTGGCTACATCACAATAAACTGGTGAGAGTAGCTAAATGTGCCACCCTGCCAGACAGATATTGCCACACAACCCATCATTAAAAAATGGTCTTAAATTAAGCATAACTATTAGTAGCATGATTAGCATGTTAAGATTTATACTGATAGCATACCTATTTTAAAATTATTCATTATTAGTTTTTGATAAAACCAGTTCAGTTCACGCTGGATTTTGTTGGGTTCAAAATAATATTATATTCTCATAGTCCAGCTGATTATTTTATACTGCTATGTTATGTACTCAATGCGTACGTACGGTATCCGTATGACATACGTATATATTGTGAAAAACACGTATGGCCTACGGATACCATTCTATGGAAATGGTCCCTGCGCTTTGTAATAAAGCTGATGTGAATCAATCGTGTATATTGCATTATGTTCAGGTGGTTATCTCGTCGCTAAGAAATCAGTTATCTCCAAAATCAGACAGCGAGCTCCTTCTTACGTGCAGACCGTCTCCATACCCGCCATGTCTGCTGCCATGATCGGCAAGGTAAGCTTATTACGTCCTCTTGAATAGGAAAGGGTGTATCTGCCACTTTGCAAAGTGGCAGATACACCCTTTCATATGAAATATTTATGAACGAATTTATCAACATACTAGTGTTCATTTGAGAAAGATAAGGGGAATCAAACACTCTACGTTTCACATGTATTGCATTTACCCATATTGCATGCAAATCATCAACGCTAGCTCATCGGTGTCGACTCGATCACTGAAGTTAAGCAACGCCGGGCCCGGTCCATAATTGGATGGGTGACCGCCTGGTTCTACCAGGTGCTGTATACACTAGGACATGCGTGCAGCGATGTCGTGTCGTGGGGCTTAGAGAACCACGTAGATCAGATGGCTCGTCTGACTGACCTAGAGTTGGACGTATCAGTACCTCAATAGACGTAGGCGCAGTTTCCATACGGCGAGACCCAAGAAAAGTAATTGGCACATAAGACGGATTTGCTAGGAATGAAAAATAGCTTGATGCGCCTCAATGGCAGTTCAGATGTATATCTCCCAGAAGACTGAGTTGGAATTTGAATGATAACAGGCCTTGCTAAGTTACTCTCGATGTTCAGCGCTCTGAACAGCCTCCGGCTGGATACAAGCGATATAGCCTATAAGTTTCATTCATTCATTAATTGTATTCTTACATATGGGCTGATACTAATACATTTGTCTCATAGTGAGAACCGCTGCACCGAGTGTTAGAACATTATTTTCTGATCAATACGCTTCAACGTTTCACCATGTTTATTGTGCAAATTGAGCCCAATAGACTGCTAGCACGAGTTTGCGCGTGAACAGTTTGTCTGATTAAAACAGTTCGGCGCTGCTCACTGTGTGGCGTGTTGTCATTGAATAGTGTGTAACAGTTGTCTGATTGAAACAGTTCGGCGTTGCTCACTGTGTGACGTGTTGTTATTGAGAAAGGTGTATACAACAATTATTACCATGGTTATCAACCGAATTTTCTTTATTCCATTATGTAAACACGAACTGTGAAAAGCGTTAATATTCGGAAAATATGCGAAGTTGCAATAAATTCCAATAATATATCATATAATAATTTTAAAGAGAGCACCAGTATCTCAACACAATTGTGACCTAGTGTCTCTCTTCAAATATAGAATGCTTCATATACATGTATGCATTCTATGATCTAGACAATTGAACACACGCATTCCCAACTTGATATGCAATTACATCATAACGCACACGTTTTTTTGTTTGATCAATATTGTGTATTATAAATTTGCATAAAAATCATGGGTTTTCCTGGGGCTACATGGTAATATTACTCAAGGTTTCTTTTTAAAGAACCTATATTGTTTAGAGTGTCCTGGTTCAGGCCTTGCGGCTTGGACTTGTGAACTAAACCGGAGTCCTAATCTCCGCACTGGTACTCTCCCGGTAGTGTGTCCAATTACTAAATGTGTAAAGGTCACTCGTGTCGTACCAGTACGGAGATTGAGACACTGGTTTAGCTCATCAGTGTAGCCTTAAAACACACCACCATATTATTTTCTGTGTCCGACCACGACATTCTAAGCCGGGAATGGAGAATTATTGTTGATCTAGTACAGACCGATATTATCAAGGCAGGCCTATATGGTACTATAATCAGCCAGGTGTGACCGAGCAGTTGATTGTGAAAGATCCTCATTATGGTCGGGTGTGTTTTTAGTCAGTTAAAACACTCGGAGCTCCACATTCTTAGCTGTGGAAAAGGCCTCAGCCTTGAGTTTCGGCCTTTTCTACAACTAAGAATGTAGAGTTCCTCGGGCTTTATCTTATATGAAACGTGATCAGTGGCTTTATGTATATACATAAAGCCACTGATCTTGAATATCTATTTCAAATTTTCAAGTTAGCAGTTAGTCTGTTTTGCTTTGTTTTGTTTTGTAGTCTATTTGTGTGTCTGATTTATGTGATTGCAGTGCGTTGATCTGGCGACACGTCCTGAGGCTGACATAACCCGCGCCCACATCAGTAAACTCTCCACCACATTCAGCAATAGAATGCAAGACGCAGGATTCATCGTCGAGGTAAGACCTCCATCCAACGTTTATCAAATGCCGCATTATTGTTGGGCCGATGTCGCAGACGGCAGCAAACATTGCACCAGACATTGGCTCAACGTATCGTTTATTGCTGGGACGCTTTTATAATGTGTCGATTTTAAGATTAACAATGCATCAAATAATTCCATCAGAGAGATGTGCATTTTACATTTTTCATGGATTTTGTCATTTAAAACTGGAAATTGCGTTGGCAATACTTTTAGTTTCAAAGTATTGAAAAATCAAAGCAAATAAGGACAAGGTTTGCAAACTTGTACAACCCACACACATATCGCTTTTTAATTTTGCAAATGTGCATTCGAATACAATATGTTCACCAGCCCAGATAAGAAAAACGTTCATAATATTTTTGCCAGATTCTTAAGAAACACGATCTCTAGAACTGGACCTTGTTTATAAATGTATAGTGTTGCGCAGAACAACATAATATAGCTGCTTACTTGTAACGTTTTACTTGTGAATTAAATAGTTACTACACATTGACTTTTAATATAATATTATGAGTTACTTTACAATGTGTCAATATTCTATGTTTTACAAAGGGAGAAATAGGCTTGCCAACCGTTATCACGGTCTTCCCAGATGATGTCTATCCAAATGGACACAGCTTGGTCATGCCTTTCGGCAGAAAATTGATTGGTAAGTAAAATGTTATTTCAAGTATACCTTACCCATCAATTCAAAGATAGGCCAAATAAATATACTTTCCCCCAGAAATTTAGAATTGTTCAAACCGATTATATTCGTGTTTTTTTTCGAACGTTAAGTACCACCTGCTAGACATGTCAACCCTTGCAACGCTGAAATACTTTTGTATAAACCATGAAGACCAAAGGGTTATATTTAATTTGAAATTATAATAAATGTCTTAGTTAGCTCTTTCCGCGTCATTTGAATAGCTATGTTATGGGTCTGCGTCCATTATAATTATTTTATTCTTTCAGCGTGGGAATCGACTTTAGACGTCAGATTCTGACGTCTAAAATCGGTCCCCGCGCTGAAATGGTACATGACATCAATCAGCAAGATTTGAAAATATTTAACCTCCACTGTTTCAAATCGCAATAAATTTTACTCACTTGAAGTTGTGGATCGCTACATATCCACGCTGCATGACAACTACACATAAATAAATAGAAATATAAGCTTTGATATGATACTGCAAATATATGTTTGCCTCCCAGAAACATTATTATAATAGCTCTCACACTAGTGTCATGCGACTTACTATCTATATTGACATTGTAAGCCTATCCTATGTGTGTGAGCTGTACATGTGCGATACAACTTCTCTATTAACTATAATTTGCGATTGGGTTGAAATTACCATTACCTTTTCAAGCCTGAATTTACCATCGTCATCTTCATCCACTACAAGCCCCGAATTGCTGTCGCGATTCTAGACTTGTAGTGAATGAAGATGAATTGAAGTGGGTGATAAATGATTTTTTTTTTATTATATTATGTTATTATAAAAAATTATTCCACGAAATTGTCGCTCTGAAATCAATAGTGACTGTTGTAGGAAATTAAGTAATTCTTTGATGCATCGTGAAGGCTAAACCCTTTAACCGCCAAATTTATTCAATCTGAATTTTACCCACTTGAAGTCGTGTCTCGCTGACGCGATCCACAACTTCAAGTCAGTGAAAATTATTCATATTTGACAAAATGGAGGTCGACTGTTTGCAAATATTGCTGATTGATGTCACATTTTATCTTAAGCATGTTGAAAAAGTGGTACTTAATGTGCTGATAAAAAATGAAAACGCGAATATATGCGACACCGACGGTTAAAGGGGTATCCAGTTAAAATGTGAGTAATTTGTTTGCAGATGAGCACGGTGTTATGGTTTTGTCTACCGTTTACCCATCTTCACCTTCAAGTGAGTTATATATAAAATGGTGTACTAATTAACAGATCAACAGATCAAGTTTAAATATCCCATCGCAAGCAGTATATGCATAAATAATTAATTATCATTAGATGCCTTTCAGATATATTTCTCATGAACATGTGTATGTATGTTTGTATTACTATTATTATTATAAGAACGATAATGAAATAACTACATGTAGTTATCAATAGCAGAACTAAAGGCTTCTTCGTTGTTTGGCCAGTCGGGTTGTGCAAACCTCCAAGGGACATAGTGATGAAGTGTGCGTTATTGAGCCACCTGGCAAGCGTGGCTGACGATACTCATTTTGTATTTAGTGCTCTGCGTCGTGAACATAATTATAGCATTCGGCAAGCCTATTTTTATAGTCCCCATTTAGGATGGATTTCCAGAGTGCACCGTATTTTCTTGACTTCCATAAGCTAGCCCAAACCTGCAAGATAATATTGTACGCCCGATCTAGGCTGTTGCCTTTTGAACAGCGAGGGGCTACTTAAAAGGCAGTGACTGGGGTTACCAAAAGGCAGTAACTGCTTATTTTAGAAGTAGGCAAATGCACTTTGGCTTTGCAGAGATGTCATAGGTTGTTGTTGATGAGCGATTAATAAGGCGGGATATCCAATCAGATTTGACGGAAGGATTAGGACACAGCCTTATTACAGCTGATATACTGGGGTGGGGTCATCAATGTGGCAAGGGACTCATACGAAGGGTATGGGAAGTATACCATACCTACGTAAATAAAATGTGCTTGAATAAGCCCACTCCACTTATATCTACCCTTGTCCTTGTGTTTTTTGCTATCATATTTATTTATTTGAAGACGGGACTGTAAACTGAATTTCCAGCTTCAAATGATAACAATATTTTAGATTGCATTACTCATTAAACTGAGCATCCATTACAAGCCATTTAATCAGTGTCACTGAAATGTTATTTAGTTTGCAACTTGCCTAGAGCAGTATGTATGCAGATCTCGTAGGATTTATTTACCTTCAAGATCCAGCATGCATAGAAACATCATTTTACATCCTTCAAAACTGACCTAATTTACTTTCCACAAAGGTTTTTACAAAAAATTATATGAAACTGTTTTACCAATACATTGCAATTTTTGCTATTTTGTCTCCCTCTGCAAGTCATCGTCATCCACTCCAAGTCGAGAATTTCGACAGCGATTCGCGGCTTGTAGTGGAAGAAGATGACAATGGTAATTCAGGCTTGAAAGGGTTTTAAACCCCAGATGCTGAGCCAATGTTGGCATATTGCTGACCAATCAGATTGAGAAGGTGGGATATCAAATCAGATCAATAGACAGACTGGATATTGTCTTCGACGTTGGTTCAGCATTATACTAACATTGGTTCTGGGATTTGTGTAGGTATCCAAGGCTGCTGCGAGTAAATCACTGAGTGATTTACAATTGTACTAATACGAATATTCTGGTGGAATTTGTATTCGTATCCGTGTATTTGTGAACACCCACACCAAAATAACATAAGAGGGATTGTGCCTTGCTGGTATTCTTACTCTTATTCGTACGTACCCGGTGTGACTGGGCCGGCTGACTCATTTACTGCGCGAGGCCCAGTCACACTGACCGCCATTTTGTTTACACAGCCAGCTGTGTAAAAACGACACTCGTGCTTTCTACCTTTCGGATGCCAAGAAAATGCGACGAATATTTCAAGTGCTTGTGAAAACTAGGCCATTTTCAGCAGGCGTAAACTCGTATCAGAAATATTACATTTAAAAATAGAGGTCACTGTGTCAGAGCCTGGCGATGTCATCAGGGTAATTCGTACGTATGTGAACGTAATATTTGTCTGTTTTCTCCCTCGCAGACCGATGCCGCATGAGGATGAGCTTCGTGGGTTACCACACCGAAGAGGAGGTGGACAGACTGTGTGACGCCTACATCGCCGTGGGTCGTGACATGAACATCATCAAGTAGTGTATTCATCACTGCAACCCTAGCCATGAGATACAATCATTTTCATACTTCGCAAAATGCCCCTGGTTTCCTCCTGACTATATTTTTTTCCGGCTCAAGCACTTATATATATACGTACTGCGCGACGTAACACATTTTTACGTGGAAGAAATAATATAAATAAATTAAATTGTGTATGTTTACAGTGTAAATTATACCGGGTAGAAATCCTGTTATTAGCCATGTTTCTTGGTATGTAATAAATTGCTCCAGTCAAATCATCAAATATTCCAGTTTTCAGTTTGGTTTTTATTTTATCATACAATGTCTCCACGCCGATCCACGTACTATCATCTGATGGGTTTCTACATACTCCCGTGTAAATTCTACAGCTGTATATAGTTTAGTTGTAACGTGCAATTAATAATGCATGCCGAAAATATGCTATATGTTTAGTTTAGCATCATTAAGATCGGTATTAATCGAGTATGTGTGTATACATACATTACGTAAGGCATGTGCTTACACAATTGGTGTTAATCGTTACGAATTATACCAAATATGTAACCACAACCTATCAATGTGTTTTATTGAAATTAACGGAGCAGGGATGTGTTATTCAGCTGTTTGGACATTGCAAGTTTAATATACGCTGTATATTCCAGGTACTATATGCAATAAAACATGGTGGTACATTCTAACACCGAACATTTTTTTTGTATTACATACAAAGTTATCGACTAACTCATAATTTAGAAAAATGAAAAATTATGTTAGCATGCAGTTGTCATTTATTGTTCGACGTAAATGACTTAGCTTTACTCCTGCAGACCAATCACCGCATAATAAGTACAGTGTTTTATCATCTCAGACCTAAAGGGTTCTAACTGCCACTCATTAGAGTGGCAGTTAGAACCCTTCAGCTCTGAGAAGTTGATTAGTCACAGCATGGAAAATTATGACAGTTTTTGTGATTGTCTTTTTTTTGTTAATAAAATTATGTTATCAATATATAGCCAGAAGGTTGTTATGTTGTTTATTATTTATTTTTACCGTAATACTATATTATCTGAATAAATTGACGGGAACATATTTTGATAACACTAGAGCCATGCAAAGGCCCAGTCACACCTAGGCATTAGCTCAAAGACACAGCCAATATTTTTTTCACACGCACATGATAATACATTGTTTTAAATCAGTGTGTTGGACTGACCAGTATGTAATGCTGACGCCCAGCAAGCGAGTAATGCTCTGAGCACATTTACTCTATTTTCAATATGTTAGCCCGAAAGTGACCCACACTTTGTGCACACTTAGCATATACAGAATACGGCGGTAGCTTATCGGTGTCGACTCGATCACTGAAGTTAAGCAACGCCGGGCCCGGTCTATAATTGGATGGATGACCGCCTGGGACCACCAGGTGCTGTATACACTAGGACATGCGTGCAGCTATGTCGTGTCGTGGGGCTCAGAGAACCACGTAAATCAGATGGCTCGTCTGACTGACCTAGAATTGGACGTAAAAGAACCTCAATAGACCTCTCCATCCGGCGAGACCCCAGAAAATCCACAATGTGTGAGTACTTGGCACATAAGGCGAATTTGCTTGGGATGAAAATAGCTTGATGCGCCTCAAAGTGGCAGCTCAGCTGTATATCTCCCAGGAGACTGAGTTGGAATTTGAATGCTAACAGGCCTTGCTATAAAGGTACTCTTGATGTTCAGCGCTCTATGCGACTTCGACTCAATTGAGATAAGGCGCAATATAAATGCTTGATACTCAATAATACTCAATATACTCACTAACTATCGTGTTCCAATATAAATGTTATGCGTTATATAATACATACCGTATCCCCGCGCATAAATATGCATGCACTTATAAGTGAAAATTGACTGTGTTAGGCATGGCTCCAACAATAATTGTGTTGTTCATTTATAAGTGCATGTACTTATAGTCATTGTATAAGCCATATCATAATATATTCACCATCTTGTTGTTTAGAAAAGATCCACAGGAGTACATTCAGTGCGACATGAGGTAATATGGAGACATTGAGCTAATGTATTGAGATAGGCTATAAGAAACTTCAGCCAGATTCACTGGGATGAAGTAGTGTGGTTTGATCGAATAAATAATTAGGTTTACAAACTTTGCTAGGCTAGACAGTACAATGATCGGACTTCATGTCCAGATATAATCTCTCCAGAGAGGATGTACAGCCCCCCCCCCCCTCAAGTGGCCAGATTAGTATGCCACTGTTGAGTTACCAATAATTGCTTTGTCTTGCACAGATGTTATGTTCATCAACTTGTTTGATGAGAAAGATATAAATATGTACACATTTAGGAAAATATTTCCTGAATGTGGATACAGTGATGATATTAGGTTTCATGATATTCCAGATAGACTAGTGCAAGGTAAGAAAAATAATCTTCTTGGTGTTCTAATTTCATGTAGGCCTACACTATGTACTGGCAGATTGTGACAGCACATCCTCTTTTGAAAGATTTGGAAAACAATCAGCCTTCAAGCAGAGCCCTCTGCTGCTTGATCAAGTTGACGACGTTGGTAGTTAATGTTGGGGATGTTTGAACATATCGCTAATTAAATCTGGTAGAGTTAATGCTGAAAAACACATTTTTTACAAGGAAAGTTGAAGCACTAGTATAACTATACTAAACAAAATATGCAATAATGGTGAAACATTATTTAGTCAGACTAGGCTTTTGATGACAGAACACTAGCACGCAATGGGACTGCTCGCTCGCTCACATACACTGCCAAGTACAGATTATCCCACCTATAAAATTCAATGTATGTTATTCGACAGCCCATTATCAGATTATGTCAGAGTTGTAACCATCTCATGATCCGTGATTGGTCGGTCTCAGTGGGCAAGAAATGGGGCGTGACGCATTGGTAGAGCGCCTGACTGCCCTCCATCCATGTTCGAAACCAGCTAATCCTACTTGGGTCTATCAGAGAAATATCAGCGTTTCTCCACTCTCAATGTGACTAGAAGATCACACTAATGGTTGAGTCCAGCTGGGTTATTATCGTTGATTTCGTGCAGGGCCACACGCTGTGTGTTTCTTTACATATAAGTGTGTGGTCTGCATGACTGTCTGCGTCCACACTGTTGAATCAGTGAGTAATCTAATGGATCTACCAACATATGTCTACCAACATAATATGATCGTGTGTGCTCATATTCATATACATAGACCATAATAACCTGATACTTCACTGCCATCCATTGTAGGTAAATCTTCAGCTATAGTGCTCGATGTACAGGTCTTCTCGTTTAATGGCTCAATGCATTAGAGAATCTATGAGATACATATATCGGTCAATTCGGTCAAGTATCGGCAAAACTAAACACAATTTAGATTTTCCCACTATTTCTTTGTAGGCCATTTTGAATGACGTCATGATATGCTTTTAAGCGCAGCGAGAGTTTGTTATTCGCCCAGGCGGGGTCCCCAGGACCCTACTGAACATGTCTGATGTGTCAGATTGCTTGTAACAAAGAAATGCCATCTAGTCATTTTCTCACAAATGTGGCGTAAAACACCATTATTTTTACTTCATTTTTTTCGGCCACGGTGTCACTCACCCAAACTTTATCACGGCAAAATGCATGTAAGCATCACATTTCATGGCCTTCCAGACATTCAATCTGACAAAAGTGGCAACAATAAGCAAATGTGATTAACAGGCTTGGCATACTTGATATTGTCACATAATCTTGTCTTGTGACGTGAGTGTACCAGACAGAGTCGGGAAATCTATACAGATGATTTCGAGATGAATATGGTGTTGCCCAAAACCTGAATTTGTACTAGAATTACGAATATACTTGGGGCACCAGCTCCAGTTTAGAAAGAGTGATAACTATGGATAAGGTAGGTGTAATTTTCAGGATGAAAAAATGTTTATTAAATGTCTGGGAGGCCATGAAAGGTAGTGTTTACATGCATTTTGCCGTGATACAGTTGATTCTCTTGTTTAATAAATTAGTGTGACAGGTTATATATCGTTGAATCTCTTTGATCCGACCTTTTGTAAATTACTGTCACCTAACATAACATATATTTTTCTTTGCAGATTCGTAATTCAAAATGATTTGTTTAAATAAGTGACATTTTGACATAAGTGAATATTTAGAACTCGGGCCTTGTTATAATAATAGGCTAAATAAGAAGCAGGGTGGGGGTGTGGTTTTTTTCTTTTCATAATGTGGCAATAATGCCTAATTTGGTGGCATGATTCTGACTTTAAAAGAGGTGCAATTTTTTGCGAAAACATGTATATGTGCACTAATATTCGAACATAAACCAATTTTAAAACATTGCTCAAAGTTACCTATAGACTCTTCTCAAAGGTGAGACCCTACCGAGGTTGGAATTACCTGCGTTTGTCTTGGGGGGGGGGGGGGAATGGTACTGAGGCGAAGTGATATTTTCACTTGTTTCTAGACGGATTTGCAGTTCATGTCTGTCCGGGTTGGGTAAGGCTGGCTCCCTATAAGTGTAAGATCTTTGCCTATTACAAACACGTGTTTAATCTAAATTTAATCTGAATTTGAATTAACGAAATTAAGATAAACACATTGTCACATGACTGTTTTCACTATTTATTTGTTAACACCATGTAAATAAATTGCTTCAACTTGATATACGAAACTGCAAGTAAAGACACTTTTACAATTTAGGTGTTATTCAGATAAGTTGAATGTGAAATAAAACTTAGAAGATACACCACACATTTATCATTACTTTTATCATTATCATTCATGGCAGTGCAGTCATCTTCGTCTGCACTTATATACCGCCACCTGGTGATCATTCTGCACACTTTTGCTAGGAAATGTTTGCAAAAATCCATGTTCACAGAAATCACAGCAAACGAATTTAGCATCATCGATAGCCGTACAGTCACCTGTGGTGGAACAATTCTCAACTCGAGTCTGTAGAGAGCATATGGCGCTACCTGGTGGACATTCAGCGCTCCATGATCCCCAGGTTCCCATGTTCAAACCAAATCCTACAAGATCAGTGTAGTATGTACCAGTAAGACCTGGGCCATGACATCTGAAGGTAAAATCCGCCACAGCAATGTCGTCTGATGATTGAAGGTATGACTGTGTTCTCAGTTTGAACGCCACCAAGAAATAATCTAGTGGACATGTGATTTTTGGCAGCCAATCAGCTAATATTTTGTTACTAGATGACATCACAGTTCCCGCGCTCTCAGCTGAATTCAAGTAGGTACAAATCAACTCCAGAGCACAAGATCCGTAGTCATCTGGGGTCAATCCAGCATTATCATAATTCATATCAACCTGAAAAAATAGTGAAGCAAGGTGCAAATGTTGCAAAATGTTCCAAATGTTGCAATTGTTGCAAAATGTAAATGTAGCAAATGCTGCCAATGTTGCAATGTTGCAAAATGGTGTAAATGTTGCAAATATTGCAAAATTTTGCAAATGTTGCAAATGTAATCTTTACTTTACATGTAGTAGTTATTTTACACTATTACCATAAAGTTACATTAATATGATTTCATTGATGGCTATTATCACTTATTTGCTCCATATACAAATTATTTTAGCCACCAAACTTATTCGCCCAAATTCCCTGTTACTTCAGCTACAGGTCCCTCTAATTATCTTTTTTAAGGGTAGACACATTTAATGAGCTGAATAACGTTTACCGTGTTCCCTCAAAACAATGTTGTTTTCTCGTGATTCAAATAAAAAATTAAAATGCGGTAAACATGTCAAATGGGATAACATCGAAGACCTAACCTAACATTTTGCCGATATCCCGATACGAATGCTCCTGTTGGGCAGTAGTCCATGGTGTCCCAGTCTTCCCAATTTTTACCGTTATTGACCATCAATATTGCTGAATAAACAAACAACAAACGCGAAAATGGTGTGCAGCCTATTTTATCCATCCCGACATGGGAAGAATTTTAGGTGTAAAAACCATTGGAAAAAATAATGACCCAATGGGAGAACCATGCAATGACAAAGAGAAAAAAAGGCAATGGGTCAGGAGTATTACATTAAAAAAAATATAAAAAATGGTAACTGTTGGCCTATGAAATGTTGCCATTAAGTTAAAGTGATATAATGATGTAATACGTAAGTTCTTTCAATATAATAGCATTCAAGGCACTAAGTTATATTTGTAATTTTCACAGATTTAAAAAGACCAATTATTTGATGTGTAAACACACATTTCATGCCCATACCAGTGATTTAACCTGCCAATAAAACAACTTAAAAACAACTATAGTCGTATTTAGCGCATGAGCTCTTCTACAAAATAAATTTGGCAACGAGATCTATCAATTGCATAGGAAAACATCATTACATCATATATAATCACAAACCTTTAGGAATCTGGCAAAATCTTCCTTCAAACAGATCTGAACATGCACATGTTCCATTAGACAGTTGTTTTCTGCCGCTAGGACACCATTCTGTATCTGTCTGAAATAATCAGTAAATAATAAGTATATATGACGCTAAATGAACACAGGTTATATAGGCCTAATCAGTGAATAATAAATTGGATATTGGTTATATTGTGTTTGTTTTCCTTCACGAGCTAAGTAGTTATGTACATGGCTGTCTGGGTTTTGCTGTGCAATTTATTCCTGAAACGCTTCGGATATTTGCTGAGAATCACTATGCTCCGGGCAGATAGTTTGAAGGTATATCCAGTTCATCCGAAGATTCAACCTGATGCGAGACAAGTGCAGGGTCATAACACAGCCACATCACTGATTTGAGATCTGCATTGGCAACGATGTTGAACGGGGATCCCAGGGTGTGTCGCTGCATAACAAGCACAATACATCGACCCAATGTTGGACCAATGTTGATCCACCGTCTGCGACGCTGGCCCAACATGTGTCAAACATTGGGTTGATGTCTGTTGGGTGGCTACCCCCCATGGACGACTATGGCCAGGCTCAAGGAGACTGCAGAACCTCTCATGCAGATGGTTGTTGTAGACTCCATGCTATAAAGTATGCAACGAACGAAATACATCCCGAATGAGCTGCGTTTGTGGACCGAAAAATACTATTACTAACAACTATTCCGGTACCCCTAATAGGGGTACCGGAATTAAGTTAAATATGGTAAATTAAATATGTAGTTATTTTATCTCTGGTTTTAGCGCGGGAAACAAAAATTATGTATGATATATACAGATTATTGTATATATTTGTGTTTATAAAGCCTAATAAATCAATAAGTAAGTTATAAGCTAGGGGTCCTCTATCTTATTATTTAAATACCAGAAAATATCATTTCGAAAAGCACCCACCTTGATGGTGATTTCTGTAGCGGAGTGGCCTGGTCTGACCGTCTCGTCGCTGTATAACATACAGTTATTGTCATTTAAGATTTGATTGTTGAAGGTGACGGATGCACATTTAAAATGATATAAACACTGGTTTACACATTCGTACCAGCTCGAAACTTTGATTTCACGTAGCAATATGGACAGAGATGACAGGTCAACAGTCATACCCTCACATGTCTTCCTGTAGATTCCACTACGCTGTTCTGTGGAATATACTGTTGCATTCAATAATAATAAAATAACCACAAATTGTCTTTTAATTGTGGTCATTGTGGAAAAGTTATGAACAAATAAATTAACAATTTAATAGTGACGAAGGGGGAGCTACTGAACAAGGCGAAATAATACTCCACACGTAGTATCTGTACAGACATACAGGGATGTAAGTCTGTGGTATCTTGCAATAATTTTATGTCACCATCTGTGTGACGAATCAGCAAGTGGAATAATCTCCATACGTCCTCCTTTGGTGCCAGTTATTATAGTTTATTTGTCACGTAAAAGCTGGATCATCAAAGCTGTATAATGTGTTTGTAAGCCAATCAATGTGTATCATTTGAGTACCTTTCCAAACAATAGGTTTATGGTTCGCAATTGATCCGTAGTTGACACTACCGCATAAGAGAACATATCAAAAGAGCTGAGTGGGAGGAGAGCTGATCGGATCCAAAGAGGGAGGCTGAACAGAGCATATAACAAGAGTGCACTCCCACTGGGCACACTACTTTGTTGCGATGTTGAATCAACGTCATGAACGTTGATTCAGCGTCGCAACAACGTCGTGTGTTCAGTGGTGTTCAATAAATCATTGTAAAGTAATAGTCTTCTCTTATTATTGCTGAATAATATATAAGTTACCAATGTCAGCTGTGTCATTTTTGAGAGAGAATGGCATTGTTACGCTAAGTAATGCTGGACGTCACCCTTTTCTGACTAGGCCCGTATATAGAGGCAACTTTTTAACCCTTGCCCTCCTGTGCCTGGGCAAGGTTCATACTAAATGAGTTGTTGCCATTGACAGCGGAAAAATAAGTTGCGGAAGATGCTCACTTTAGTGGTACAATACAATTTCTTTTATAGCAAAGTAATATTCCCAGCTTCACCTACGAGCGGAAGTGCCATAATATGCAGAACATACTCTTTTTTTCGTTTATTTATATTTATTCTGATTGGCACTTCAAAAGATACACTCACTTCTAAGAAAATATCTAGCGTTTTTATATCTTTTATAGATCCCTTTAACAGCCCGAAGGCCTAGGCACACTGGCATTGCAAATGAATTCCAATCCAGTTTGCGACCAAAATCTCATGTAAATGTCCGATAATTTGAATTATATTATCTCTAAATCGTTACTGTGCTAGTTATGGCGAAAGGTCGGAGATCAAGTAGTCGAAATTAGCATAAGGGGGGGGGGGGGTAGGCTACTCGCCGTTTTGTATACGAAAGAGTCTCACACTAGTCGGAGATTTGAAAAAATTAGTCCGAGAACGGCCTGAGAGCAGTCTGAGATTTTTGGGGAGGAGTCGCAGTTTAGATTTTGGTTAGATCTTTTATTTTTCCTCTATATATAGGTCCAGGCGACTCACGTGCCGATTTTTCTTCCCCAATCACTTGGCGACAACTCGCAGCCCATGGCCCAGTTCTATGATAAGGTTGCAATAACAATTTTAACGGCCACCAATCTGGCAGTGTAATGCGACTGGTGTGGGACTGATCGGAGTCGTGCCCTGTTGTAGACAAGTCCGGTTGCAGACAAGCTAGCGACGGATCAATCGCAATGAGCTTTGTGGGCGTCGGGCGAAACTGTCTGAGATTTTTTCTGCTCTTTTTAGAGAGTGTCGCATACATTCACAGACAGGTGAAAAATTTGCGTGTAATCAGCCTGGAAATATGATATTCACCCTTTATGCTCTAAGCACGCTGATTGTCTTTGTTATTATATTTTATTAACAAAACTGCTATTGGGAATGAAATGTTCACTTCAACATCAACATTTACATACTTTGGGTCTCAAATTAAACGAATTTGACTACTTTTTACCTACTTGATGTTGTGGTTCCTTATAGCGAGACCCAACATCACGTAGAAGACATTTTAAATAAGATGACTTGGCGGGTAAAATGTTCAATTACAATATTAAATGCATCAGGTGACAATTAAAAAAAACTAATTTTCTCATATTCGTCTGCACTAATTAGCGCCTCCTAACGACGGCAACATGACATATTAACCCCTTTTCCGCCGAGTTATGTTATCTACACTTTCACCCACTTGAAATTGTGTCTCTCTACCGCAACCCTCAACTTCAAGTGCGCGAAAATTACTTATAATTTTGCCTAATTTGAGACAAAGAGTGATTTAATCGGCTAATAAAACAAAGTTTTCAGGAAACCTTCCAAATACCATTAGAAACAACATACTAAAACTCCCCGTGATTCCTGCTGGAGCCTTTTCCATTATTCAAGATGTTAATACTCTCAAAATATTAACACAAAAGGTTTCTCAGCGGATTTCTATCCTACTGGACATAAAGTGGATGACAGAAAAAAATATATCAAAATCTGACCCCTAAAAATGGATGAAAACTGGGTCATCCCCAAAATGGCCGCAATTGTCCGTGAAAATCAGTAAAACCATCCTCATTTGTCCAAAATAGTCTATAATCCATGTTTTTAAGAGTTGGGAAACTCATAGGTTCAAATAACTTTTAAGCACTGTCAAAAATCTAAGATTGCGGTTGGGCTATGGGGCAAAATCCAAGGTTAATGTTAAAATAAGAAAAAAAATGATTTTACCAAATAAAGCTAAGAACATTGTGTAATACCTCATTTTTATTGGATTCTGACTTGTAAATCCTTTGATGGCATTATATCTGTGATTCAAGGTGACCTTCAAGGTCAAAGGGTTAATTTTTAGGTCAAAATCTTGAAAATAATATTTGTAACAAAAGCAAATATCAACACACATCATAATCTGATAATTATGTAATACTTCTTTTTGAGGCGGTTTTAACTGGAGAATCCATTTATGGTATTATTTTGGTGATTTAAGGACATTTTCAAGATCAAAAAGTAAATTCCGAGGTCAAAATGTAAAAAGAAGTTTTATTTTTTGAAGATTCAAGGTCTTCAATGGCAAAAACGTCAATTGTAAGGTCGAGTAAGAACAAGACTAGTAATACCTATTTTTCGTGTAAAAAGAGGTAACCGACCTAACATATCCTACTGGAAGATTCATTTCTGGTATTATTTTAGTGATTGAACTTCATCTTCAAAGTCGAAATGTTAATTTCAAGGTCAAAGGAGCGAGAATACAAATCTAACAAATTAAAAATATTGCAAATATTGCTGATTGATGTCACATTTTATCTTTACCATGTTCAAAAGGTGGTACATAATGTGCTACTAAAAAATGAAAACCCGAATTTATGCGGCACCGACGGTTAAAGGGTTAAACAAATAAAAAAAGAAACAAGTGAAATCCATTTCTTTGTTTTTTTAACTGCATTTCTTGTATTACAATGTTGATGGTTAAATATCACATTTATGGCTATCAGATTAATTAGCTATTTTTGACTGAATAAAGTGTTCTTCAACGCTTCCCCAGCGTACTTTAACGCTTTCCCATGCCATTTAACGCTTTCCCATTGCCATTTAAGGCTTCATCGTTGCCCTGTACTGCCTCCTTGTCCCTACCACCTTTTAACACATAACTAAATAATTTTTATATCAAAATGTATTTTTTTCCAAAATGATTAAAATTAAACTGGCTTTGAGACACGACATAGTCACATATTATTTTTTATAATTTTATTAATAATTTATGTTATGTTAATGATTGAAATAATGCTTAAAATGGCACACATATCAAAACCTTGCTATTGCCCTTATCAGTATACCTAAAATTGCAAATAAATGAAAGGCTTGACTATTTAGTGACTCTGAACCTGTTTCATTGAATCCTTGTGGCAATAAATTTACATGTAGACATCAAAATCATAAAGTTATGTTGATTACAAGCCGAGATATAGCGGTTTTAACATTTTGGCGGCCATCTTAGACGCCATCCTGAATAATGGAATAATCTCCAGCGGGAATCACGGGGAGTTTTAGTATGTTGTTTCTACTAACGGCATTGGGGAGGTTTCAGCTTTGGCATATTTTCCCTTCAGTATGATTACAGGTCTAATACTATTCGCCTATTCTAATCAGTGGCGCAATTGCGACATTATGGCTTCTAATGAGTGGCACATACAACATTCTGGCTTATAATCAGATCTCCACACTGAAAGAATACACACATTTACAATGGCCGTAGACCCATACTATTTGTATTCAATTGATGCGGAACGAGCTAACTAAGACATTTATGGTGATTTCAAATTGAAAAAAACATTTGGTCTCGATGATTTATATTCAAATATATCAGCTCTTTAAGAGTTAAATATAATCTTGAGGTAGATGGTTGACATAGGCTACTAATCTGCGATCATGGATCACATGACTAATACAATTATCTTGTTGATCCTCTATCTTATGGTTATCTGATATTTTATACTAATTAGGCATCTGCCACGTTCATGCATATGATATTTAAACGACAGAAGTCTTGTATTGTATGATTATTGTGCTCATGGTGGGATGTCAGGAGCACAGAAAATGAAGGCACCAAAAGTTGTAAATATATCGTTTATATATATACTGTTTCACCTTGTTTTTCTGAAAAATGTAATGTTGCATGAACAAATAGAAACAATAATTAACAGTGAATTAGAGGATAAACACTGGTGGAAAAATGTTCTAGCGTTGGTCATTGTGTCGTGTGGATGTGGATTTACTTTAACAGAAGCGTCCTCCTACCGCAAAACCATCACGTCATGCCGCGTATGTATGTCACAAACGAATAGCATGTGTCGATGGACATCAGAACGAGATAGAACATTTACAGAATCCCAAGCTTCATTTAAATTGAACCTATTTTGTGGAAAGATCCAAACCGGGGCATTTATTTCTTTCCCACACAATTGGTCCATACATACGTATAAGAATACCCCGTATAAGATAGATATAGTAGTTTTTGACATACCATGGAGTGGGTTGTTATGCCCTATGGCTGGCATGAGGATCAAACAGAATTATTATTGTGGAAATAGATTGGCATGGAGTCAGCTTTTCCGCCATGAAATAATGGTAGTATTTTATAATGAGCAAGTACGATCAGAATATATGAAGTTTGCAATGCACTATACATTGCAGACAAATATTAAAGTGTCGAATATGTCCCACAAGCTTTTATTAATCACACCTTTTGTTCTTTTAAACGAGCATCTAACTAGATACAGTGAAATAAGAATTTTTCATATTGTATCAAAAAGTGTGTTCACATCTTTATTAATAGGAATCAAACCATATTCCAAAGTGCCAAGTATGATGGTATACGATGGACCAGGTGTACGTTCTCCTATTCTTAAAGTGTCTAACAGATCAGCTAGGTGGAGGATAGAAGACAGAAATTACACCATTTTTGCAACGTTTTCTCATCAATCGTATATTGTTATACAGACTATCGACAACACAACAGTTTTCTACCGATCACGTTTGCTAAGGGATTCATGTAAATCATATGCATCGACGAGCACTGGGTACGGAGTTTATGAAAATACCGCTATATTTATCAGGCAACAAAAAAACAACACTTCGAATTCTGCGTGTTACACTAAGTTTGGGGTGTTTGCATCCCAGACTACATCGAGAGGTATGAAATACAAAGGGTTTCCCGGAGTTGTTATACTACAGTTCACTTTTATGGGACCTCAAATTATAAATAGCATGGATCCTTCTCAATGTCAATATGGAGGATTGTTCATAGGCACAACTTCCGACAAAACCACAGACAGTCATTTAATTGCTGCAGAGTGTGGAACTCTCTACTTCAGAAACATAGCTTCTGATGAACAGGTACTACTCATATTAGTGATATATTATGCCGGCTATACATATGGAATGATTCACTTGAGGACTGAAACATATTCATGTGGAATGGTTCACATCGACCTTACAAATATGATCAGAAATCACTGCATAATTTCGATATCCGAGAAATTAATATGTCTTTCCATCAGAATAACAAGAAACTTGTTCAATAGACCATCGTGTCGATATATTCGCTTAGCTGGTAAATACGACATACCATTGGGTCCACTATCAGCAACAATAGCAGATGTCATCGTTCCACTATCAACAATTCAAAGGAAGTGTCCATCAAAAATGCCTGCACTTACACACACAAGTAATATATCAAATAGAAAAATATGTCACAATGAAGTGTTGCTGGAGTTGCTAGGTGGTTTGTTTTACTCGCAAATAAAACAGTTGGCTTTACCAATTCCAATAGGTCAAACTCAACGCCTCTACCACATGATTAAAAGCATGGTATTAATATTATACTCGCCTTTCAAATTCATGAATTTGTTCATCGGTATGGAAGGTTCAAAGATATTTTCTCGTGTCATTTCCGAAACTATTTTTGTCACAGTTTACAAACCTCTGGCATTGAAGGTGATACAATATACCAATTGTGTAATTTGCTCATCAAATTTATATATCGCAAAGCATCATCCAAAGGATAAAGTCATCGTTATCTTGCCGATAAGCAAGCAGCGTGGATGTCTGATTAAACACTACACGTTTGAAGCCACAGAACAGCATCCTGTTACCAAGAAGGTGTACATCTATAGGTGGAGGAATACACAGGTCGATCAATTAGAATGGACCACACGACTTCCGTCACAAATCTTCAAAATTCACTTTGGAGTTGTTCCATTTGACTACAATAGCAATGTCAATTGCATAGTGCAGATGTCGTTCAAAAAAAGGGAGATCTTAAATCGACCAGTTGGAGACAGAAGACCAGATGTAGATTCTAAGAGGACATACACTTATAAACTACACAATGCCAGGTCAGACAAAAAAATGAACAATATTTTCATGTAATAATTCGGACAGCCGTGCTTACTGAGCTTCTATTTTGAAAACACTGGTCGTTACAAATATATGTATTATGGATGGTTAAGACGTAATGGCATATTGAGCCCAGGTGTTTGACAAGTAATTTGATATATTTGTCACCTTTCACTTGTGTCAAATTTTTTGTACTGTAGACAGTGGCCAATATTTTCATCATTATTGATGTTTTTTAATATGCATGAATATATGCATATATATGTGTGTGTTCGGTTTGTAGATGTGTGAGTGTGCTGTGTGTGTGTGTGGGGGGGGGGGGCTGCGTGTGCATATATGTGCGTTTGCATGTGGTTTTATTTGTCCATTTATCAATACAAGTTATCTCATTGTTCTAGCAATATTTCGTGGAGTGAAGCAGAGAAACAGTGTCTGAAGGATCGAGGAAATCTTGCTACTGTTCAAAGTTTTTATATATATCACATAATAGAACAAATGTTTTACAAATCTATGTATTCAACAGGAAGCAACCACTTGGGTAATATGATCATGATTGGACTTCAGCACGATGTGAGTAATCTTATGATTTGATTTGTCTCACATACATTTTACATAATTATATACATTTTATAACATTGATCTTTTAATGTCACTTTTGGTTGATATTCTACTGATTTGCACAGGGAGGTGGGGCTGTACTGTCGTGCAAAGGCAAAAGGCAGTATCTGCTTACTTTACAAGTAAGCAGATGTTCCTTTTGCCTTTGCATATCAGTATAGAACTGTGCAGATGAATACAAGTACTGACTATTCAGGGAGAGTTAGAAAACACCCGAATCAAATTCCTTACCAACATATTTGTATATGTACCAAGGTCTTGCATAAGGTCTGGAACAACCACACCAATTTTTTACTCTGGATATTCATGAGAGGGTAAATTCCAAAATGGGCGACAATCTCACAGAAATAACATAGTGAGTTATAAATAATAATTCATGTGTTTACAAATGTGCTGACTAAAATATTGGTAGTGGTTTACAATAAGTAAACGATATAAAAAAATGACCGCCAAATGTTTTCAGTATAAACATGTTTTGCGCCTGTCTGTAGTCTATGTGTCAAATGAAATTTCTTCAAATGGTTTATATTATTCGAGAAAATTAAAAACCAAATTTACTGCAGAAGAATCACTTTACATTATGCTTTTGTTTGCTAATTCTTTATGTTTCACATTGTTTTTGCTATTGTTTGCAATTATTTGCATAACCTTTGGATGTGCCTTTGACAAGCTTGTCTTCTGTCTTTGCAAGTCATTGCAAAATATACAGTTCATGTTTTGTGGATATTCATCTGAGTTAATGATGGTCCATCTAAATTTATTTATTTATTTGCCATCAACATAATTACAATTACAATTAATATGTATCACATAATTATAGCTAAATCTGCAAAAATCATTGTTGCACAAACAATTGATGGCTGGGCCACCAGAAACATACATAGTGTAGTGGCATCTCGAAGATTCAATTCCACCTGCACTTCTCCAGTTTGTATGTATGATAGAGCATGGCGCTGATATTAAATCATAGCTGAAATTTGAAGCGACCAAGACAGACCTAGCTATGGCACAGCTGTTGCAATACAATTGTTACGAAAAGCATAAAGAATGTACACCAACTCACAGACAGTCCGAACACCACAAATCCCCATTCGCTATATATATGGGAATGTCACTCTTTGGCAAGACTCGGAAGAGGTGTTTAGTGGAAATCGGCATTTCTTACAACTGAGTGCTCCAGATTTCAGCACAACTGGGTGATGCAGCTCCGTGTCAGTTTGAAGATGGGGCGCTGTGTCCATTTGTTTCGAGAAACAGGATTGTTCACAACATCACCAACATGGAGAATCTTAATCATAATCCGACAGCAAATACTTCCTTCCACGGTACTAGTATTTCTCTTTTCCAACATCCAACTTCGGATCTGGATGGTAAAGTATGTGCATGTTAAAGATAACAAGGCAAACAAATTCTGAAGAGTCTGTACCGCCTGAATACGTCTCAAAGAAGAAACCACGTCCTCCGGTCGATATTCAGAATCCTTCTATACTAGACACTATCTTGCCTATACCACTACATAATAATGACTACCAATTGCTAGAAAAAGTCAGTCTCACCGAAGAAATAGGTAGAGCAACGAACGTGACCTGGTTAGCACAACAGCTTTTGAAATAGGCCGTGATTTTCAAAGTGAGCATAGCCTGACTGCAACCCCTCCTTCGCGACCAAACTCACTCTAAGTCTACCATACGCCATTTATGAATCCCAGGCAAGTCCCTGTTATGGCTGCTGACCAGCTGACTTATGCCTTGACCAAGCAAATTCAGTAGCACCGGCCTGAAAAATATGGCGAGAAGAAGTTCGTGTTTTAGGGACATTGATATCTATTGGAACTCTCCAACGTAACAGCAGATGGACAGCGTCTCTTGTTGAAGCAGATGTAGCGTCATCTGGAAGTGCTGGATCTTTTTTGTTTTCCTTAAATGTTACCAGAACTACATGTAGGCAAGTCCATGAAGCTACGGCATGTAGTCTATACAGCTAATGATGACTCTATACGTCAACTAGGTCTACTTAACGTCAACAAGGCTTCGATGAGGCGTGAGAAACGGAGGGAGGATAACGATGGATCTCCATTCACATCAGAGATGATTATGACGCATATCAATCAGAATCAGCCAGAGATCGCAAATGAATTTTATAAGGGACATTTGCTGTACATAACACTGAGAGTTTTCTGCTTTGGCCATTGCCCAGGCATATGAAAGAACAATGCCCTGATCAAGGCTGGTGGTGGTGGACTGAAGATGACTCTGCACTAAGGAGATGAATTGTGGCTGGACTCGAGTTTGGTTGTCTATTTACAACATGTATGAGAAGGCATCTGGCATTAAGGATGACAAACGGCTCCATGGCCAACAATTCTCAACTATTTTTCCTTGGAAATGTGAGAAGATTGTTTTCTGTTATTAGTGAGATGGACAATCCTTTTCAACTGATTTATTTTTCTTAATACCTAGGATATTGCTGATCCAGCATGGCTGACCCCGTGAGGACACATCACCAGAGGGGCAAAGACCCGCTTGAAAAGGCAGACACGTGGGTTTGGCCACAGATGTGGTTGTCATTGCAGTCTCTGTCATGGCATCGTTAAAAGAACTTGGATATGGACAAGGGAGGACTTTGCGGTGGATCCCGGTTCATGAGGTAGTATCCCAGATTGGACCACAGCAGTGCGAAATAGTTCATATTTTTCACGCCTTCACTGGATTTGCCGCTGTATCTGCTTTTCGAAGCTGAGGGGGAAGTCACCGTGGCACATTTTGAACGTTTGCTCAGAAATCTATCTGCTACCTTCGCCAGATTAAGTTATCTACCCGCGGCAAGCAGAGAGAATGTAGCAGACTATAGTCAGCCATCCGACTGAGAATAGACGAATGATGGAGATGAATGGTAAATCGTCTGAACGACCATGTCACCAGTGGCAGCCAGCTGCCAAACATTGACCAACTGTGATGTGGATATAAGCAATATGCTGTGGGAGGTGTGTGTGTTTTAAAAACAACTATCAGTATCATTATACGTGACATCTATATCAGAATGTAAATAAAAGTGTATTTTTGTGGTGCTCATATCAACAAATGACGGTCATTTTGAAATTAATAAGTGATACAATGTTTTTGCTAGTTAGTCTCAATGGGATGACTCAATTTCAGTACCCGTGTCAACAGGCTCTTCGCATGTTCATATTGCATTTGGTACTTGCGCGATTATATCACAAATTTACATCGCGAAGTATATTTTATGTATCTTACGTTAAATTAGCATATAGTATATTTTAAATAATTTAAAATATATATATATATATATATATATATATATATATATATATATATATATATATAGTATACATTGAAATATTGATTATGTCAGTGATGTGATGTGTTAGTATGTCAAGACAAAAATTATGTCGCCCGTTCAAAAACGGTCATTTTGGATTTGATCTAAGGTCTTTGGACTTGTGGAATATTAATATTTTATATTTTATCTGGAAATTTGAACGTCTCGTTTCCACTTTATCCACAAAATATTTCGACGTCTCAAAGTGATTTTACTGATGTGAATTCAGGCACAGCAGGCCAGAAGTGGAATTCTGCGCAGTAGGCCTATACTATTTTAATCAAATTGATTAATACCTTATTAGGACCGCATTTGCATTGGTGTGAGATCTGCATTAGCTGGCAATCTGCCCTAAGATTACAGTCAGACTCGAGCTTTTTTAATGGTTGTTGTAGACTTTAAGATTACGCCCCGTGCTGTGCAGCATGCAACATATAAGAACGCCCCAAAAGTACTACTACTGAAAAATAACCCAGAAACCCAATAATAATACTAACATATAGATGGAGAAAAAGGAGTTGCAACTATTTCACCTGACTATGTTTGAGCATAGCCGTTACATAATATGTCGTGTTTTCGTATGGCGTGAGAAAAGGGGTCCAGCTCTCAAAATCTCTGTATTATCGCAAAGCTCGAGAGATTCTCTCTGGGTCATGATGTGATCATAACACTTTAACAGTTAAAATGTCTTCCAAAGAAGGATTGATATGGAAAATGTGCTATAAATCAACATGCACATCGATACCAATTTAACTGTAGGACTATTGCCCATGTAATTGACTGGCCTAATTAAAGTGTTAAAACTATGCTTGTAACTATTTTAGTTAGATTAATCAGTAGGCAGTTGAAACGTTATTCAAATTGGATGATTCCTCATTAAACTGAGCTTTCGATGATGCTGTAATCTGCATAAATCGGTAATATATGGGCCTATTATCTCAGCTCTAACTATAACGGACGGACAGAACAGACAGACAGACAGACATACAGACAGACAGACAGACGGACGGACAGACGGACGGACGGACGGACGGACGGACGGACGGACGGACGGACGGACGGACGGACGGACGGACGGACGGACGGACGGACGGACGGACGGACGGACGGACGGACGGACGGACAGACAGACAGACAGACAGACAGACAGACAGACAGACAGACAGACAGACAGACAGACAGACAGACAGACAGACAGACAGACAGACAGACAGACAGACAGACAGACAGACAGACAGACAGACAGACAGACAGACAGACAGACAGACAGACAGACAGAAAGACAGACAGACAGACAGACAGACAGACAGACAGACAGACAGAAAGACAGACAGACAGACAGACAGACAGACAGACAGACAGACAGACAGACAGACAGACAGACAGACAGACAGACAGACAGACAGACAGACAGACAGACAGACAGACAGACAGACAGACAGACAGACAGACAGACAGACAGACAGACAGACAGACAGACAGACAGACAGACAGACAGACAGACAGACAGACAGACAGACAGACAGACAGACAGACAGACAGACAGACAGACAGACAGACAGACAGACAGACAGACAGACAGACAGACAGACAGACAGACAGACAGACAGACAGACAGACAGACAGACAGACAGACAGACAGACAGACAGACAGACAGACAGACAGACAGACAGACAGACAGACAGACAGACAGACAGACAGACAGACAGACAGACAGACAGACAGACAGACAGACAGACAGACAGACAGACAGACAGACAGACAGACAGACAGACAGACAGACAGACAGACAGACAGACAGACAGACAGACAGACAGACAGACAGACAGACAGACAGACAGACAGACAGACAGACAGACAGACAGACAGACAGACAGACAGACAGACAGACAGACAGACAGACAGACAGACAGACAGACAGACAGACAGACAGACAGACAGACAGACAGACAGACAGACAGACAGATAGATAGATAGATAGATAGATAGATAGATAGATAGATAGATAGATAGATAGATATATCGTTTATTTCATCTCAGCATAGGCCCATCGGCCTGTGTGCAAATACATAATATAGTGAAATATATACAATATGTGCGGTGTATGAGCGAGGAGACAGGATGATATTTCATTACAATATTAAGTAACATCTGCAGATAATGACAGTTTGTTTTTTCATAGATTTGCAAACATTTCAAGTCCAAAATAAACCAATATAGCTAGATTATTAATAGTTTTACTGTGTTCTGAGAATAATAGTTCAATAAATTTATTAATAGATGGTTTGGTCCAAAAATAACGTGAAATGTATTTTGATCTCAAAGCTTTTAAACGTTTACACAAAAACAAAAAATGATACTCGTCACCCAATAGTTCACATTCTTCACATAGACGCTGGTGGTAGGGGCGTGGCCGTTGCCATTTACCAGATGGTATTGTTTTTTTGTAATAAAATAGAATAGAATAATGTCAGGTATTGAGGCTGACCGCCAACACGTATGAGGTCAATATAGGACATTTCATTATATAGGGCGGGCACCTGCTAAAAATGTATAATTACACTCTAACAACTATTTGTAGGGTTCTGAAGCGACATGGTCCAGTGGATTACCTCTTCTTTGGACTGACTTTATCTCCACAAAAAACACAGTGAGTTTACGTGTCCCTGAATATGTCCTGGTATGTGAACAGAAAAATTGCATCTCAAAATCTTTGCCTAATGCGGTGATGAATTTAGTTTATCCGCAAATACAATCAACATCTGCTATGCCCCGTGATTCATGCACAAGTATGATTTTCTGGCCAGCTGACAAAATAGCTTTTTGGATGCATATACCGTGTGGACAACATTTTTTTGGAAGTTATTTGTGTGAGTACAAAAAAGACCGCCTTTATCACATGGACAGCTCTTTTTTGCATCCAAAGAGTAATATTGAGCTCAGATGCCCCAATGGATGGTTTTATATGTACAATGAATGTTATCGGTTTGAACATAACACTGGTGATTGCGGTCGAAAACACAGCATTCGTTATTGTCAGCAGATTGGTGGGGTTATCCCATCTTTTTCAGAAAACACGGCTAAAATATGGCTGAGGTTGGTATTAAATAACATTGCACATGATTACGATTTGATGTATAAGGCAGCCAAGCTGATGAATATACAGTCCGCAGATCGCAGTGGCCTGGACGTTGCTTGGCAATCAGCAAAACACTATGGAATTGAACTTTTACCTAAGTTTGCCCCCGAAGCACGATCTCTTTATCAATTAATGGCAGTTTTATATGGCAAGGTACCCGACCATACCTTCTGGATGGATGTGAATAGTACTTTGTTTAAGTCGCCATATATTACAGCAAATGGTAACAAGTTTTTCATTTTTGATAAAGATTTGAGGCCCCATAATTTGTTATGTTCTATTGTCTGCCAACGTTATCCAAAATATACAGAAAATGTATGTCCAGACCACATTCAAACGTGTGTCGACATGTCGTGCTCCTCTGCGTTTGGTGAATGCAGTGGAAGATCAAATGATCACCAATATGATGACTATGGTGGTAAAATAAACCAGTCAATATTTCAATATATTGCCAAATATGACAAAAACATTCCATTTTATAAAATCTGTGGATTACTCCATTACCCATGCGATAATAAATGTCTGGTAGTCTCTTCTTTATGTGATAATATTAATGATTGTGATGATGGTACTGACGAAGAATACTGCTCTATAACACACTGCATGACAGGCCAGGTTCCCTGTGATAATACAACCAGATGTATTTCGAAATTGAGAATTTGTGACGGACATATGGACTGTGACGATGCATCGGATGAATCTAGTTGTACTTCATCGTCTTCGTGTAAAGGTAAATGGTGTCCTTCTCTACAAATATGTGCGCCTAGTACCCTGGCAGGGTGGCTCTACTCTCGCTGTTTTAGATCATTGCCTGATCCACCATCGGGTACCAATAAATCGGCGTTGATGAATACATTCAAATGCAATGACCATGATGACGATTTGTATGCGTCCGAGGAGTTTTGTGTATTCTTCCGCCATAAATGGACAAAACCATGTCAGTTCAGTACCAATCTAATAGGATGTGAATTTTTTGAATGTCCACATTTGTTTAAGTGTCACAAATCGTATTGCATTCCTATATCCCATGTGTGTGATGGCCGAATTGATTGTTTAACCGGGGAAGATGAACAGCTCTGCAATAATATATCATGCCCTGGAATGTTTAAGTGTAGAGGAGAAGAAAGATGTATTCTCCAAAGTAGTGTATGTGATGATAAATATGATTGTAAAGTAACAGCCGATGATGAAATAATGTGTCATAAATGCCCACACGACTGCCAATGTCAACCATACACCATGATGTGTAATCTGACAACTAGCTCACCCCTTCAACTATTTGATGATACACGAGGCATGCACCTTAATTGTCTAAAAATAATCAATTTTACTCACATTTTTGCACAAATGTTTAACTTGAAATACATCTCGTTTTCAAACTGTACATTTGAAATTCATTTCAATTGCAAATTATCTAAAAATGTTCCAATAACATATATCATATTTATGAAAAATAACTTACAGATAATCACAGAACTTGCTCTGTGTCCTTTTACAAATCTGCTAATTTTGGACCTTTCAGATAATTTAATCAAACTTATTTTTCAATCCTCCTTCCAAGTTATTAAAAGTATTACTATCATATTTCTCAACGACAATTTATTAGAATTTTTACCAGCCAGTTTATTTCATAACCTGGATAATTTGAAGCTGTTAACTTTGCACAACAATAGACTAATAGTAATCCAGCCTGGTACATTCACATCAATATTCCGTTTAAAACTAATAACTGTTGGGAAAGGTACGTTTTGCTGCATGCTATCAGAAAATGTAATTTGTAGAATTTATAACACATCCCAAGATGTTTGTTATCGTTTCAATTTAGTTCATATATATGCATCAGCATGGCTTCTTGTTTTAACATTATCAGTTTATTTGAGATGGATTTATATTAGTTTATTCAATCAAAATTGTGATCCAAAATTAAAAATGAATCACGCTTTAGCTCAGAACATGACATTTTCTGGATTTGTAACAACTATGTATCTGGTTATACCATTGATTTTAAATAGTCAACTGCTGGAACGTCATTATGAACATACACAGACTTTTAAATCAAACATAGCTTGTTTTGCTTTGGCCCTCATTCATTTTGTTGGATTTCAGTCTTGGTTTTTGTTTGCTGTCGCACTTGCTATTTTTCGAGCACTTAGTTGTCATTCTCCATTTCTCATCCTTAAGCACAACAGAATTGCTTGGGCCCATCTCATTTGCTGCGTAATATGGTCTATGAGTTGTTTGATTGGAGGCTACATCCTCCAGACCAATCTTTTTTATTCCAACACTAAATATATTGTACTAAACGAACTGTGCAGCTTTTTCGATTCAAATTACTATTTAAATGAGATAGTTTATGCTAACACAAGTATTTTATGTGGCACAATAGCCTCCTATATAGCCCTATATGCAATTGTGAAGAGAAAACGCATGAACAATCCATTAATTTCAACTGAGAAAAATACATTTTTATTGTTAAAACTTGTAATGAATGTATCGGTTTATATACTGTCATGGAGTATTTTAATTACCTTTTTATGTCTGAAGTATTTTGTAAAATTTACCTTATCTGACGTGACATTCACGTTGGTGATAATGCTTGTGCTATTACCAAGTCCATGTTTTACCACACTTATTCACATTTCTCAAACGGACAAAGTAAAGAAGAAGTTTATTTGTCAGAATAAAAATCCAAGATTATAATATGTTACAGTAGCCTAAACGTACGATCCTAGAGTGCATAATAAATACAAATAATAATGTTACAGTAGACGTACGATCCTAGAGTGCATAATAAATACAAATAATATGTTACAGTAGACGTACGATCCTAGAGTGCATAATAAATACAAATAATATGTTACAGTAGACGTACGATCCTAGAATGCATAATAAATACAAATAATATGTTACAGTAGACATGGTAGACGTACGATGCTAGATTGCATAATAAATACAAATAATATGTTACAGTAGACGTACGATCCTGGAGTGCATAACAAATACAAATAATATGTTACAGTAGACGTACGATCCTAGAGTGCATAATAAATACAAATAATATGTTACAGTAGACGTTCGATCCTAGAGTGCATAATAAATACAAATAATTTAATAATACGTACACAGGTTGCAATAGAAGATGAAAACAATAGTGGCGTTATATTGGAATTTAAAATAGCCGCTTTAGAAATAACCAATATGTTGAAATTGCATAAAATCCGAGCAAGCTCTGCACTACAATGTTGGCACAACATTGGCACAATGTCGTATCACAACCGTACATCACCCCACCCAACAATTTTGGTACACCAACACCATCCCAGATAGGTCTAAAATCTTTTTTGTCTAAAACTTGTTTTGTAATGTGAGTATTTTGGTTTGTTTGTGGATATAACTTTTTTTGTAATAAATATTGTTTTAGGTGGATTTTGCACACGAACTATTTTTACAACAATTTATTACTGGTGTATTTTTTTAATCAAATATTATCTTAAAAAACAATCGGTATGCTAAAATATTTTTGTTTTGTAGTTATAATATTCTTATTTCCTCCCAATTTATATTTTACTCAAATATTATCTTATAAAACAGTAGATTCAACATTGCTTAAACCTGATTTATTCAATACTGGTTCTGCAAGTATATCTTGTGATTGTTGATTAGGTATTGTTAAAGAATCATTCATCTTCAAAACGCGCATGCCTGGGACGGTCAAGTGTAGGCCAACAGTAGCCTATTGAGTACAGATTGACGGCATTAATATAGCCACTGAACTGATTACAAGATACTACTCAAACGAGACATTGATCCAATGCTGTTTTAATGTTAGGCCAACGTCTGCGACGCTGGCCCAACATTGAACCAACATTAAATAAATGTACAATGTTTGAGAGAAAGTCCTCCTGCCCAGCAAACGCAGGACATTTGTATGACATTTATGCAATGTCGGCTCAACGTCTTCGACGTTGGTCCAACATTGCATAAAGTCAATGTTTTGTGTTTACTGGGTGACAATACAAACTTGGGGGTCAAGCAGTTTCCAAATCCCCGCAGTAATACAGTCAGTTTGTTTGCAAGTAGGCGACCAAGTAGGGGCAAAAGACAAGGGCTTTGAATTATTACCTCATAGATGTCGCTCAAGTATATATGAACTTGCTGTGATTTGAGAACTTGCTCTTAATGAGGCTTTGGGTATGAAACGCATATTTAGTATTAATATGGAATAGGGCCTTGGCTTACCCACGGGCACTATTGCCTTCTGGGGGACCCTTGTCCCGCGAATTTTGACAGTTGACTACACCTTTAATGTCTCTTAGCAAAGCTCTGTCTAAATCCGTTATGTCGCAAGTTTGGTCAAACCATGACTAAAAATCACAATAAGTATTTTTCAGCTGATGAAACAGGCGAGTTTGCTTGATTGCAGATGTGGTATGTACACTGAGTCTACGTTATATTATTTTTTTTTCTTGTACACAAACCTATCACATCAGTTTTTACATTATTCACGCTGATATTTTTTTCTCATTATATTGTGTTGTGCAACATGGTACAGAATGTATGATATATAGTGATCTGAGATCAGTGAGGTTACTACAGGTAAAAGAGGCCCTAAACGCGTGGGCTACACTGTTAAATTAGGTCAATTTAAATCTTTCTGTGTCATTTGATTTAATATATTGATACTATATATATATTTTATTTGTAGTCTAGATACTGTTTGATCAATTTACCTTGTAAAACTGCAAGTTTTAATTGATATAGAGTAGGCCTACAGCTTGTAACCAACTTAGACCACCACCACGTATGGAGCCACCCCACAACATCAGCAACAGTAACCTCACTCGTATAATATTGCGAAGATACCAAAAAACGTGGACAGTTTACTTCAACATCGTATATGTAAGACTTAGATGTGATTAAGCAGATTAGCAGTTGTGATAGGCTTGTTAGATTCAGTAGCATTGCACTTAAATAATACATTACTAAGACAACATTAAACCAATATTGGGCAGTGTGTCGTACTGACTGAGACTGCACACCAGTAAGATCAATGACCCAGCACTGGGTTCATGTTAATCCACAATCTGAGATGCTGTGCCAACACTGAACAGAGAATGGTTGTTAACATTACTTTGGACATTCTGCTGGTATCTTGGTCCTACACAAAAGCAAGCCTACAACAACACAAGTAAGGACACACATCCGATTTTTCTTTTATGCTGGGCCGTCATTGTATAGGATGGGCCAACTATAATACAATACAGGTTGATCGCATGTACTGGTCATAATAATACTAGGCATATAATGACCTTAGCTCAGTATAGGGGAGACATAATTATATAAACTTGGCTGTCATAGGTGCAAGGAATCCTTGAACTTGACATTGTTTCAGGGTCAGATTTTGAGGCCCTATCAGAACGGAGCAATTACGTAGAGAATCTCAAAGCACTGTAGCAGGGCCACCTAGCTGTGCTAGTGTGGCCCTGAGAAGGAGGCTGGACCAAATGGTATTCTGTACTTTCTGGAAATCACTTTGATATTTAATAATAATATTGTTGTCCTGCAAAAACCATGTCAGGCGATGATAAATCATGCGCTCCATGATTTTGCAAAGACAACTTGATAGTGCAATTGGACTGTAATTATTGGGATTTGTTTTATGTTTTTTCGAGTTTAAGAACAGGAATTACTGTTGCTTTCCTCCATCCATCTAGGAAATCTTGAAATTGTTACAGATTATCCTAGAAGCAACAGCCAGATTGATATATCGGGCAAGTGTTTCAGGAGCTGGTAATGAATGAATGTCATCAGGATTAGTTGCCTCAGCGATAGATTTGACAAGATCTCGTTTCGAAAAGGCAACTTTGTACTTGTCATCATCTTTTTTTCTCCTAGTCCCTAGTCCTTCTGAATTGTTCTTGATAATGTGCTGGTGATGACAAAAGTGATGTTGCCAGTGTGTCAGCAATCTCTCTTTTATTTGGTATTGTGTCGGAGTCAGTGACAGGGTATTTTCCTCTTGCCACTGATCTACCGTATCATTCGCCATGTTTGTTTGCCTGATGCTATTGCCTTTTCACAATTATCCTCCTATTATTGACCTTTTTGGAATTTTCAAGGTTTTAATCTGCCATTTTGTTTAACTTTGTGGGACACCAACCCCTCACTCTCAAATCAAGTGTTTGTGACGCTCCCCCAACAAGACTCTCGGAAGCTAGCCTCCCAATATACCCTGTGCAACTTCAATGTTGTACTGTCTTCAGCGACAGAGTTGCTTTGTAGCTCTGTAGACACAGTTGCTCTGTAGCAGTAGGCCCTATCGGAAAATGATCACTGCTACATAGAATTCAGATCATCATTGACCATCCAAGTGTAATTCAAATAAATATAATATTTTTATCATACTTTATCATATTATGCACTGTATAATATCACGTAGTGTTCATTTTAAGGTCGCATAAGTCTACACAATAAATATCTATCTATTAATATATATTAGTGCAGCAACAGACACAAAAAAAGAGCCATATTTAGGGAGCTACCTAAGCCGGCGGTACAACATTTGTCCACATGTCTAGAAATGTTCCCAGGGGTCTCTAGATATGAATCTGGTTGATGACATTGCCGGAAATGGGGGCGGGCTGAGAATCTGACACTTTTGTACACCTACCCGATTTTTAGAGAAAATACTCGCTAAAATATAATTTTCGCGTCATTCTCACTCTATTATATTATTGGGCCATTTAAATGAAATAATGTTGGATTTAGTTTTTTCTATTGATCAGGACATATATATGTGGAGCTAAAATAGTAAAAAATAATATGATTTTGCACTAACATCCTACCCCTAAGAGCTATTTTGGATATTGTAAATAAGTCGCAAAATGCAATTTTTCAATTTTTTTCATTTTTTCATTTTTTTGCATATAGTTTATGACAACAGGTTCGTTTCTGCACGAAAGTCTCCATGAGGTGTACCATTTGGATACATCCCTTAAGTCAGAATTAGGTTACCAATGTTTGATTCGTCGAGTAATTGATCACTATGGCCAATTTCAAAATGGCCGCCGTAAAATCCATGGTTTTCACGAAATGTATCATTGAACATGTTTTTCTTAAATTTCGCATCACAAGCACGGTTTGAGTGTCTAAATTATGTCTTACATTTTGTTGTTCGTTCAAGTATTTACAAATGCTGGAATATGATATTTAAGACTCAATCCAAGATGGCTGCCAGAAATGATCAAGAAAATGTTCAAATTGTAACATTTTCTGGCTAATATTTTAGAAGCACATGTTTTATCATGTAAGAAAACCCACACGATCTGTGTCATTTGGTTCACAGACAACCCTTGAGTATGATTAGTTCTTGATTTGTAGAGTAATTAATCTATATGGCCGATTTTGAAAAGGCCATCGTGAATGCTTAATCTTCAAATGCATAACTCAACACGGTTTGCTTAATTTTTATCTCAGAAACATGGTTTTTGTGCCTATTCTTATATTTTGATGCTGAATGAATCCACTGAATATATCTATGTATATTTTAAGTGCTAGAATATGTTATTCAATAACCAGTCCAAGATGGCCGATGTAAAAATGGAAAATATTTTGAAATATTTGAAAATATTTCGAAAAATAGGTCATGAGCAAACGTTCTGCGCTGTACGAGCGGTATTATTTGGTTCAGAGGCATATATTAAGTCAAAATCAGGTGAATATTTTTTTATTCGTCTACTAATAAATCATTATGGCCGATTTCAAAATGGCCGCCAATAAATAAAATGCATTATTGAACATCGTTGACCTAATAGTCATATAGTCATATGCAATTTTTTATTTAATTTTTGTGCTGCGCATTCACCAGTTAAGCAAGATATAGAGACAAAATTTCCGTATTTCTTATTTTGAACAGGCATGTCCGAAATAAGAAATCGGAAATTTCGATCTGGGGCTAAAAATATACTACAGTAACAAAGATCGCTTTTGTAGTGGCTTACATAATTTTTAAGGTGGCTGTTATCACTTCTTCACTGGCCAAGATCAATTTTGTAGTTGCTGAGATAATTTTTAAAATCACTGTGATCACTTCTTCGGTGGTCAAAATCACTTTTGTAGTGGCTGAGATAACTTTTAGAATGGTTTTTAATCACTACATTAGTGGTCAAGATCACTTTTGTAGTGGTTTAGATAATTTTTAAAGTGGATGTGATCACTTATTCAGTGGCTAAGATCACTTTGTAGTGGCCGACATAATTTGCAAAGTCGCTGTGATCTTTTCTTCAGTGGTCAAGATCACTTTTGTAGTGGCTGAGATAACATTTAAAATGGTTGTAATCACTTCTTCGGTGGTCAAGATCAATTTTGTCATGGCTAAGATAACTTTTAGAATGGTTGGAATCACTTTGTAGTGGTTTAGATATTTTTTAAGTGGCTGTGATCCCTTCTTCAGTGGCTGCTAAAATCACTTTGCAGTGGATTAGATAACTTTTTCAGTGGCTCACATTAGTTTGTTAGTGGACAAGATCACCTTTGTAGTGGCTAACATAACTCTTAAAGTAGCTGTGATCACTTCTTGGGTGGTCAAGATCACTTTTGTAGTGGCCGAGATAACTTAAAGTTGTTTTAATCATTTCTACGGTGGCCTAGATCACTTTGTATTGGCTAAGATAACTTTTAAAGTGATTCTAATCACTTTTTTTAGTGGCCATGATTATTTTTGTAGTGGCTGACATAACTTTTAAAGTGGCTGTGATCACGTTTTCAGTGGTCAAGATCACTTATGTGATGACTGAGACCACTTTTAAAATAGTTGTAATCACTTCTTCAGTGGTCAAGATCACTGTTGTAGTGGTTTAGATATTTTTTAAGGTGGCTGTGATTATTTCTTCATTGGCCAAGATCACTTTGTAGTGGCTTAGATAATTTTGTCACTGGCTGACATCAGATTGTTAGTGGCCATGATCACCCTCGGAGTGGCTGAGATAACTTATAAAGTGGCTGTGATCACTTCTTCACTGGCCAAGGTAACTTTTATAGTGGCCGAGATAACTTTTAAGGTGGCTGTGATCTATGGAGTAAACACCAAAACATTGTTTCTATAATGATTATTACGTAGTACATGTTAAACAATTACAATAATTAAAAGGAACTGAATGTTCATTTTTTAGGAAACAAGGAATGCTTTAGGTCACCGGTGCCAAAGCTGAACGAACGCATATTTTTCTCGCCTTTGTCACTGCTGCCATCTTAGATTCTATCTTAGAGGATTCACTGAAAATTAAAATGCTAAATTAAATATCAAGACCGTTATGTGAGATGACTATTATATTATGCACAACATGATCAATAAAGTATTTTAGAGGTATTTATTGATTTCATGGCGGCCATTTTGTAATTGGCCATAAGTATTAATTACTTTAACAAATCAAGCATAAATAACCTGACCTTCATAGGACGTCTTGGAAATAAATAATACCAGATGTTTTTATACAGATATAGAATAGAGCGTGTGCTCATAAATTATTTGTAAAATGGTGCGACATTTTGACAATGTTGCGGCGGCCATCTTGAATTTCTTAGTAAATTTCCAGTTTTTCCCATGTTATTATACTTTTAATGGACATGGTGAGGATTAAGTAAGATAAGACACTTAAATCGTGTCTGTGAGATAACTGTGTAACAAACATGTTCAATAATGCATTTTACGGGAATTACCGGTAACTGATTTCACATCGCCTATTTTGAAAAAGGCCATAATTATTAATTATTCAACACATCAAGCATTAATCACCTGATTTTGTCCATGGGTACGTGTCTCTCAATAAAATGATACCGCTCATGGAGGTTATCGTACACTATTGAAGCCTGTGCTAATAAACTATTTGCAAAATTTTAAAATTTTGAGCTTTTCTGCACCATTTCCTGGCGGCCATCTTGGATTCGGTCGTAAATATCACATTACAGCATTTGTAAATACTTAAGCGAGCATTAAAATGTAAGACTAGATACCAAAACTGTGATTGTGATGTAAAATTTAAGAAAACCATGTTTGATAATACATTTCAGGAGAAATCATGGATTTTACGGCGGCCATTTTGAAATTGACCATAATGATCAATTATTCGAAAAATCAAACATTGGTAACCTAATTCTGACTTACGGGATGTATCTGAACCAGGGGTACCGCTCATGGAGACTTTCGTGCAGAAACTAACCTGTTGTCTTAAACTATATGCAAAAAATGACTATTTTGAAAAATTGCTTTTTGCGATATATCTACAATATCCAAAATAGCTCTTCCGAGTGGGATGGTACTGCGAAATTATATTTTTTAAACTATTTTATCTCCACAGATATATGACCTGATGGCTAGAAAAAACTAAATACAACAATATTTGATTTAACTGGCCCAACATTACGAATATTTAAGCGAATATTTTCTCTAAAAATCGGGTAGGTATACAAAAGTGTCAAATTCTCAGCCCGCCCTCATTTCCGGCAATGTCATCAACCAGATTCTGTATCTAGAGATCCCTGAGAACAATTCTAGACATGTGGACAAATGTTGTACCGCCGGTTTAGGTACCCCGAAAATTTGGTCCCTCTGCTGCTGTACTATATCGGGGTCACACAAGGATAGGTCAATTGATGATGCAGATCCAGACGAAGGATGTAAGTAGGTTATTGAATCATCATTTAAAATGCACAGGTTTTCGTCCGGAAGGAAGTACTAAATTATTCTACTGCGTGGGCTCATGTCCCTACCATCCCATTTGTTATGTTATGGTGTTAAGATCACCCAGTATCATGAACAGTATAGGTATTCTTCGACATCTACTGGGCATTTTAGTCATGGGCCTGTGACACTTCATGTTAACTGCCACAGCCTGTCAGTTAGTGTTTAACGTGATGTGATTGTGTGGTGTTCCATCTTTGTAAGAATGGAGATCTAAACACACATTTTCCAAATTCTGGATCCGCCCTTGATTACCATTTTAAAGATAAGTAATCAGGGGGCGGATCCAGAATTTGAAAAATGTGTGTGTATGGGAAGGGGGGGGGACCGATGGAAATTTCGCTGGCCTCCCAGTCAAAGCTGAGTGAAGTTTTCTATTGTCAAATAATGATTTTTTGGCAATTTATAACAAGTGATGTTTGGACATTTTAGTTTATTAAAGAGATGGCAGGACCCCCCTGACCCTCCTTGAAATTTACAGCAGGAAAACACTGACGTACATGTATTTATTAAACCTACATTGTGGATCTGAATAAATAGGGGTTATTGAATACAATTATATATTTTTTTCATGTGAAAATTATATCATATTTTTCAGAAATGTTTAATGATGGGTCTCCTTAAAAAAGTCTATCAAATTTGTTTAGAAGAGATTCCTACTTCCATAAAGAATAAATTACTGAAATTTGAACACTGATTGCATATAATGCTAAAACACACACAATTTACTTTAACATGTGTAAATACATCATCTTGTACGTATTACATGTAAGAAGGTGTGTTTAATATACTATGACTTGCAAAAACTATTGAGTGAATACAATGTTAGATACGTATACGTGGTGTAAATACACATGCACTGCTGCCTACAAACCACAGTCGTCAAAGTGTGCCGGTTCCCAGTCTATGTTCCTAAGGTTATATGTTCCGAAGGTTCTATGTTCCGAAGGTTCTATATTCCGAAGATTCTATATTCCGAAGGTTCTATCAAATGATGCACAAATGGAAGACAAAGAAAAAGCCTGGAATAAACAAGTGCATTACTTGACTTTTGACATGAAAAAACACCAATCTCCTCGAAATTAACAACGAGTTATATCTCCGGCAGCTATGGCTTCATAACCTTGGAGTCCACTAAGGGGGCCACCATTAGATTCCCAGGGGGGGGGGGGGGGGGCAGGAGTATTTTTGAAATAAATAATTTCGGGCGGACTCTGCGTGAAATAAATAATTTACTTCAAGAACTGTTCCATATAAACATGTAACAAAATGACAAATACTGACAAAATACTCCTGCCACCATACGAAACAATTTTTCAGACCTTGTGAAAATGTAAATGCATGCCAAATAGTATTTAAATATCTATAGTTATTGTGATCATTGTCCGATGGGTAACATGACTTATCTTTTAACCTGTTTTTGCCTACGAAAACAGTATATGTGCATAGGCTATGTCGACATACCAAGCTATTTCAACTCAAAACGTCAATCCACCAATTGATTAAAATGTGTATGAAGAGTTAACATATTAATGCATGTATGAAGTATACAGTCAACATTACACAATGTGAAAAGTAGAAAAGTGTTATCTCAAGTTGATATCTTCTTGCTTGAAAATTCCAAATGCAAAAACCTGTTATATCTGCTAATTTGCATATGCAAATATATTTGCAATTATTTCACAATCTATTTAACACAGTGGTGTTATTTCTACACATGCACATCAAAAATGTTCCATCTTAAGCCAAAATCAATGTTTTTGTGGAAATTGTTAGGGTAAAAACTTTAAACGCGTTTTTCTCAGTTTCACAAAAACATGAGTTAACAGGTTCTTGCATGGAATCCTTCGATTGTTCAACTTCAAAATCCTGATGATTTAATTATAATTAGATCGGTTAAATGGAATAATCAGATCACCGTTGTCGATAATGAGAAAACGGGTCGGCTTTGTGTACACACATGTACACTGATGCGGGTGACTGCCAGCAAAATACCTGAATATTATATTATTCTGCGTTGATATTTAAACATATTTAGTCTGATATATTTTTTTTAATTGTGATTTCTTATTATGAGGTAGCCTCTAACATTTTTGGTGGATTGCATTACACTAACTAACCTAACATAGGTACGCACCTCGTTCTTTCAACACTATAATGAATTTGTGGGCCGAGACTACGTCATCATTTCACTCGAGATAATTTTTGAAATATAATTTATAATAGCATTAGAATATTGATGTGCTAGTCAGGCATTATAAATATTAACACGTGTGTAACTGAACAGTGGACTATATTCTTTAAACTAGTGGATTTAATGATTTGTTTAGTGGAAAAGACTAAGTAATCTCTGGGGAACGAATATTGCTATTGTCAAAGAGCCTTCGGAACATAGAATTTCCGGAACATAGAACCTTTGGAACATGGCGCAGCCCCCAGTGTGCCGGTGCATACATTTCTCTCCCCCCCAATCACATGTAAAGATGTGCCTTTTACAGGATGGTACATACACACCCCCTTGTCCTTCTTTCTAGGAAAGGATGACTCGCCACACACTGAGAATCATCAGCTGGTTAGTATAAGACAGTTCTTATGTTACAATAGCTAAAGAGACCAGCAAATACTTTATATCATCAGATGTGTAGCTGAAAACTGATTTGGTATCTAAACTAGAGCATTGTCTGGATGCCAGGGTGTGTGTGGAGTACAGAAAATTTGTTGTTCATAAACCAAATGAGCAGATTTAATTCCTAAGCAGGCGTAATTCTCAATTATGCTTTGCAATATCTACTATGGGGTGGTATAAGCTACAGGATTCGTATGAATCAATCAATCATGTTTTAGAGACTCTGTTGACAAGTGTTTCTATTGAAAATCATGAATGACTTGAAATATGATAACATTGTGTGCTCTGGATTATATAGTGTCAAACTGAACTTGGATATTCTACAACCACAGTTATCGAATGTTATTAAGAGAAAATCATTACTTGTATGTAAATGTCGGAAATTACCAATCACATGTATTGTATACAAAAGTGGAAAGTTGATATGTTTTATTATTAAAAATTACAAGCAATTTTTCATTTTCATATAGGTAACCTTTTAAATAATTAAAAATAGTTATCAATTCAATAAGCATCCAAACAAACAAACTTGTTGATGGGCACAGATGAATTAAAAAAAAAAACAATTTCGACTAAATTTCTCATGCTAATGATTGCCACATTAATATCTTTATTAGATACACATATTCGAGGAAGAAATTCAATAAAAAGCTTTCATTATCAGCAATCGATCTTGAACTTAATTCATTTATAGTGTTTTCATAGGAGTGTGCTAATTTAAAGGATAGGTAAAATAAACAGTACAATCCACACGAACTTGAATATTCACTTTGGAACCTTGTCTTATTGGTTATTGTACTTTAACATAATTGGTTCAGATGTATTAGTCATAACATCAAAACCAGCTAAACTTTCAAAGTAATAGCCATCAATGGCTTAGTTCAATCACAACCCAATGTCTTTCAGGTTGTGTTGAAGTTTCTATTTCGAATATAGGACTGAAACAAGATGGCCCCTTGTTACACTGAGCAAAGCATTACCTAGCCCGGGCCCTTGTCGCACAAGAGGGTAAATAGAAATAAGACAAGAAGTTTAGTTCAGTTAATCTAATTATTTGGATCAGGTCACGGTGATCCCTGGATGGTGTGGGAGGTGATGACAAATATCTGTACATATTTTATGTAGCTTACCCACTGGTGAAACTAGGGACCAAATCAGTATTTGATTACTGCAACAAGGTGCCATCTTGTTTTGGGACTTTCTTTCAAACCTCACCAAATTTTTTAAAATGAAAAGCAATTCACACAAGAAGGTCCTAACTTACAATGGCACCTTTTTATTTTGTATCTTTAAACTACTACGTTTAATCAACAATGTGCCAAAGCACCATGACACATTGTTGCACCCCGGGTGACTTTTCAATCAAAAATGCCCCAGAGGGATGAGTCATAGGCTGCTTGGAATTCATGCAAATATTCACAACAACATCATCCACGTATGGAATCGACATATATGTGCACACATCTTACAGGATTTGGTTCTTCTTTGAGCACTGCCGTATTTTTAAAGATTACACTAACCATACCTAATATTAGCAATGAAATTAGAGATCCGATTAGTCCAACATGACTGGCTACATTTTTGTGGTTTACCATACTGACAAGTTTTATCTTGCCACAGGGTAGCTATCTCTTATAGTAAATAGCTATGCAGATATACTCCTAGGAAATTTTGTGTACGAATTCGGGTGTTTCGGGTTGCTCTGAGTATTTAAATCGATTACCATATAACCATGTGATGTTTTCATTATACTCTTAAATGTGTGTATAAAAGCATGTTGATTACCGGGGTATAACTGTGACTAACTGTAACTAATCGCATCACTTGTGATGAGTCTCTAATATTCTCAAATAATATCAGGTAGGTTGCGTTTAATGTAATTGTTCCAGCGAATTTCCCTTGATTTTATACATTTTGAGTGATGAATATACAACTTATATTCATATGATGTCAACCAATTGTAAAACCAATTTGTGTTATAACGTTTTAGGACACTTCATTCATCAAATCATCAAGAATTATAAGGGTATGTTCACTTTTCAAGGTATCAATATCTTCTGTGTTTGACAAACCATTATGAAATATGATATCTTCTTCAATCAGATTGAAATAAGGCTGCCTCTGTCCATAGTAACATATTATCTTGACGGGTGGTACACCACCATACCACATTCCACCTTTATTATTCAGTATTTTATGAATAAAACAAGTTTTCTCACTCCCTGTCGCACCAGCAATGATTATACTCGAATTCACCTTGCATTATTGCACCACCAATCCATTATATATTTATGAATGTATTTGATTACTGATACTTTTAGATATCATGACAACTCTGACGGATTATGATGTCCCCCAGGGCTCTGTCCTGGGACCACTCTTATTCACTTTATATACAACGCCCCTAAGTAGTGTGATCAGTAGGCATAACATCTGCCACCATCTGTACGCTGATGACACACAGATTTATCTTTCTCTTTCCAAAACTGATCCTGAGATGTCACTGTCGCTGGTTCAGGAGTGCTTGTAAGACGTCTCTGACTGGATGATAGATAGCAAACTCAAAGTGAATCCCGACAAGGCAGAATTTATACTAATCGGCACTAAATCACAACGAGACAAATTTAAGAAATATTTCCCTACAAAATTACTTGATCAGATGGTAACACCAACTGATTCGGCACAAAATCTAGGGGTAAAATTTGACAAGGATTTCAATTTTAATAAACATATATTAGACGTCTGTCGATCATGCTACTATCATATACGTGATTTGCGTCGCTTGCGCAGATGTTTAACAGCGGCAGTGACTAAGACAATAGCAACTTGACTTGTGTCGAGCAAGCTAGGCTATTGTAATTCTATCCTCTATAACATCCCAAATCGCGAAATAAACAAGGTGCAGTGTTCAGAACTGCTTGGCCAGGGTTGTGACCCGTTCTCCACGATTCTGCAGTGTTACGCCTTTGTTAAAATCCCTACACTGTCTCCCTGTTCGATTCAGAATAAAATACAAAATATGCACACTCACATATAAAGTAATACATTCATGTCAGCAAATATATCTACATAATCTGCTTAAACCTTTAAACAGAACCCGTAATCTCCGCTCCTCAGATGATGATCAACTGGTTGTTCCCAGAGTGAGTTCAAAGATGGGTGAAACGGCTTTTTCGGTTGCGACCCCCAGCTCCGGAATTGTATCCCTCTTGAGATTCAAAGATCTAAATCTGCAGAGTCATTTCGGAAAAAATAGAAAACTTTATATTTCGGCCAAGCTAATATAATAAGCCAAGATAATATTTGTGTAAAAAAACGTCGAGAATTAAATCGAGAGAAAAAATAAGAATATTACTACAAAAAAAAAATCCTTACACAACATTCTCAAACAGCATCTGCAATCAATCAAACTCCCCTGGGAATAATATATGGTCAGTGTCTGGCACAGCACTGATCCGGCATTAGACTAAAGTATCTAATTTAGGTATACTATTACCTGGCCCGGTCCATATCCTGCTTGCTCTTTCATCCCCAGAGGGGTCAGTCGTCTCCTGGCCACAGCTGATGTAGCGCATGTGGATGAATTATGTTCAGAGACCCATTTTTAAGATAATATTTGTGTAAAAAACCACACGGGTAATAAATGGGGAGAAAACAAGCATATTACCACGAAAACAAGAAAAATATACCAAACTACTATTTTTATTAAATAATGTTTGTGTAAAAAAATCACAAGATTTTAAATGGTGTAAAAATATTTGATGAGTAAAATCCACCTAAAAAATATTTATTACAAAAAAAGTTAAATTCACGAAATTTTTTTTAGTAATAATTACGTTACAAAAAAGTTTTAGACAATTTTGTTTCAGACATATCTGGGATGGTGTCGGTGTACGGGGGATGTTTACAATGTTATGCCAATGTTGTACCAGCATTGTTGGGTGGGGTAGTGTACGGTTGTAATACAAAGTTGTGCTTACGTTGTGCAACATTGAGACCTTGCCAGCATTGACAACCATCATACAACCATTTAACCGAGTAAGGCAGGCGACTATACCACTACTATTGACCATAACTCAATATCATCATTTTCTAGCAAACTAATAATTATTATGAACATGTGATTGATAATATGTGATTATTAAATGTGACAAGGCTGATTATAGGTTTAGCTGAAATATTTCTGTATAAACCATGGAAACGAAATGCTTCTTTTTTAATTTGAAATCATCATATATGTCTTAGTTGTTTTTTATCGTTCATTTGAATGCCTGTATTATTAGTCCACCGCCATTATATATACTTTAACTTAAATCAATAATTCGAAAATGTTGGGTAAGAGAAACAGCAAGATAGCTATCTTGACACTGAAACTTATAAAGACTATCGCTCAAAAGAAATTTACGGTCGTTTTAATTTTGAAGTAATTACCAAAATAGGTAATGCCAGGATAATCGAGTTTTTAACACCAATGAACAGATCTGGACCCGACGAACTTAAAACCACAATGGCAAAACATATCAAAAACGAATTATTAATACCTATCACCATTTTATTAAACGAAGCTGAAACTACTGGAATATTCCCAGATAACCTAAAAACAGCAAAGGTGAACCCACTATTTAAAAGGGTGATCCGTGTATAGCCGGTAATTATAGACCCATTCGCTCCTACCAAGTATATCAAACAATTTTGAACGTGCTTTGTATGAACAATTATATAAATATTTCCTTACCAGCAATCTGTTCTACCATAGTCAATACGGATCTCGACGTGAGCATTCGACTAAACTGGTACCTCTTGAATTGATTAATAGAATGACATCAAAAATGGACAAAGGCGAAATTTCCATTGCATTTTTCCTCGATTTTTTTCATAAGCATTTGACAGCCTAGCTCATAAAATCATTCTAACTAGATTATCATATTATGGTGTTAAAGGTACCCACATTGCTAACATCAATTTTTAACATGCAAGCTAGATTATAAGGGTCAATAATTACCAATAGTTAGCAACTCCTATAACGTGATTTCGGTGTTTAATAAAGATCATAGAGCACTTTATTTCTACATGGTGTAAACAAACTGTTAACATAAAACATCACAGGTCCAGCCCATGCTTTTAACCTGATATCCTATAGAATGATCATGCATCATGCTAATCAGAGTTTCATGATCAATTTGCTGAGTCTAATTTAAATAAATCTTATGAGGTTTTGCTGCTCCAATATTTGTACCTTTTACATGTGTCAATAATAAATAAAATGACCTAATTGATCTGGATGGAAAGGCATTATTTAACAATACGATACATTATCAAAGCTGTGAACATTTCATTTTCTCTTGTAATCTACTGTAAATACTCAGCAGAGCATTTCAACATACTATATTTCTAGCTTACCTGAGCTTTTGAGAATATCCTGTCTCTAATATATCAACAGAATAACAAACACAGAAGTATCAGATACTAGTAGTAGTTAGGTTATATTTAGAATTGTCTTTAAGAGTCAACTGAATTGAAATGAACAATGTTTTCTTTTTGTAAAAATCGCAATAAGTCTCAGCAGCGAATAGAGTGGGTTGAGAAGAATACCTACATGTATACACTTTACCACTGTATGCGCGATTGGTGAATACGGCATAGTTAGTGCTCACACATGCTCATAAATTACTAAAAAGTTATCTAACAGACAGAAAATAATTTGTTTACATACAAGAGTACAATTCTGGCTTAGTTAATCCCAAAACTGGAGTTCCGCAATGATCCATTCTTTGTCCAATGCGTTTTCTTATATATATAAACGATATTCTCAATGCCAGCCTTACATTTGATATTATCATATGCAGATGACACAACATTAGTTGCTAATCTGAATGACTACGACAATATTGAGTTAAACTCTGAAATAGATAAGATAAGGTTATGGCTTGTCGCAAATCAGCTAAACTGAACTGCTGCTAAATCTAAATATATAATGTTTAAACCTCATAAAATGACTAAATTTCGCTGCTAAATCTAAATATATAATGTTTAAACCTCCTAAAATGACTAAATTTCCAGTTTTGGCTATCACAAACACTAAAATAGAAAGTTTTCATTTTATTGGCGTTACAATTGATCAAAACTTAACTATGTAATATAATTCACGCATTCTATCACACCTAAATTATCATTAGGCATGGGGATATAACTCAAATAGAGTTCACAAGCTTAAAAAAACAGTTAGTCACACATAACCAATATTTTGCACATACTGTAATAATATTCAAAAAATTGCACATTTTTAAAAATTAATGACATTTTTAGAGTAAAAAACATATATTTTATTAAGAATTAAAACATCAGAAACTGCCACAATATTTGTGTAATTTCGAATACACCACAGGTGCACAACTTCATACTTATTACACCAAGACACGTGATCATATTCGTCCTCTAATTACCAAACATGAATTTTGCATAAAATGTATAAGGTACGAAGTTGTCAATTTAGAAAGTAAAACGTCACCAGAAGTAATAAATAAAGTTCATACTCATAACTTGAAATGTTTTATTGACTATATTTAAATAAAGTACAATATTCAATGTATTAGATAAAACAGATAAGCGTGCTTAAATACTAATATTTAAAGCAGCCCCTTGGGATGGAATCAATTTACAATTAGAGAAAATTGCCACGTATTGGTAAACCAGTTGCATGGAAATTTTCGTTCTAAAACCCTTAGTTGTCGGAAAATTAAGAACAGTTTCAGGGATGTAAAATGATGCTTTAATGCATCGTGAGGGCTTAAAGGGTTAATGCGGTTGAGCATGCATTAATGGTTTAAAGTAGATGGGGCGTTTGGATTCGCAGAGTAAATATCGTGGGCCCATACGCATGTGAAGCATGTTCATCTTCCACAGGTGTGAGGCTGCTGCATGTAAAAATAATTTAGTTCAGTGAAGGAAAACGAACCAGTTGCTTTAACCCTTTAACCGCCGATGCCGCATATATTCGTTTTTTTCATTATTTTTTATTAGCACATTAAGTACTACCTTTTGAACATGTTGAAGATAAAAGGTGACATCAATCAACAATATTTGGAAACAGTTAACCTTCATTTTGTCAAATCTGAATAATTTTCACGCACTTGAAGTTGTGAATCGCGTCGAAAGTTGCCTGTTGGATTACTAGTTGGTTATTGTTTGTATTGTCAATAAATCATTAGAATAAAGTATTTTAACAATAAAGATAAAATGGAATGACTGTTGGTGTACTAGACAATGGTTGAATTGGGCTAAAATTAGGTGATGGGCTAGACCCCTTAATATAATACTGCCATCGACATCTATACGGACTTAATGTTCCCGCAATATGACATTGTTAGGCAACCGATTATATTAAGTTACACAGTGTTCATCTGAGTGTGACATAAGGAGATAACAAGGGATGGGTGTGGTACAGGGGGAAGGAGATACACGATCAACTCAAACATGATATGACATGCAATGATATAAATAATAACTACCCAAGCTGCAGCACAGCTGTGATATATGGGTCAGTCCGTTATTCAGACAGAACGGTATTCGCGATATAAGCTGATAGTAATTTATATCACATTCAACGGATGATGCAAATACATAGTTTTGACTATGGGGTATTTCTTTACGCAACTGTTCATCAGTTCATCGGCTATTGCATATATCTGTTTTTTATTCCGGTAATTAATTCCTGTCAATTTAATTTAATTGACATAATTAAACTAACGGAAAAAACGCAGAATCTCCTTTGGGCAGTATTCAACGTGAAAGCTCAGAAACTACGAAATTGGGTATCTGAAGTTCTGGGAACTTGTGAATTTGAAGTGCCGAAAACGTTGGAACTTCAGGGATTGGAAGTTTAGTTGCGCGAACCTTGGAATGTGGGAGCTTCTACACTCATTCATAATTATATATATATATATTATAATTGATCTATATAGGGGAACATATAGTCCATATCCATTAACTTATAATAATAATAATAATGATAACAACAATGATGATGATGGCGGTGGCGGTGACGATGACGATGATGATGATGATGATGATGATGATGATGATGATGATGATGATGATGATGATGATGATGATGATGATGATGATGATGATGATGATGATGATGATGATGATGATGATGATGATGATGATGATGATGATGACGATGACGATGACGATGACGATGACGATGACGATGACGATGATGATGATGATGATGATGATGATGATGATGATGATGATGATGATGATGATGATGATGATGATGATGATGATGATGATGATGATGATAATGATGATGATGATGACGACAACGGCGGCGGCGGTAACGGTTACAGTGACGACGACGAATATGACGATGAGGAGGACGAGGAGGGAGAGGAGGAGGAGGACGACAACGACGAGGAGGAGGAGGACGAGGAAGAGGAGGAGGGGAAGGAGGAGGAGGACAACGACGAGAAGGAAGAGGAGGAGGACGAGGAAGAGGAGGAGGACGAGGAAGAGGGGGGGTGGAGGAGGAGGAGGTGGAGGAAGCGGAAAAGGAGTAGATGCAAGAACAACACTTGCTGTATCTATGCCTCTCACAATGTCTTACCCTCATAATATCCCGCCTCAGATCTATCAAATCATTGAAACGCTAATCGTGTATTCTATCTGAATGAATTATAACTACTTGACAATTCTAAATAATTGTCATCCACTTGATGAGACACACAACTTCCTAGTTTTATTATGCAGTGCATATCAACATAACTATTCACTAAGTTGCTATGCATTTATTAGTTTGTATTATTTTCTTTTGTGTATACTGTATAGAATATGGGGAATAGTACCAAACAGTTGAAGTGAAAACACGAGAACAAATATACTTTGATAGCAATGGAATCCATAACATTCCATATCGTTTGTGTTAACTTGTTGATCATACATATAACCCGTAATAGGCTGTATAATGGCATTAATGATAGATGGAAAGAGAAAACAGATAGCGTAAATATAGTCAAACAATACAGGTTGAAAATACTCTGTTAATGTTAATGGCAGCAACGAGAAACAAGTTTCTGCAGCTGAAAATGATATAAAGTATGCAGCAGTCAGCACAGCAAGATAATCTCCATAGAATATACAAGGAAACAATGACATTAGCGCCAAGATCGACACTATCATACTGATCTCAACACGATAAATTTTATGGAGACATTTGTCTGAAATGAAAGATGCCATGGTTCTAACAGCGAGAACTACCAGGGGTCCTGCCGTCGTGTAAGCAAAAGATAGATGATTGAATCCCAAGGAATTCAACATTGAAGTTATGTTAGTCATCATGACGAAGCCGGCTACTGGTGTGATGCAATCTGCCCAAAATACCAGCTGGATTTCCCAGGATTTATTTCCAGACGTTATGCTGTTTAATTGATTGAGTTTTCCTGGCTGAGGTGTATCATGTTGCTGTGGTGTGACAAGCGGCACCGTTTCCAGGTCATTCTCAGTATGAGGATATTCTCTGGTAAATATCACAGGCAGAATGGTGAAAACTCCAAGCATACAACACATACACAGAAAGAATCCTTGTAGATCGTAATGTTCTGTGTTATCATCCGCTTGATCTTCGTGAAACACATTGTAGAAAAGGACCGATATGAGACACGGTGCTAGTTGTGTGGGTATTTGCAAAGCTGCCACCACTCGACCACTCTGGCTCTGGGACCAGTTCTTCAGGTTGATAGCAGAGCTTGTTAAACTGGTAAACACCGATCCTTGTCCTGAATTAAAGAAACATTTGTAAGGCTCTTTCTTTGTAAAAAGTTAACATAGTATCTGAAGTTGGAAGGCAATTTTAGTATTAAAGTGTGGTTATGGACAAATGTACAGTAACACTTTCCCAAGGACTAAGGTGTCATCAAAGTCAACTCCATAGGTTCAGGAATTGTACTGCATCGTGTCCATCACATTACTTTTCTCTTGCACAATTATTTAGCAGTTATCATTGGGTTTTAGACGTGGTTTCATGTGGGGGGATTTTTTCGGATTGGATTTAGTAAAGACGCATGTGCAGATGTTGATGTACAGCGCATCTTCAAACTTTAGCCCCCAGTCAACACGAAAGAAGGCAAGTAAAATGAATGGGGTTTTAGGCCACCTTTGTGCACATATAAGCTAATCTGGGCCAAGAGCTACGAGTGTTATTTAGTTTAGGTCAGCTTTTTATCTAGAAATTATTGGTTTAATCACGTAATCGTGTATAATTATTAATTCAATAATACATGGCTAGGCCTAAACTTACAAAAACTACATAGCACATGGAATCCTGCTCCTCGATCAGAGTTTATTTAAGCTATAATTTCGGGACCACTAAAAAGAATTAACTCACAGTTTCTTTAATATTGTTTCTTGTGACAGAATCACTGTTTAAGAACACATTTTGACGACATATTTTATCATAGGTACCTTAAACGATGTTTTAAATGGAGCTGGTGTAAGTGTTCTTGAGTGTAAGTTTTGTTGAGTCAGCTAGTCTATCTTGATATGTAGTCTATCTAATAATAATAATAAAAATAATTATTATATAGCGCTAAAATCCACATAATGTGCTCAGTGCGCTTCAGAAGTCTTTACAATGAAAATCATTGTATGAATTATTGAAACCTAATTTAAATAATAGTTCATGTAGAGGACTACTGATAATAATGTAATATAAATGTCAGTCTCTAAACTATTAGTTATAAACGTTTTGAAAAAGATGTGTTTTAAGGGGTTTTTTAAAAGTCTCCAGCGTTGTGGCATTCTTTAAAGGACAAGGCAATTTGTTCCACAATCGAGGTCTACAGATGAAAAAAGCTCTGGTGTCATAGGCACCACGAGCACGCGGCACCTCTAGATTATTACACGATTTTGATCTCAATACCCTAGAGGGATTATAGTGACTTAGCATGTCCTTCAAATAATCTTGGGCATGTCCGTGTAGGGAACGATAGACAGTTGTGAGAATTTTATATTCGATTTACTGAGAGAAAGGAAGCCAGTGAAGTTCTTTAACTATGGGTGTTTTTGACTGTGTCCTTCTGCTGCTTAACGTCACAAGCCTGGTCGCTGCATTTTGGTACACAGCCTGTACAGCCTGTTCCATCCAGACACAGACGGCACACACATCTCTAAATACCGACACAGGTGTATCACAGTTGCGTGTACTAGTCTCTCTGTAGATTCGCGTTACAGGTACGCTCTGACCTTACTGATGTTCCCTATATGATAAAAGGCATTTGAGCATAGTTTATTAATATGGGCTTCCAGGGTGAAATTGGAATCGAAAATTACACCCAAATTCCTAGCATGTGACGCTCTACTGACTGAAGCTTGGTCGATGTGAATTGACCGAACATTGAGCTTGTTCAAGTTCTTTGCAGAGCCGAAAATGAGATATTCGGATTTGTCACCATTTATTTTGAGGAAATTACTTCTTATCCATGCCGCTGTTTCTTCAATACATTTCTCTATACGTTCCAGAGTGGAATTTAGAGAACATGTATCAGGCTCTAGAGTAATATAAAGCTGGGTGTCATCCGCGTAGAAATGACACTTTAAGCCATGTTTTCGTGCAATAGCTACGAGAGGCACTGTGTACAGACTGAAAAGTTGTGGTCCAAGCACCGATCCTTGTGGTACTCCACACATCAGTTTTATTCCTGGTGACGATGCATCACTTATGATGGTGTACTGCATCCTATTATTGAGGTAGGATCTGAACCATTCCATTCTATAAATGTTGCCGTGGACTAACGCCACATGCAGGGGCGGATCCAGGATTTAAAAAAAGGGGGCGCAGGTGGCTCGGGGGGTGAGTTTTTGGGCTTATTTAGGCCAATTTAGGTACTTTTTAAAAGAATTTAGCGCAAAAACCGGGTAGGCGTGTGCCCCCCTGCGCCCCCTCCCCCTCTGGATCCGCGCCTGACATGCATCACTTGTAGGCATGTTGTGCAGGTGTAGGCCTATATATTCCGTCTAGACAGAAATTGCCATTGTCCTACATCTCAACCTCTAAACTCCCTCCCCCCTCGACTGACCCTATTTCTGGACAATAGGCAATGACCAAAACAGGGCTGCGTAGGTTTATCTACAAGTATAAGCCTTTCTATCCTATAGGCTACAGATCACTAGAAATAGCAAGCACAACAATCATAGGAGCCACAAGATAATTTGTCATGAAAAATGGAACGCGTATCGTAACGGTCAGAGCGTAACAGCACTCGACTGCGTCTTGTGTTGTTACTGCTCTGACCCCCCATTTTCAGACAACGATGTATTATTAGATAGTGTCATTCACTTCAAACCGCGTACAGTTATTTGAACATTACGATGAACTATTACGAAATGTGGGAATAATTATGTAACATTTATTACACATACCTATTAGTACAAAATACACAACAATAAGCCAAGGATTCGCATGATAGAATTCTATGTAAAACGAGCAGCTCCACAAGAGTAGATACGAACCCACAGTCAATACCACACTGATCCAAAGAGAGTAAATGTGTCCTAAACGTGTGTTTATATAGGCTGATAAAAGTCCACAGTTAGAAGACAGAAGCATCAAGGAAGACATTGTTGTAACTGAAAAAATACAGCCATCACATTAATATGACAATTAAGATAGATCAAAATAGTGATTTAAATTCACTTGTTTTTATATGGAAAATTGTGTGCTCACCAGATATTCCATTGAGTCTATACTCTTCTTTTAATTGGTTGAAGTACACATTGAAACCCAATATTGGTCCAAGAGTGGATACAGCCAGAATCCCAGCCAGAAGTGACAGCAATCTTTTCAGCAGATAGTTGTAAGCCATTGTATTCCCTGGCACAATGTTTAGTTTATGCCACGATTTATATGGATTTTATATGTGTGGGAGTTCATAAATGATTCTTCGTCGCGTATGGCTTGATATTTTTTTAATTCGCACCACAAGTTTGAATTATGTAAATTGTTATATTCTTATGCTAATAAGCTGTACATACTGCAGGCATAAGCACTGACAAGTTTTTCTGAAATAAACGAAAAATACATTTCTTAGCATGTATATACGCAACTGAAGCTTTGGATTTTAAATGTGTATGAAAGAAAAGTTTCACTGCATTGTTTAAACAAATATGTATAAAATACAAAATAAAAATATCTATGATTTTTTTTTTATAATTATAAAACATAAACGTCTGTACATATACGTGTAATACGATGTTGTCACACTGCAGCGTATATCATATGGATGGAAGATCGTAACTTTTTTTCGTGGTAGAGGGTCCCATACAAATCGTTATACCTATTTAAACCACTCCAATCCCTACAAAAACACATCAGTCATGTGGAGCAACATAATTTAAAAAATATTTTGTAGATTTAAAGGTGATCTATCACCCCTTATATAGTGTGAATAAATTTGTGACAAATAAAGCAAAGTTGCCACAGGATGGGGCACAAGATTTTTTCTTATATGGGGTCATTGGCTATATCATGTGACCCTCTGAGAGGGTCACATGATAGCCAATCACCCCATATAAGGACATAATTATTCATACCATATAAGGGGTGATAGATCACCTTTAACTTCATTTCCTGATTAGTTATATCTATCACAAATTCACTTGAAAAATTAGGCCAATGTCGGTTTAATGCTGGGACAGCTTAGTATATGCTACACCAGCGTGAATTCGTTATTATGCCAAGTGCGTAAAACCTGCTAATGCACACCACTCATATATCATGGCATGATAAATGTTTCAAGCTGGTGCCAAATGGCAAGATGTGTTGTCCACGTCATGATATATGTACATGTAGGCTATATAAATTATTCATAATAAACGCGACTTGGGTCAGAATGCCACGATTGATTAGTACATGTCTCAGTATAATTATTCACATTTTAATATCTCTAATTATCATTTAATTTTGTTAACCTTTTCCATGCGGAATATTCCTGGATTAATCGTTCATTATTAATTTGCGAAACTAAATTGTAAGAAATGACTAATTTAAATCCATCTATACATCATTTGAAAAGGCTTCCGTCACATCCCAAGGATATCAAGATGGATTTCGATGTTGGTATGGACTGGGGCTAGACTATTCCAGCATATTGATTTTATGTTACTATCCAATTATAAAATAGATTACATTTGACCATGAGAATAGTCCGTTAGTGATAGCGTCTGAAAATCTTCCTTACTAAATATGGTTTTGGTGTATATACAATAAGGTTGAATATGAGAAATATGTTGGTTGATGCATGCAAAAGATGATAGGACACATTTTTTCTCGATGCTTCCTTTCGCTGATAGTGTTCAAAACAGGTTGACCTTGTGGAAATTGTAATACTTTACTTAACATGCTTAAGCCTTTCGGATAGTTTTATGTTAGGACTGTACCGCGATCTCAAATTAAAATTTAGTCGCCTATATGCACATGGTACATATTATTTATTTGCCATCAACATAAAACAACCATAGCAATAATATGTCTCACATAATTATCACTAGAACAGTAAAATGGTTAGTTTTGCGAACATATGATGGCTGAGCCCACAGGAACAGACATATACTGTACCTGTACCGTATTATACATGCAATCCTGGATAACAATAAACACGCTTAATTACAATTTATCGGGCAAATGATGACCGGTTGCACATACACGTGTAACAATTAGATGTCACCGAACAAGAACACATATTATTCACATCGAAATCTCATAATAAAGTATTAAAATAACAACGAAGACTACTTTTAAAAACATACAGAAACTGACTGCTTCTAATATTATGTGGAAGGGTGTTCCACAGGGACACAACTCTGTTAACTCATTCAAGTAGGCACTCTCAGTACATACATGTTTCTGTGGACGGGACATTTTTAAATGTTTACTTTTTATGACGTCATATAACACGAGTTATCTCGGGTTCCGTCCTGTACCGTCGAAGTAGCTTGCCCGAGATATCTCGGGCTCCGTCTGGAATGAGTTAAAGAATGATTGTCTAAACGACGTTGTTTTGGGGATCTTAGGACGAAAGATGCCATTTGCGCTGGTCGAACGAGGCGATTTGTCGTGTAAATCCGAGTCTAAAAAATATTCTAATTGTACTGCGTATAATCCATGTATACATTTAACAAAATTGATCTGCAAAATCTCTTCAAAATGATTAAATTTACATTTTGTATTTCTCATAAACTATTGTATAGGCCTAAGTCATCATATCATAGTTACAAAATATACGGAATTTAATCAAATAGTAGGCTGTGTTGATACCATATCTTATGTATTTTATTATTTATATATATAACCACTGATAACTCACTACAGATGTTTAGGGGGTTTCGATTTGTTTTTTACGCTTTTCAGAGTGCCTTTGTGACTACAAGGTGGAACACCCTGTGGATATTTATCTCAGATTTCGGTGCAGAAAACAGATGGCAAGCAAGTGTCAGTAATATCTATACTTTATGTGTACATATCAAAGAACAGTTATCATCGACTGTTTATATTTTCAAAATACCGTGTACTTTGACAATATATAGCTTACACTTCAATGTTTCTTAGGTTACCAGTACTTACTTGATATAGACATACACAAACAACTAGTAGCTGTTACAGTGTATTACATTATTATAACACCCAACGAGCTGTGAAACCCTTGGGATTCCAAACAATGCATTGGTTCTGTGTTTGTATCAAATACTCATATATTGAACATGTGATTGGGCAAGATAAGTATCTCGACCAATCGCACGCCTAAGATCTGGGTCAGTCGTTGAGAATATTTTACTGTGCTAAGCCAAGAAAAATATAGTATATTGGCCGTGGATAAGTACATATACTGCAATTGAATACAATACGACGGCCACGAACTGGAAAATAATGTTAACTCTTGCCATACTATGGCTGTATGCATAGGATTGTACATTACCTCGCAAACACACAAAACACACAAAAAAAACACATAGCACACATTATTAACTTGCCATTGACATTCTCTATATGTAGTACATAATTATTGATAACATTTTTTATTGTTGGGTGATGAATGGTGATCAATGAATGGAATAAGTAGCATACATTTTATAAGGACATGGGTAAACGCCTATGATTTTCTAGTGTAGAATTTCACGCAAGTGTCGGAACATTTTTTAAGCATGCACAAATTTGCTGTTGCTACAAATATGTAACCGTTGCCGATATACAGGATCTGTAACCTGCTACAAGTGTGGAATTCAAGGTCACAAGGCTAATCGCTGCCAGAAGGACTAGAGAGCTGGCAAAGAAGACAATGCCGGCAGTGCACACATACCTGCAGCGGTAGATGATAGTGAACCCCTAAACAGACCTGCGAGCCATTTAAAAGAAAGTAAGACACACAATCTATCAGTTATGTATTTAAATGCGCGAAGTGTCAAAACTGTATATCGCACAAAAAATAAGCTGCATCAACTACATGACATTATTAATCTAAGTAATAGAGATATTGTTGCGATAACAGAGACTTGGCTAAAGTAAATGACAGAGAGCTACTCCCTTCTTCTTCAGATAGCCCTACTGTTTTCAGACGTTACCATGGTGACAGATACCCTGATGACATCGCAAGGCTCTGACACACTGACAGCCATGTTTTAGCGGGCTTGGCTCTACTGTCATCACCAGAGCGCGCTAGCTGACTAGGGCCAACACTGTTACCGTCTTATCGGTAGGCGGAGTCACTGTCTTTTTTACACGGGCAGCTGTGGGAAAATGGCCGTCAGTGCGGCCGAGCTCCAAGCAATGTGAGTAGCTTGGCTTAGTCGGGTAGGTGACAGACGAAGACGTTCGTGGTGATGTCACTGGTGGCGGGGTAGCTGTGTTAATTAAAAAGAACATACATAGTCTACGGCACACAGACTTAGAATCTAATGAAGAGGTTCTTGTCTGTGAGCTGAAACCTTATTAATGCAAAAAGATATTACTTGTCGTTGTGTATCGGCCTCCGTCTGGTAATGTAGAACAATTCGTAAATAATGTTACTCCACTTTTCAGATATGCGGACAGACATTTCCATTCATTATGTAAAGTCGGCGATTTTAGAGGGACAGGCCCAGGCTAAAATCATCAAAAAATATGTGATTCTATTTTGGTTTCTAAATATGACCATATGATGTAAACATGTCCATAAACTAGAACTGCGAAAGATTTCGAAAATCCCGTATTTCTTATTTTTGACATGGTTGTTCAAAATAAGAAACCAGGAATTCCGTCTCTATATCTAGCCTAACGGGTAAATGCGCAGCACAAAAATTAAAATAACTTTTGCAGTTCAAGTCTATGGACATGTTTACATCATATGGTCATATAAGTATATTAACATTATTAAGCCGGGATATTAATAATCCAAAATAAAATCACCGATTTTTTTATGATTTCGGCCTGGGCCTGTCCCTTTAATATGCCTGATATCAATTGGTCTACATGTTCTTCAAATATTAGAAATAACAATCTCCTGTGATTTATTTAACGAGTGTTCCTTTTTACAAAGCAACGAAATTCCATCAAATTCGCATGAAAATATTTTGGACTTGACACTGACTAAGTCTCATGAACTTATTTCAGATCAAGAAGAGCTATCTGTAGATTTCGATACTGATCGCACTGTTATTGGCTTTAGCTTACATACAGCTACTAATTCTAAGAACTTTATACATAGAACTTCTACAATTTTAAAAATGCTGACTTTAATATACTACGTACTGTGATAGCGAATTCTAATTTATTACAGTCAGTTGTCAATTCAAGTGATATTAACTTACCTTGGGGTGAGTGGAATTCAAATCTAAGATATATAATTGATACATGTATTCCCAAAACAATTGTAAAGATACTGCAACCCCTCCTTGGATTGACAGTGAAACACGCCATGTACAGAAATGTAAGGAAACGGCATGGCGTCGTGCTAACACATCAAACACAGAAAGTAGCTGGAAAATATTCAGGGAGTGCGGAAATAAATTATCAAATTTATTGAGAAAGAAATAGATAATTTTATGACCGATATGGAGCACACTCTCTTCTAGAATTCTAAGCGTTGTTGTTCCTTCCCTCGCTTTAAACAGAAACCAAAACAACTCCCCGTAAAATTAGAAAGCAGTGGTAGCACATTTGAAGGTTCAGCAAGTAAGGCAACTCTCTTTAATTCATTTTTCAATTCAGTTTTCTCTCCGAAAATGGACGAAAACGCGGATTACCCACCATTTCCGAAATCCTGGACACACGTCTTTCTACTCTATCCTTTACAGTTGAAGATGCCCGTCACATCAGGTGTACCACAAGGTTCTATCTTGGGACCACTTCTATTTATACTGTATGTAAACGACATATCTGATGGATGTTCTACTACTGTATCATCATGTTAAAATATTTAGAAAAATAAAAATTGTTAGAGATTTGGGCGAAACGTTGGAAAATGTATTTTAATGTGGAATTTGTCAATTTCTAAAGCACATTGTTATACGAAATTTGAATAATATGTAGACGGTCAGTCACTAACAAGGGTTGATCCCATGATTGACTTAGGAGTCACATTGACTACCAGTATGACTTCTAAAAATCACATTTTAAAAATTGTCTTAAAGGCTCAATGTATGATCGGGTTTGGTCAAACGTACTTCAGAATTTAATGCCCCTGACTGGCAATAAGATTGCAGTTGTATCTTTCTCATGTTAGAAGCTTACTTTAATATTATACACCTTTGTGGTCTCCGTACCAGGTAAATGAAATTATGCGCATTGAAAGGGTTCAACGTCATGTTACAAAATGTATTTTAAATGAATATTCATCTGATGTGTCATACGGTACAGGGATAGATGTCTAACTTTAGGTACACTGACACTGTGTTACCGCAGAGAGATTCTCGATCTGTGTTTCCTATTTAAATGTCTACATGGTGAAATTGATATTAACAATAATACATACCTACAATTTGCATAGTCAAATACCAGCAGACGGTCTGCCAACAAAGAAACATTATTTTATTTAAACATGACAAAAACTGTACAAGCTCAATATAATTATTATCAACTTTAACAGATTAGCTCGTCTATGGAACAAGCTTCCGCAATATATTCGCATATCAGATAGTTTAAGCTCATTTAAAAGACAGCTGGGTGTCTTGTATAAGTCACATTTAATTGATTTCGATATCAACAATCGTTGTACATGAGGTATTATCTGCTGCTGCTCTGGGTGGTCTGAGAAACATATGCTCTACATTGATATTACCACAACCTTCACTGGCTGAGTTGATAAGGGAAAGCTTTTCGCTACGCTTCCAAAAAATCGACAGCGAGGTTGGCGGATGGTTTTGATGCTAACGTAGGTGTTGGAAAAAATGAAATGAAATGAATCGGGCTTTAGGCCACCTTTGTGCACATATAGGCTAAACTGGGCCAGGAGAACCTCCTGAGGATGGTGAGATGATTGAGATGACACTGTCCTCCAGACACAGGATTCGAAATTCGAGCCCTGGCGGTCTGAGGCCGAGCACGCTACCTCTCGGTCACGGAGGCTCCCCACAATACTGACTTTCACACGTGGATGGGGAAGAAACATTATTTGTTTCTTTCAAACCGCCGAGACCGGGAACCGAACCCCGAACTCTGGCGTGAAAGGCAGCGGTGCTAACCACTACCCTAGGGCCCCCGCCCAACGTAGGTGTTGGCAGTCGACGAACAACCATGTCCGACTTTTATTATTATGTATATATTGTGTTTCGGTAGCGCGACGGCTTCACGAGTTGACGCCAACCGATGGTTTTTAGACTAATCGTAATATTTTTATATAGGGGTGTAGGGCGGGGGCCCTAGGGTAGTGGTTAGCACCGCTGCCTTTCACGCTAGAGTTTGGGGTTCGTTTCCCGGTCTCGGCGGTTTGAAAGAAACAAAAATGTTTCTCCTCCATCCACTCGTGAAACTCAGTATTGTGGGGAGCCTTCGTGTCCGAAAGGTAGCGTGCTCGACCTCAGACCTCCAGGGTTTTAATTTCGAATCCTGTGTCTGGAGGGCAGTGTCATCTCAACATCCTCAGGAGGTTCTCCTGTCCCAATTTAGCCTGCACAAAAGTTGCCTAAAGTCCGATTCATTTTATTTTGATATAGGGATGAATATGTTAAAAGCATGACAATTATTATAGCTTACATATTTTATTATAAAAGTTCTTGTATTTATTTTATAGGTTTCTACGCTTTCCAAAGTGTGTTTTTTGCTACTATTTATAATAATATGTAGTTATTTTATCTCTGGCGCAAGAAACACATATTTATTATTATGTATAATATTTTTTATACTTTAATGCTTATACTTTTTGTACATAGATGAATATAAATATAGCTGCTGCCTAGCTTGCAGAGGCTTCCATAAGCCTGTTCTAGCGCAGCACGAACAATGTTGTATATAATAATATTATAATGACATAATGCGTATATTTTTTGTATCTGTTTTTAAATATATGTATTGGTCAAAAGCTAAATATATGACATATATTATCGTGCCCCAGTGTGGGAGTGAACTCCAATGTAGTCCGTTTGTTTTCTTCACTTACAAATGCGGCAACTAATGAGCTGCCTACATAGCTATTTGCAGGTTTGCGTCATATTCCGGTGTAACAATTTCAGATTACCCCCCCACTGTTCAGGTTACCCCCAGGGGTAAACTGAAACTTAAGTCATTAGTTACCCTCTCTAGTTTCAAATCACCCTCTCAATTATAGCGCTTAATTCAATATTTATAATTTATATTTTCATCACATGGCGTTAGAACATCTTGAAGAAACTTATTCTTAGCAGCCGAGGTCTGGAAAGACTTTCTTGTTCATAATAGAACACTTTGATATGTAAGACAACTAAAGAAAAATTATTACCACAATTAAAATCGCGCTGTTTTTATTATTCTGTGTCGTTACCATAAGATATGGCGTTGGTTATAATCCTGTCTTACCTGTTAAGAAGACTGGTGACAACTGTCTATTGCGGAAGACCTATATAATTACTCAAGTACTAAAATGAAAATTACCCGCATTGATGTCTGCGGTGTTTTTAGGGTAAAACACGCACAACGTCAATCATCTATTATATCACAAATAAATTTATGGATCTTAAAAAAAACGAACGCACATTTCAGAAAATGTAACGTTAACGCACCCCAGTTAAATCTCTATTTATTAAAAAAAAACAATTAAAATATAACAGGCTGGAACATATATTTCTATTAAGGCAGGTGGGGAACATAGAAACTGGGGAGCACGGGATGACCCCATTTAACTGAACTATTTTTTTAATTTATTCTAGGCGTAACAGTAACACACCGAGGTGTCCTAGTTTTCAAGTACCCCCGGCACGCTGAACCTAGTTTCAAGGTACCCCTTGGTACGCTAAAACTAGTTTTGACGTACCCGGGGGGGTAATACCGATAAGCTGAATCTAGTTTCCACATACACAAAGGTATGCTGAAAGGAGGGTACAATTATATCGCACAAAATACCGCAACCCCGCCATACGTGACCTAGCTCAACGTTGTTTATTCCAGATTAATGTAGACGCCATATCTCATACAATAATTGAATAATAACTACATCTTGGCCGATGTTCAACAAACTTTGTTTCAACTAGCACCGCATGTGGGGTTATTCGAACCAGTTGACAAGATTTCAGTTAAGTCACATGTAAACCATGATGCCTGTAACATAGGCGATTTGTGTCTATATAGTTCTTTGTGTTCCGCCATTAATGATGATATTCAATGCTTCGTTTCGTCAACCTGACATTAAAACTAAGACTCGTGGAGCACATTTTCGGAAAATTGTTTCATTTTCCCCGGTCTCCCTACGTTAAAACGGCTACTACGGGCGTTGAACTTTATACTGAATAGCCTAAGCTATACGTTAGAATTGAAGATTTATATGCATCAATGTAGGGCGTAGTCAGCATTATTAATCTACCGACATTAATAAATAAGTAACGTTCCATGTATTAGGCATATGTTTATCCTTTACGCTGTCGTGTTTACATTGCCGCTTGTTAAAAATCAGTACTTTAATGCAGTGGTGTTTATTATTAAATGTAAGTATATGACGCTTTAACACGTCGCATTTCAATCATACGTCTATTTAATCTCAATGAGACGGCATCAGAGGGAAAATAGAATGGCTATATACATTTTAAAAACACGTTGATTGTGTTGTTTGCTAATTAGACACACACATATGGTCTGGCTCTCCATATGAGGGTGCACATGGGTTAAAAACGAATCAAACCAACGGCGAATCGCCTATTCTCAGGGTTCGAGCATCGAGGATTTCAGCTTATAAAAAGTGTAAAAAACGAACCTGAACATTTATATCGATTTTTATCTATATTTATATCATTTTTCCCGTTATAGAAAGCGAATAGCGAGGCCAAAAAATGGGTAAAAGTGACCTGGGAATAATCCATAATTTCCAGGACCCATATGCACCCTCCCACATGGGTACATACACCATATGATTACGAAAATAGTATCACACAAAACATTTGTATAACATTTGTACAAAGTTGGAACAACGTCTAAAACGTTGGGCCGATGTTGTTCAAATGGTACGCAAAGTTTTGTGTTTACTAGGATTATGTATTATGCTGCCGAGCTAATGCGAAATTCCGTAGCTACAGGATGTCTAAAAAACCCGAGTTTTCTAAAAAAATTCATGCAGTAGCTCTTTCTTCCATGAAAAATCCGTAACCGTAAAATCTGTCACTGCATTCCGTAACTGACAAGCATTATATATAGCCAAGTATAACGTCGTAAGTGACGCTTGGCAATTATTTATTATTTTTATATCAGAGACATGTTTTTATTTAGTTGGTATTTGAGTGAACATATTTTTACCGGTATGACCATGTATCGTAGGGCTTATTTTATATTAGTGATCTCAGGCTTATAATATTTTAGTTGTTTAGATACGTCACACTCCGCGACTGACGGAATCGCCAGTAACGGAATATTTATGCATGTGGCACATTAGGCCAGTACTCCAGGCCCTGGAAGAGCGATACTCGGATTCAATCTTGATGTTACTTATTCCGTAGTGATCTGTTTACAGATCACCAGCCAGCAAGTTCAGAATTATGCTAGCATGTTAATTTAGGTTGATTAAGACTAAAATTGAGATGCTAGATGTTATTATATTATTAGGACAAATTATTTGAATTTGAACTTTAAAAGCATTTAGCTTGTAAAGGTGTCATTACGTTATTCCGGACTCTTGTTGTATCTCGCCGTCTGGATAGATATATCATTTAGCTTTGACAATCTCCGTTAGGCGACGGCTGGGTTTAGCGGCCAAGTTAAAGGTGTGGTCAACTGGCAAAATTTGCGAGACAAGGGTCCCCCAGAAGGCAATAGTGCCCGTGGGTAGGCCAAGGCCCTATTCCATAATAATACTAAATATGCGTTTTATACCCAAAGCCTCATTAAGAGCGAGTTCTCAAATCACAGCAAGTTCATATATACTTGAGCGACATCTATGAGTTAATAATTCAAAGCACTTTGCCCTTACCCCTACTTGGTCGCTGGCTTGCAAGCAAACTGACTGTATTGCTGCGGGGATTTGGAAACTGCTTGACCCCAAAAGCTTATATTGACACCCAGAAACCACAAAACATTTGTATGACTTCATGCAATGCTGGACCAACGTTGAAAACGTTGGGCCGGCGTTGTATAAATGGTATACAAATGTCTTGTGTTTGCTGGGCTGCAGGAGGACTTTCTCTCAAACATTGTACATTTATTCAATGTTGGTTCAATGTTGGGCCAGCGTCGCAGACGTTGGCCTAGCATTAAAACAGCATTTGATCAATGTCTCTTTTAAGTAGTATCTTGTAATCAGTTCAGTGGCTATATTAATGCCGTCAATCTGTACTCAATAGGCAACTGTTGGCCTACACTTGACCGTCCCAGGCTTGCGCATTTTTCAGTTGAACACTAGTTTAAGGCTAAAAATCAGGCAAACCGATTGGTCTAATTTCATATTTTTGTTAACATTATTCCCATGATGCCGATGTGTGTGACAGGCCAAACCACGTACGTTTATGCCTATAAATATAATGATCGCACACCATGCTAAATTTGATTACTGCCACATAGTCGGAATTAATAAAGTTATTTTACAAGTTTCATCTACATATATCTTCAGAGTTATGTTCACCACAGTGGATCACGAGACGCCAGGGTTGTGATGGCGATCATTGATGATCACCAGCTATTAAAACCACCAGTCATAAATTAAACTTCATATATCTCAGATCCCCCTTGAGGCCCCAGTGCGATAATGTTGGAGATACCGTGTTCGTTCCCAGAGTTGTATGTATGTACATAGTCACGCACGCCCGCCAGTAAAACATATTATACAAATAAAACTAGAAAAGTTATGACTTGTATACGAGATGGCGAAAAACCTGAAACATGACGGATTTCAGAATTGCAGGTTTTTCATCTATTTTCTGATAATCAGGATAATATTAATAATTATAATAATACATTTTATTCATCATGTTTTCAACTTTTTTTTTCAGCCAAAAGTGATTATATCAGGGATAATGAGAGAGAGAGAAAAAATATTTATTGACATAGGTATACACAGTGGATACCCCCAGCCCCCTTGGGCTTTCGTGTCACAAGTAATTAAAATAATTGTATAATTTAAAGAAATAAACAAACAAACAAAAACTAACATGAAATACATTAAAGTCAGCTGATCATTACATAATGATAATAACAATAATATCTGTGTAGATGAATGAGTGATTAAATTAAAGAAAAATGGAATAATAACAATGGCTATCGGACAGTGCATATATAATAATAATGCTGTGCTACATGACGAAAGTAATTGAACATATCAAGTAATAATAAAAATAATAATATTAAATAAAATCATAATAAATGTAAGTTGAGTAATAATAATACTAATATTTCTAATAATAAAAAAACTAAAAAAAACTAAGTGTACAACAAAGCTAAACAGGGTCGTACACGGAACGTTGTCTTTTGTTTAAGCAGTGGTGTGCGTACTGACTGGAGATTTTTATGCTTTCTTTTTTGCATCATTGTGATGAATTTTTACTTTGGTAGAGAGTTTTTCTAAATTTTCTTCGTTGGTAAAAATCGTGTTAATAAATTTACGTCTCAATTCAGTATAATTTGGACAATAAAAAATAAATGTGCTTCATCTCCGACTTTATTTTTGCACAATACACAAAATCTCCTGTCAGCAGGCACACCCTGCCACCGTAAAATTTCTAGTTGTAGTGGCAAAATACCTCATCTTAATTTTGAAAAGGTATATAATATCGTTTTTAGTGGAGCAGCAAGCGGTCTCTAGCTGCAGTATTTAAGGAGTTACCCAGCCACAAAAAGTAACATTATGTGTTATATACCAAATTAAAGCTTAGCATCTCTGGAGTAAGGAAAGTGATGGTGCTTAGTTTGCAGCTTAGAGGGATTTTTGTAATCTGACCTTGAAGAACACTACCGTCGGACATAAAAGTGATACAAATTTGCCATGTCAAAATGACTGATACGCCAGTAAAGAGATGTATTTTCCTCCAGTGTCTACTGAATGCTCTCAATAACCAATAATTTATAGCCAGCCTTTGATTATGTATCCCGGTAAACACGAAACATCTGTTTAATGTTGGGCCAGCGCTGTAGATGGTGGCCCAACATTGAACCAATGTTGGGTTAATTGCTTGCTTGCTGGATTAGTAATCAGATATTTTCATTCAATGTATCGATCCTGTGAACTAGAAACACATATTAAATACTGGTTTAATATTGGCATAGCGTCGCATTAGATCAACGTCTTGTTTATATGTGTTAAAAATTTCCTGAAATTGGAGACAGTATATGCTTACATATATATCTAATTCCGTATGTCAAGAATAATATAAGTTATGGTGGAAATAGAGAATAGGTACAGATGGCCGGAATATCTTCGCAATAATATTTTATAGTTGGCATTAGAATAAACGTGCATGTACCTATATTTGAAGATGCACGTAGTTTTCGAAAACAAGACTTAGTGTATGTACATATATTCGAACACACAGAATATTTCAAAAGACACAACATGCACTTATATTCAAATATGAAATGATCTTGGCAAACCTATCGCGACATATATCAAATAAATTAAAACATATAAAGTTTTCTTTTGCACCAATAATGGCATAGCTTAATTAATATATTACTATATCTGTATCATATTATTATTTAACGCGGTCTAATTTTTTGCATTACATAATAAACAATATAAATATATATCATCTAATCCGCATTATCAATAGATCTATTATCTTTTATTTGTGGTTTCGAAATCGATTTAACAAGTTGTTTTTAGATGGGTATATACCATGTATACAGGATTAGAATGGGGATAATTCAACATGGGATGCATCATATATAATGTATGAACTACAAATCTTACATTATTATGCAATTTCGAATGTGATTTATCACAAACCCGAATCTTTTAAAACACAATCTGATGACTGAGTTGTTGAGTGTATCATAGTGAGCGACAAAGTCACTGAAAATGGGGGTGCACTTAATTTTCGAAAAAAAGTACATGCATTTATATTCGAACATAAAATAATTTCAAAATATTCCCCAAATCTTGTGATTTTCACTTATAAGTGCGTGCACGTTTATACGCGAGGATACGGTATGCACAGTCATAATTAGATATTTTGAAATATAAAACACATTTTATTATATATCACAATAAAGTGTTTCTTGCAGATGTCAATTCAGATACTAAGCACCAGACAAAGCAGTTGCTTTGTATTTAAACTAAATTAAATAGAAACAAGATTATGATCCTGAATAAGAAACTTCCCACCTCAATGAGTAAACTCGAAGAAGTTCACTCCACAAAAAGTGATAGCAGTGAATAAATTACTAGTGTTGTTGCTCATCATCTCACTCTTTTTCGATATAATTTTTTAAGAGGATGTGAAAACTTCTTCAGTGACCAAGATCACTTTTCTAGTGGCTGAGATAACTTTTTAAATGGCTGAGCATATATTTCATTGCCAACAACACCGACATTTATTAAATATGGTTGTTGTTGGCGACGACGAAATATATTTCATGGAATTTACTGCAAATTGATTTATTTCGCCTGTCCTCGCTCCGTCTACTATCTGCCTGCCTACGTTTTTAAATATTATATGTTTTTAAAGTAGTTTTTTGATTGCCTCCATGAACAACACACAAATAAACACAAAACATTTGTATAACATTTGAACAAATGTCTTTTGTTTACTAGGAGTGCAATTTACATTGTAATACCTGATTGATTAATGCATTGTCTATTGTCTTCTTCAGTGGCCAAGATCTCTTTTGTAGTGCCTGAGATAACTTTTAAAGTGACTGTGATTGATCACTTCTCCAGTGGTCAAGATCATTTTTTGTAGTTACTGAGATACCTTTTAAAGTGGCCATGATCACTTCTTCTGTGGCCAAAATCAATTTTGTATTGGCTGAGATAACTTTTAAAGTGGCTCTGCTCACTTCTTAAGTGCCCAAGATAACCTTTGTGGTGGCTGAGATAACTTTTAAAGTAACTGTGATGACTTTTTCAGTGGTCAAAATCACTTTTGTAGTGACTGAGATCATTTTTGAAGTGGTTGTGATCACTTCTACCGTGGACAAGAGCAGTTTGTTTGTGGCCGAGATCATCTTAGTGGTGGCTGAGATAACTTTTAATGTGGCTGTAATCACTTCTTCAGTGGCCAATATCACATTTGTAGCGGCAAAAGTAACTTTTAAAGTGGCTGTGATGACATCGTCAGTGCCGAGATCAATTTTGTAGTGGCTGTGATAACTTTTGAAGTGGCTGTGATGACCTCTTTTATAGCCATGATCACTTTTGTAGTGACCGAGATCACTTTTTTAGGGACTGACATTAGATTGTTAGTGGCCAAGATCACTTTTGTAGCGGTTAAGATAACTTTTGTAAGTGGCTGTGATCACTTCTTCAGTGACTGAGATCACTTTTATAGTGGCTGAGATCACTTTTAAAGTGGCTGTAATCACTTCTTCAGTGGACAACATCACTTTTGTAGTGGCTGAGATAACTTTTAAAGTGGCTGTGATCACTTCTTCAGTGACTAAGATCACTTTTGTAGTGGCTGAGATCACTTTTAAAGTGGCTGTGATCACTTCTTCAGTGGACAAGATCACTTTTGTAGTGGCTGAGATAACTTTTAAAGTGGCTGTGATCACTTCGTCTGTGGCCAAGATCACTTTATAGTGGCTCAGATAACTTTTTCAGTGGCTGACACCAGTTGGTTAGTGGCCAAGATCATCTTTGTAGTGGCTGAGGTAACTTTTAAGTGGTTGTAACCATTTCTTCAGTGGCAAAGATCATCTTTGTAGTGACTGAGATCACTTTTAAAGTGGCTGTGATCACTTCTTCAGTGGACAAGCTCAGTTTGTTTGTGAATGTGATCACCTCTGTGGTGACTTTTAATGTGGCTGTGATCACTTTGTCAGTAACCAATATCAATTTTCTAGTAGATGAGATAATTTTCAAAGTGGTTGTGATCACATCTCCCGTGTCAAGATTACTTTTGTAGTGGCTGAGATAAGTTTTAAAGTGGTCGAAATAATTTCTTTAGTGGCCAAGATCACTTTTGTAGTGGATGAGATTTCTTTCAAAGTGGCTATTATCAATTCTTCAGTGGTCATGATCACTTTTGTAATGACTGAAATCACGCTTTTCAGTGGTTGAAATCAGTTTGTTAGTGGCAAAGATAACTTTTGTAGCTGCTGAGATAACTTTTAAAGTGGCTGTGATCACTCCTTCAGTGGTCAAGATCACTTTTGCAGTGCCTTAGATAATTTTTAATGTGGCTGTGATCACTTTTCTAGTGGCCAAGATCACTCTGTAAGGGCTTAGATGACCACATCAGTGGCCGACACCAGTTTGTTAGTGGCCAAGATCAGTTTGTTTGTGGCTGAGATCGCCTTTTTGGTGGCTGAGATAACATTTTAGGTGGCTGTGGTCACTTCTTCGATGGTCTAGCTCACTTTTGCAGTACCTTCAATATTTTTTTCGGTGGCTGACACCAGTTTTTTTGTGGCCAATATCACCTTTGTAGTAACTCAGATAATTTTAAAGAGGATGGGATCACTTCTTCGGTGGCCAAATTTTTCCAAGAATGAGATCATTTTTAAAGTGGCTGTTATCAATTGTTCAGTGGCCAAGATCACTTTTGTAGTGGCTTAGATACTTTTTAAAGTGGATGTTATCAATTCTTCAGTGGCCAAGAGCACTTTTGTGGTCACTGAGATCGCTTCTTAAGTGGCTGACATCAGTCTGCTAGTGTCACAGTGTACTTTTGTAACGACTGAGGTAACTTTTAAAGTGGTTGTAATCACTTCTTGAGTGGTCAAGATCACGTTTGTAGCGACTAAAATCACTTTTTTTGGTGGTTGACATCAGATTGTTAGTGGCCAAGATCCCTTTCGTAGCTGCTGAGATAACTTTTAGTGTGGCTGTGATAACTTTTTCGGTGTTCAGGATCACTTTTGTAGAGGCTGAGATAACTTTTAAAATGGTTGTAATCATTTCGTCAGTGGCAAAATCAGCCTATGCTCCCCACTATGTGAAATGAACATAAAATATTAAATTGAGATACTAGCTTATCACAGCCTGGGCTTTTTTTAGATGTGATAAGCTGGACTAGTCTTAATATACCCTTATTTTTTTAGAAATAAGCATATCCATTCATATTATGCATCTAGTCTAGGGCAGTTCAATTAGCCTACCAAGGTCTGATGCTAAACCACAAAACTATGATATGCCTATCCCATATTATTTTCCGATCTAACTATACAGTAATTTATCAAAAATGGTTCTGATCATTTTCTAATATGGTGGAAACGCAGTTAGTATTTTTAAAACATATTGGGTCAATCTTATGATATTTTAATTGTGGTCACTAACTCACAGAAGCTTTTAACTGCTCAGTTATCAATGATAGGCGTATTGAGCGACCTTACATGTAAAATCAATTTTTCAGTAATGACGGCACTAATTTGCATACTATTTTTACAGCAACACATCAGATCACTCCGAGCATGGTTTTATTTTCCTTATTGACCGTGAAAACATGGGTGTAGATACCATTTTTGTTGCGTGATCTGGGATATTGACCAAGCCATAAATAGATATATATCTTTTGGTAATGGTACCGCTAATTTGCGAACTAAATTTTCTGAAACACATCATATCACTCTAAAAATAGTTTTATTGTCTTCCTTGACCATCTAAATATAGATGTAGACACCATTATTATATCGTTATCTGTGATATTGACCGAGCTATAATTAAATATACATTTTTCGATAATGGCGGTACAAATTTGCATATAAATGACACGTGGGACATATTTACAGCTTGGAGCTGGTTAACATAGCTAACCATTTTCTACGGGTTTTTTTTACAAGCTCGATACACCAAATAGAAGTATATTTCCGAGGGTGAACGGTAACCCTCGCAAATATACCTAATCCCACTAGACTACACGTGTCGGCCCTGAGTCGCTTGAAATATGTTACCAGCGGCATACAAATAGACATTTTTTGTTTTAAGGTATTCTATGCTAGCTAATATATTGATTTCTCGGTACAACACCAGCAACTGGTAACTTACAAACTGCCGGCCACTAATAAAAAAGGCACGGCTTGGAAAACATTCACATTTCGTTTTTTTATAACAATGTGGTTTTCAAAGATTAATCTAAAATTTAGGAGCAAATAGAAAATAAATTGAAAAATAAAACCGTGAGGCTGAAATCATAACATCAGATTTGTGATTTTATGTGAACTATATGTTACATAAGGAGTTGTGACAGATTGCTTAGGTTTTTTTATGCTAGAATATCGCAAATAATGCATTTTTTGGAATAGACAGTACCCTACTTCAAAATCAGATTACAAAAATCCCTCTAAGCTGCGGCCTTAGCACCATGACTTTTCTGAATCCAGAGATGCTATGATTTAATTTGGTATATAACACACAATGTTACTTTTTGTGGCTGGGTACCCAAAAAATTGACCTGCTCTGATGCTGCACTATTTATTCTTAACTTCCAAAACATTTAGTTCGGGGCCAAAATTGTTTTTGAATAATTTATATGTCCTTACTTTTGTTTTACTTGAATATCTTTATGCCAGGTATTACAGAATTTGTCATGAGTGCCCAAGCCGAAATTTTGAAGGTTGTCAAATGCATCCGGGTGCTGTAAAGTAGTGAATAGATGTTTTATATTTTGTGACCAATTATGTCTCAATATATATTTATCCCATAGAAAAATTATGTGGGTTAGTCGGGTTTCAGGCATTTTAATCATTCCACAGGCGTATCATTTCTATGTGGCGTCTAACACTGCAAGTGGTCCATCCCATGTCACCAGATACTGCCAAATTCGGCGCATGTTTATGGACCCCTAGATATTCCAGGGTACCCCCAGACGGCTGAACTGTCGTCTAGGATAGGGGCTTTAACAGCCGATTTAGGTAGGGTTTCAACAGCTAATTTAAAATCGATGAACTCATCTAGATAAACTCCCAAGATATTTATATCCTTCAACAATATTAATATTTGAGCTGCCTATGTGAACATTGAAGGTGGTACCTGATATTAGACATTGTTTTTCTTGTAGTGGACGACTTGTGATTTTTTTAACATTTATCTTCATTCGCCAATCAGTACATCATTTATGAAGGGAATCTAGTTGTTTTCGAAGACCGTCATGAGTTTCACTAATTAGAGCAATATCATCTGCATACATTAAAATACTAACCGATCCATCATTTATTGGGATACCCGCACCACAGTTGTTTATTACTTCAGCAATATCATTATTAAAAAATCCAAAAAGCGTAGGGGACAAACAGTCACCCTGTCTTACTCCGTTTTTGGCCTGGTCATAAAACCATTGACATTTACACACGAACTTGTTCCTGCATATATATTTTTTAAATATCGTACATCCTACCACCTATTCCAATATTTAATAACTTGTATAGTAGCAAATCACGATCAACTATGCCAAACGCCTTTTCGGCATCGATCTAAGCTATATATGTTGAGAGACCTCTATTTTTCCTACTTTTTATTATTGATGTAAGGCTGAAAATCTGATCAATACAATTTCTGTCACCGCGAAAACCATTTTGCTCATCAGCATACACATTATTATCCTCCAAATATTTAGCTAGTCTAGTGTTTATCATACTAGTGAATATATATAGATATTTGATATAGTGGACAGTAAACTAATACCACGATATTGCTCAGGTATTCGAGGATCTGCCATAGAACTTTTTGGAATCGGTTTAATAATTGCTTGTCGCCATATTTTCGGTGTAAATCCGGTTTGTAATATTCTATTGAAAAAAGTAGTTAAAAGAGAAACTGATTGCGGCCGTTTCAAACTTCGTTTGGTAGATTATCAGGCCCGACAACTTTTTCAATTTAGATTATTTCGATGTTAGTGAACTCTTTGTTTAATACATTTGTTCCAGAAACCCGATTCTCTAAATTCTGTTTCCTCAAGAGAATATCGTTATAGTAGTAAGTAAGTAGTAAGTATTTATTTATTATAGTGACATGCATATATACACAACATAAACATATATATCATGGTCATTAACAGTATAATATGCCGGGCCAATTTGGCCTACAATGTCACTTTATACACGAATATAGCAAAAGAAAAAGGTATACAGTGTGCCGAGGAGGCAAACATTACAGATATAAACAGGTATTTCTCTTTGACTATGCCTTACACAAAAAATTAAGTGTTTCTCTCCAATATTGGGTGATCAAAAAAGTAATTTTTTTTGTTCTAAATTAAAATTAATGAAATCGGCGTTATTACGCATACTATTGTTTATATAGTCAACTCTTATATCGGGAAAAACATCACATTTTAACAAGAAATGATATTCGTCTTCGACTTCGCCAGATGAGCAAATTGAACAGACAGCGTGTCTGTCCAGTTGTCTCATCTCTAATTCTCTGTCTACGGCCTGTTTCTACTCTCAAAGATAAAATTCCACAACAAAATTGAGCAAAAATACTGAGGTTTAGGTAGTAAAGTGGAAACGTAATTTGGTATAGCTTTTCTTTAAGGGTGATATATTTCCTCAATTTTGGTTTATTTGAAATGTCTCGCTTCCACTCTTCCTCCATTAAAATATCACACGGACAAAGTTTTCAAATACATTTCCGGGTAACCTTAGGTGTTGAATAATTGAATTTACGTCGTACGACCAATTGTGCTTTCCTGTCACCGAAAATAATGCGTCGGACTGAAAAATATGTTTTGTTAATCTATGATTGTCCATATTTACTGAACGGTTCCAAAATTTAATAACATGTATATAATGACGATATTTAGTTTTTAGCCAGCCCATTGCACCATACAATGCGGGTAAGATTATGTACGTGTACCTAAGTAATATCGCATGGCTCGCTCTGTTATTTTATCACACATATTTATATTAGAATTCCACCAAATTTCACAGGCATAATCTTGAACAGGTACTACAAAAGAATCAAACAGATGACAATATGTATTATATCCCATATCAGAGTATTGCTCACACTTGGACACAATTCCACCAAAAGCTCTAGAAGCAGCATCAGAGCGTGCTTTAATACAGTCTCTAAAATTTAAATTTCCGTCAAAAGTAATTATAAGTTTTCACTATCTCGAGATCCGTATCCCCATTTGAAAATTTAAACAAAGTAACAGGCTTCCTTGAATTCCTAAAATGTACAACTTTGTTGTTATCAGAATTTATAAACATTTTCCATTTATTACACCATTTATGAACATGTGCTATTAAGCGTTGCAAATCTTCTTCGTTTTCTGCAAAAAGTACAATATCATCTGCATAAAACAAGGTACATACAGTTTTTCCATTTATATCTATGCCGATGTTGAGTTCTTTTATAAATAACAAAAATAAACTTGGTGACAAAGTATCCCCTCGTCTGACACCTGATGATATTTCAAACCATTCAGTATTACAGTTATTAATTTTCACACATGATACATTATTTCGGTATACTGTTTTTATTGTTCTATAAAATTTTCCATCAACACCATATTGTAACAATCTTAAAAATAGTAAATCTCTAATCACCCAAAATGCTTTACTCATATAAATGAAAGTAAAAGTGGGCTTATTATTTAAAAGTCTGTTTTTTATAATACTAGATAAGGAGGAAATATGATCGAGGCATGAATGATCCTTTCTAAACCCATTTTGTTCATCTACCAATATGTCACATATATTACAGTAGTCTGTAAGTCTGTTCTTTATAACTCTGGAATATAATTTAGAAACACATGACAATAAGCTAATACCTCTGTAATTGAGGGGGGTGAAAGGGTCTTTCATGCTGCTCTTGGGTATTGGAGTAATACAGCACTTTCCCCAGATCGTGGGGACCAAACCAGCATTGAAAATAGTTTGAAATAGTCGATAAAGCGGTACTAAAAACTCTGATTTCATTAAAAATTCATTTTGTATATTATAACAACCTGTAGCTTTATTCTTTTTTAATTGTTTCACTGCTTTCTCTATTTCATCAAAAGATAACTCACCATTTAAAAAGGTATTGTATTTATAACCTGGTAGATTTTGTTGTGCTTCCAAATTATTTTTCATGTTTAACAGTGCTATGTAATCGGGACCATTTTCATAGCGATCAATATCTACATTATAAAGCGAACTAAAAGCCGATCTCCATCTATTCATAATTTCTGTAATCTCAGTAATGACAGATCCATCATAACCTTTAATCAAGGTAAATTTGATTTTCTGTTCTTTGCTTTTAATGATTGCCAAAATTTTTGTGGATTATTTTTCTCAAAGCTTTCAATTTCTACACTTCGGTCTCTATTATAACTTTCCGAGATTCAATAAAAATATTTTTCTTATTTTGCCTAATCTCTTTACTACTTTTACATTTAAGAGATTCATTTTCATTTTGTTTTCGAATTTTCCACAAGGTTGTTAATTCATCATTCCAATACGGTTTACCTGATTTTAGTAATTTCTTTTGTTTTTTAGTAAAAGCTTTTATATATAGAGATAAATCAATTTCGTTGTGTATAGCACATGTCAGCTTTTCATATATACTGTCTTAATCTTGTTGTACTTGGACGCGAGTTTCTAGTTCTTTTATTAATAAGTCAATTTTTTTTCTCCAATTATCGTTTTTCAAAAAATCTGCCGGCGGGTCTTGTAAAGCTTTAGAAGTGTGTCTATATTTATTTTCGACTTTTAGATTATCATTTATGTCATTAGGAATCAGCATATTATACATGGATAAATCAACTTTTACATATAAAATTGAATGGTCTGGCATTTTAGAATTTGTCATCAATAAATGTTGCAGGTTATACCGCGATACCAAATCTGTAGTTGTCTCTACAGCAAACCTGTCTATACAGTGATATTTATCATACGGGATCATTATATAATCAACAACAGATCTGCCCTGTTTAATACATGTATAATTGTCATGCGGGTAAAGACCATTTAACATACACAAACCGACAATTTTACAAAAGTCAATCATCGAAGACCCGTGTTTATTTGTAGTAAAATCAATAATTTTTTCTTTTAGGTATACAAATGTCTTCAATCTGATCTGTCAATAAATCATTTTGTTCCCCCACTCTAGCGTTCATATCACCACATATAAAAATAGGATCAGCATCACTTGCTAAATGTAATTGAGCAGTGAGATGTGAGAAAAACCCATCCACATCTTTGCCGTAGGGCGAGTTGTCAGGGGGTAAATAACAAACAAAAATAATAATAGACATATCTGTACACTTGTTGGTCAATTTGATACCGAAGATTCCATCATCAATTTTATCAAATATTTCCAGGGTAAAGGTGAAGTCAACTGTCAAAATACGCGGGACAATGTGGTCTCCAGAATGCAACAGTGGCCCCTGGACATTCCACAATGACATATCACCCCACATCCACAGTTATGAGCCAAGATAATAATACTATATGCGTTTCATACCCATCGCCGCATTAAGAGCAAGTTCCCAAATCATATAAACTCTATATACTTGAGCGACATCTATGAGAAAATAATTCACCATTTCTCTTATGTGGGCTTTGTGTTGTGATACAAAAGGTTATGTTACCATGGGGGTTTTGAAACAGTTGGCCTCCAGCATATTGACAGTAAAAGCTTTCCCAGCCAACACGGCACACTCACCAAATGTTGGTTTTATGTCGGCCAACGTCGCAGACGTTGGTCTAACATTAAAACAGCACTGGACCAATTTCTCGTTGGAGTAGTATCTTGTAATCAGTTCAGTCGCTGATATTATTGCTGTCAAAGTGTACTCTATAGGCTAATGTAGGCCTACACTTGACCGTCCCACACATGCGCGTTTCAAAGCTGTATGAAGCTTTAATCTCTGGTGATACTATTTTTTATTAAAAAACCCACTCCTCCAAAAGCATGTTGTGCCCTTCTGTGCTGCAAAGTTCTATCAAATCCAAAGAAATTATAATTTGGGATGTCAATTCTGTCAGTTCCTTTTAGATGTGTTTCACAAATACCGTAAATATCATAGTTTAGCGAACAAATAATAGTTTTTCTTAACTTTTAATTTTTTTTATAAATAATAAAAGTTATAAAATGTGTCATTGAAACTAGCATCTTTTGATTTAAAATTATATAAGCCTTTAAAATCATTTCCCCATTTTTTAAGCACTGATGGTATATCATTTATGATCTCGTTTTGCTATTATATACTTCAAGTGGTATGCTGTCCTTTTTAGCGGGCCCTAATTTATAAACCTCTTCCCAGAGTTTTGTAGGTCTATTCGAGTTCAGATTTTCTATATTACATTGTATTTCCCTATTGTATTTTCTTTTTGCCTTTCTAAATTCCCTATTAAATAAGTGTTGGTTATGTCGGAAGTTCTGAAGTTGATTTTTTCTATTTCTTTGCTTTTTAGATTGAAGAAATATTTTTTTCAGATTTTTTAACGTTTTCCCATAATACAGATAGTTCGTTTGTCCAAAATGGTTCAGCAGAATGTCTACCTCTTTCTGTGACGCCGGACCAACATCTTTATAATTGAGCAATGCATTCATTTCTGCATAGTAGACATCGCATACAGAATCATACAGAGAGTCTATTTCTGTCTGTTTTTCTTTAAATGCTAACATTGTTTTAACACATTAAAGTATCGCTCAGCGGGCTATTTCACTCGATAGAAAGTTATTAGGCATATTTTTAACATCATATTTTCTACGTGTTTGTTTACAAGATTTATCGCTGTCATTTATATTAAAATATACACCAGTATCGCTAGTTATCATATCTGACGTAAAACCCATTTTTAAACAAAGTTCCAGAACAGAATGATCAGGTAGATTTTCTACAGTATTAATTGTGGGGTCAATCAGGTCTTCTACTAAATGTACTTCAAACTAATCACATTTTTCCAGAGTAGAATGAGGCACTAGCATATAGTCAACAACAGACGAGCCTCTGCTGGATACACAGGTATAGTTATCATACTCCTTAGTCACCCTGCCGTTAACCACACAAAATTTACTATCTAATAAAAAATCAATCATCTCTTCGTAGTGTCTACTTTTAGTGTCCTCTATGTTAACTCTGTTACTTATATTATCCACATCCGGGATGAAGTCATGCGGTCCAACGATTCGTGCGTTTAGGTCGCCAGCATTAACTACATTATCAGAGTCTAACGTATATAAAATGCTCAAAAGGTGACCAAAAAACAAAATACTGTCCCGACCCCACGGTGAACTGACAGAGGTAGATAACACAATAGCAATTGTATACTCAGAAAGAAGGTGCGTGAATTGTAATAATAAAATACCGTCTATAGATTTGTCTTTGATTTCTACTTTGAAGTGATTAAATAACTCATTTCTCACAAATAGTCCAACACCTCCTGATCCACGGCGCGCGTTGACGTGTTTTGTAGGTCGATTATGTTCATACCATGTGTAGCCATCTATAGATATAGTATTTTGGCCAGTTAGAAATGTTTCGTTGATACATATTATATTGGCATTAATCTTGTCAAGTATTTGAGTACGTATAAGTTCATTGCCCCTTGTCCATCCGTTAACGTTCCAGTGCACTATTTTTAAACTGTTATTGTTAAGGGGCTGTGAAGGTCTCAAACTCTTCTGTTGCCACCTGGTGGAGTGCTACGATCAGCTTCAGCTGGGGAGCCACTTTCTCTTCCTCTCCTTGCAGGGGGTGATCCAGTGTATCGATGACCAGCCGGTCTGTCCGTCATATCTACAGCGTTTTGGTGTCCCATGTACCATGTGGTGATGCATGTTGCTCTTCTGTATCAGCATTCCCTGGGTTTACGGCCTCTTTTTTTATTATGCGTCCACTGCCACTTATTTTATAATCGTTTCCAGCCGGGATCATTTTTCTTACAGTATTGAAATGTATATCGATTAGTCTTTCCACGTGATCCTTTGCACCTCTGAGCCAGACATTTCTAAATTCCATGTGCTGCTCTAAGTTATTTTTCGCTCGTAGCACCATTATTTTCTGCTCTGGGGACGCAGACGCTATTTCCACTAGAGGCTTGTATGCTGGGTTGCGTTGTTTGAATCTTTCACAGCCTGTCACCACGACTTGTGAGCTAACATCGTCACCAAGACAACCAATGAGTTTATTCACCTTCTCTGGCAAGTTCTCGGTACGACTGTAGTGCACCTTTGAGGCAATCACACATACACTGGGGTCATTCAAAGGGCTATTTACCCTTTGAGTGCTAGACGCAGGTAAAGCATCAAAGTTCTAATGTTTTAACTCATCATATCCAGTTTGAAGTTTCTCAATGTTTACATATATATTTTTTTTTATTATCCTAGATTATTTGTAATGTTTTTTATTAATTTCAATTCTCACCGAATCTATTTTACGTTCAAGGCTTGTTTTCATTGATTCCTGACCTTTTTGCAACTTCTCAACTGCCGCCAACATAGCCTGTAGTGTAACGTCACCCTGCTGATCCCCGTCAGCCATGTATACTTTGTTGTTTAGCTATGTGGACCGGGCTAGTCCCCTCTGATGATGAAGATTCTTCTCGATCTCTGTTTCTACGATCTTCCATAACACATAACAACTTGATACAGTATCTATCTATGTAACACAATCCTGATATCCATTTTTAGTGCAATCAATAAAAAATCCATGTAAAATTTCAAATGACGCGGAGCTCGGTCAGAAACACGCCATGCCTGTTTGCCTGCTCGCCAGTGGATAATTATACAGTAATGATGGATAAAAGTAATTCATTTTTCAGCACAAGACATCGACCCAGCTCTGAACCAAAGCTGTGCCAACATCGACAGATGCTGATACAACAAGGGCACAGAAAAGGGCCAAGTCCAATACGAACTTGAAGCAAAAAATGTACCCATCAAATACGAGGTATCAAGCTAAAGTTGGTTCAACACTACTAAACCAACATCGGCCCAGCGTCTCGCGCTGGCCGGACATTGACGTTTTCTAAAAACAACAGTATGGTAAAAAAGGGTAATCGTAATAATTAAAGATATAACATATCAAAGCGGTTACGTAGGATTTGACAGGTCTAATTCTCGAATGGACAATGACGGATCAATCGGGAAAACTGCTTCCAATAAAGGCACTCGCATGTCAGAATACACAGGACACTCTAAAATAACATGATACTCCTCTTCAACACAGTCCAAACAAAAGAGACAGAATCGTTCATTAACAGGTAATTTTTTATAGCACCCAGTTTCTAAGCGAATGGGAGCAACTCCACATCTAAACTTAGCTAGAGCTGAGCGGTGACTTCTAGTCATGATAGAACTCTGAAAAATGTTCTTAAATTCACATTTATGTTCGTAATTTATTGTTTACCATTTACCACTCCGCGCACCTACTTTATTGACTGCTTCAGACCACTGCTCAGCACATAACATTAACATTTTGTTTTTAACCAGCTGTATTACTTTAGTCTCGCCGGCAGTACTGATAAAACTGATACCTGGTAATATATGAAAATCATGTTTTTTGAAGAAATCATCTACGCAACCATACCAAAGTTTACATTGTGCTTTTAAATGGCTTTTACAAAACATGAAAACTGTTTTTATTATTCTATTTTCACTCATAAGGTTGAGTCGCTGGCATTGCTTTACAATAGTAGCCCATAGGTGATACATTGGTAAGGGCCAACCCTGTATTGTTGCATTAGGGGTGTATTTCACCACACCCAAAAAGAAGCGACATACTTTATCATGTACTGCATCTATATGTGAATATGATTTGTCACCCCAGATAGCTGATCCATATGTTATTATTGGTAGCACCAGGGCATTGTACAGTTTGATAAAACATGAGTACGGCATAACACCATAAGCCTTAGCTTGACGAATTATTAAACCAAAACCTCTATTTGCAGATTTGGCGACAGCCTGACTCGTGTATGTAAAATCGAGAAATTCATTTATAAGCAAGCCCAGGTATTTATAATCGCGAACTGTTTCTAGTACTTCTTGACTACACCGAAAAACAAAATCTGACACGGTATATGTGTTCCGCAGAACCTTCGATTTGTTATTATTCACCTTCATACCCCATGTATTACACCAAGTATTTACCACATCCAGTAATCTTTGTAACCCTTCCTCTGATTCAGCGAGAAAGACTAGGTCATCAGCATAAAGTAAACAGTCATTTTTTAGTCATTCATATCAATACCTTCCGCAACAGATTTTAAATCATGCACTAAATCATTTAGATACATATTGAACAGAAGCAGAGATAACAAACCCCTTGCTTCAGGCCATATGTCACTTGAAACCAATCGGTATTTGTACCATTTATACGAACACAACATCGAGCATAATTATAAATTGATTTTACAATATTCACCATGTGACCTTTTAAGCCTTGCAGCTGTAATTTAGCCAAGAGCAAATCTCTATTTATATGGTCATATGTCTTAGAGTAATCAATAAAAACCACAAAAAGAGATTTCTTACTTTTAATTTTATATTCTGCTAAATTTGTCAATGTACTTTAATGGTCAATACAGTTTCTACCCGCCCTGAAATATAAATTGTTCTGGTTAGCCCATGATTTAATTCTGTTATTTAGCACACCACAAATTAACTTATAAATAGCTGAAGTTAATGCAATCCGTCTATAGTCAAGAGGTTCCTTATCCTGTGCATCAGAATTTTTAGATATCGAGTAATAATACTTTTTGTCCATGCACTGGAAATAGCTCCCTTACTATAGCATTCATTAAGTAACGAGGGCGGGGGCCCTAGGGTAGTGGTTAGCATCGCTGCCTTTCACGCCAGAGTTCGGGGTTCGGTTCCCGGTCCCGGCGGTTTGAAAGAAGCAAAAATGTTTCTTCCCCATCCACGTGTGAAAGTCAGTATTGTGGGGAGCCTCTGTGACAGAGAGGTAGCGTGCTCGGCCTCAGACCGCCAGTGGTCGCATTTCGAATCCTGTGTCTGGAGGACAGTGTCATCGCAATCATCTCACCATCCTCAGGAGGTTCTCCTGGCCCAGTTTAGCCTATATGTGCACAAAGGTGGCCTAAAGCCCGATTCATTTCATTTCATTAAGTAACGAGAACAAAAATGTCACTGCAGTCTGGTTACGTAACGCTTCAATGGGAATACCATCGACACCAACAGCTTTTCCGTTCTTAGCATGTAATAAAGCAGAGTATATTTCACAAGATGTGATGGGGTTTTGCATATCTGTGTCAATAACATGTTCAATATTTATGTCGGCTGCTAACGGCAAATGATCAGGTAATTTATCCTGCACATGATTCAGGAGGCTACTGAAGTCACACTACCATCGGTTAACTACTACAGCTCCATCACTGATCACATTACCGTCATTATCTTCCACCTGCCAAGGTACAGTGTTAGACTGAGAACTGTGACTGTAGGGTCTGAGTTGTTTAACACGTTGCCAAAAAGTTTGTGAATCGCCCTTCATCGTCTGGAGAATATCATTCTGCTGCTAACGCCAGAAGGTTTGCTTTGCTGATTGTACAGCCTTATCAAAAACACCCCGAGTCAGTCGCATCCAGCTTTTTTTCTGTGATTTATCCGTTGGCGCAGCACGTTTTTATCTAAACTCAGCATCACAATACTTATTCCACAGTCTTTAATTTGGAAAAAGTTGTGAAATTGCCATATAGAAGATCCAGCTCATAGACAGGCTCATAACCGCACCTGCCGTTAAAATCGCCACATATGTTGTAGACTACACAGTCCCGGTACACATGGTACATGTAGATCTGAGTGAGGAGACACTCAAAGAAATCTGACACATGTGTTATACCTGTACGTGTTGAACCCTCGGGTGGCAGATAGCACACATAAACATAACTCACAAAATCATAGTTTTTAGCGAACACTTTGATTCATAAGATGCCTTCTATGCTTTTATCTAAAATTGTCACTTCGTTGGTTTTAGTCCTGGGGCTGATTCTAAGAACTACTATACATTCAGAGTTTGCTGCACCCCTCAAAGAACATAGGTTTTTCATTTTTTTTCTTTATTTGGTATGTAGTTTCAAAACAATACCCCTCTAAAAATGTGTCCGAAAGGAAAAAAATCGCCTTTTAAATTTTTTAATGATTTCTCATTTTTTTTGCTGAAAAAAAATTAAATTGTCAATTTATGCCTAGGTAAACACCAATTATTACACTGCAATATTATATATATATATATAAGTATACTGTTGAATACGTACTGGGTGGAATTTAAAATAATTGTTATGGTGTTTGTCAGCTACAAGTGTACAAATGGAAATATTCTCATTTTCATCAGAACACAATGACCGACTGCAGGAAATGGTCCTCAAAGGGTCTTTCAGACACATTTTGAAAGGGGTAATGTTTTTAAGATGGAAGCTGGTGAACCAAAGAAACAAAATATACCATAAAACCTATGTTCTTCTAGGGTTGCAACAAAATTTAAGTTTTCAGAATCAGCCCCAGGACTATATTAAGAAATCTTGATTTTTAAACTGTCATTTCAGTCCCAATAACAGTGGTTTAATCGGCTAATAAAAGAGATCTGGGTAATATAATTATTTGATAAGCTCGCACTTGGACATCCTAGCATAGTAGGTATAAGAAGCTGGTGCGCCCGCCTGCCGGCTATTGGCGGCACGTGATCAGGGTGCCTGGCATAACTTAAACAGTTTAATAGTGTCTCTTGAGTACTAGGGTAACCAGAGATGTTTGTCATTCAGTTGAAGCTGATATTGTTGTCACCAGTCCCAAATGAATGAAAAAAACCCAAGTTTCTTTAAAGTTTATTTGTCATATTTCACAAAAAATTAATTTCCGGCAGTTTAATAGTGCTAAATAACTGTTTAAAACAAGTGCTTTAACTCGTCGCCAGGAATGTAGGGGTGGGATAATTCTGTCATACTGACACTCGCCAGAGGTCGCATTCTGTATCATCATTTCGTCACCTATGATTTGGCGCCTGGCTTGAAAAGACTGGACAGTATGGTCAATTCGGCCTCCATGATTACGTTAGGGGAGACCAGGGCTAGTTGAAATCAGGGTGAAAGAACAAGGCATCTCTGTACATAAAAAATAGTCTTACAGATAAAAAAAACCTACTCCTCCGGATCCTTTGTTAGCCCTGTGGTGAAGTGCCATTTGGTTGTGTCCATACCATGTGTATCCTGACAGAAAGAGATCCTGTTGTGGTAGCAGATATGTCTAGGTAACACCGATAATATCAATACCAACATATCGAATAGATTCTGATCGGAGTAGATAATTGTAACTATTATTGTCAGTGTCCAATCCATTCACATTCCAACAACCAACGCGCCACTATGTATTAGATAATTAGTGAAAAACACGGAGCCCTAAGAGGCTTCTTTCTAATGATACCAGTGTTCTGAACTGATTATCGGAGATAGTCGTTACCCCACTTTTAAACTCCATGAATCCATCCATGAATCCAAGTTTTGTTCATTGTTAAAATTTGGACACGCCCATTTATAGGAGAGGGGCTGTGTGCGCATAGAAACTGATGACACTGCATGGTGTTATTTAGGAAAATAGTAGTTGCTGGGGAGACGTGCTTCATCACAGTAACCTGATTCTTGATGTTTCCCAGTCCTTAACAACCATTTGGAACGTACAATACAGCCGTTTTTTATAAATTATAAAGCAATTGATGCTAATTTTAAATTGCATTTTTTTATGTAATATTTACCTGTATATTTATTATTTTCCATGTTTATAATCATGTTTATATAACTTTGACATTCACCCTCTAACTAATAGTGAATGGCTCATAACAAATCATAAACAAATCAAAAAATATAATTTCTGGTATTGCTCAGCATAAAAAACAATACTGGGTGAATATCATGTCCCACCAAAAAGGATACATTCAAATCATTTCGGTTTAATGTTGGGCCAACATCGCAGAAGGTGGACCATCAGTAAGCCAACTTTTTTTTACGTAGATAAGCGCTGTTCCTTTTCTAAAAAGTTATAGGTCCACAACTGGATGTGCCCTAGGGGGGTACAGCTCTCTATTTTTTATATGGAAGTGTCTATTTTTATGGAAGTGGCAATAGCAGAGCGAATCGCTATTTTCAACAAACCAATCAGAGGCTATCATACATTTTCGCATGTGGAGTGGCAGGGCTGAGTGGATTTCCGCTAATACACCGTCGCCATGTTGATCGGAAGGACGTCCGTCATTTTTGAAGCATTTAAGACAGCCTCAAGTGAATTTTCGGCTGCCAAAAAATGTTCTATCTTGGACATTATCGAGCGAGGCAATATGGAATTATAGGGAGAAGCATGAATTTGTGTAAATTTATGACTCCATCAAGTAAGTAATGTGATCCTTTTAGCCAATCCTGGCTTATATTGTAGGCCTAGGCCCTTTGTGTACACAATTTGGCCATAATGTGTGACTATGAACTACTCTCGAAAACCCAATTCGCGTTAGACTGGACTATGTTTATCCAAGGCCACTGTGTTGTGTCAATAAGATTGTTACTACCCATCTACATGTACAAGTGCTTACTGCCACAGTGCTGTGTCAATAAGGGTTCTTACTAACCCATGTACAAGTCCTTGCTGCCACAGTTCTGTGTCAATAAGTTTTTACTACCACTCTACATGTACAAGTCTTTGCTGCCACAGTGCTGTCTCAATAAGTTTCTACTACCCCTCTACATGTACAAGTCATTACTGCCACATAGCTGTGTCAATAAAGGTTCCTACTACCCTTCTACTTGTACAAATCATTACTGCCACAGTGCTGTGTCAATACGGTTTTTTACTACCCCTCTACATGTACAACTCCTTGCTACCACAGTGCTGTGTCAATAAGTTTTTCACATCCCCTCTACAAGTAAAAGTCCTTGCTGCCACAGTGCTGTGTCAATAGGTTTTTTTTACTACCCCTCTACATGTACACATCCTTACTGCCACCGTGCTGTGTCAATAAGGTTTCCTACTACCCCTCTACATGTACAAGTCCTTACTGCCACAGTGCTGTGTCGATAAGGTTTCCTACTACCCTTCTACATGTACAAATCATTACTGCCACAGTGCTGTGTCAATACGGTTTTTTACTACCCCTCTACATGTACAAGTCATTGCTGCCACAGTGCTGTGTCATTAAGGGTTCCTACTATCCCTCTACAAATACAAGTCCTTGCTGCCACAGTGCTGTGTCAATAAGGGTTCCTACTACCCCTCTACATGTACACATCCTTACTGCCACCGTGCTGTGTCAATAAGGTTTCTTACTACCCCTCTACATGTACAAGTCCTTACTGCCACAGTGCTGTGTCGATAAGGTTTCCTACTACCCCTCTACATGTACACATCCTTACTGCCACCGTGCTGCGTCAATAAGGTTTCCTACTACCCCTCTACATGTACAAGTCCTTACTGCCACAGTGCTGTGTCAATATGGTTTCCTACCACCCCTCTACATCTACAAATCCTTACTACCACAGTGTTGTGTCAATAAGGTTTCCTACTACCCATCTACATGTACAAGTTCTTACTGCCACAGTGCTGTGTCAATAAGGGTTCCTACTTCCCCTCTACGTGTACACATCCTTACTGCCACAGTGCTGTGTCAATAATGGTTATTACTACCCCTCTACATGTACAAGTCCTTACTGCGACAGTGCTTTGTCAATATGCATTCTTACTACTCATCTACATGTACAACTCCTCACTGCCACAGTGTTGTGTCAATAAAGGTTATTACTACCCTTCTAAACGTACAAGTCTTACTGTCACACTGCTGTGTCAAAAACAATTACTACCTACATTTCATCTTGTCCATATACTAAAAAGACACTTCCTTAAGTGGGTGGCGCCATAGAAATGTACATAATTATATTTTGTATTTTATGATCCGTTAGCCTAAAGTATTATGCTCTTTTTCAGGTTGTGTTTGCTCAGTATGATTTCAGTCTGATGCCAGTGTGATGTGGCATCAGCGACAAAGATATTTTGAAGCACGTTCCAATGGGTAGCCATTGTGTGCTACTGGTGGCTGATACCAAACATAACACGATAAGAGTCATGAGAGATTTCATGAGAGGGGGATACGAAAAAGAAATACAAATTGTTATTAAACAATGGAGGTGTGTAACATAAATGCGAGGTTGTGAATGCAAATGCATATAGGTTATACAGTTGTATACTCTGTATTCATAACTAAACACTCAAATGTCATTGTGGAATTTACTAGTGTTACTTTTACATTCCTAAGTATATTGCGATTTCAATAGCCGAAATTGTTTTTTTACTAATCGAATAGGTCTGCAAACAAGACTACAGTTCAAGCTGTGGTGGTTTTGTTATGATGTTATGAAATTTTTCTAGGTTATAGTATTGGAAATTACATGTAGGCCTACAGTCATAACTATGCCATCAAATTATATTTTGTATAGATTTTCAATACACAATGTTGAATTACGAATACATGTCTTTTCAAAATAAAATTGCTATTTAATATACGTATACTTATGTTGAGGTTAAGATCACTGGGCCAAACAAATGTACACTTTTTTAAGTCTAAAGTGTTCGACGCTTAGGCAGCAGCTTTAATTTTCCAAACACAAGGGTGAATTTTAAATAAATATCTTTTTAGCCCGCCTTTTTTTAAGGTGGACTTTTGCAATTGAAGTTCGGCGTCATTGTCAGGCGCGCCGTCGACATCGGCGTTAACATTTCCTTAGCACGATTTTCAAGTAGACCTATCCTGATCAAATTTGCTCTCCGTGTTGCTAATAACCATGCAGTTCACTGACAAGTTGTTCAAAAATAGTTGACCAAAATAAAAATGACTGATTTATCGCACAAAATAGCAAATTTTTGCTTGTTTGTAGAAACAAAATCTTTCCAAATTTTTCATGTTTTTTTTTCATTTTATTCATTAATATTTAAATATGTACAATTTTGCTTCCATGTCTTTTCAGAATGCTGAAATAATCACCAGCCACTTCAGACTATGATTGTTGGGGCAGCTCTGTTTAACGGCGTAGGCATATAGTGTTTTAGCAACCAATGAATAAATTGATTTTTTAATGAAACAGTTTTTTTTTGCATAATATTAATCAATGTTGCTAAGACTTGAAGTTGAAACATTTATGGTAGGGCACAGCACTGTGATAACAAGGAATTCAAACTGTAAAGATACCTAAGTATTACAACAACACTGCGGACTGTCCGTGTACAGGTGTAGTAAGAAACATTATCGACATCATACAACATGGAGCTTTAAAGAGGTAGTGAAACAATTATGCTGGCACTGTACTGCGATAGCATAGAACGTCTGGGTGTAAAGGGGTAGTAAGAAAAGTTATTGACATGACAGTGGCATAGAGGATTTTTAAGTATAAATAGACCATACGAAACGTTATTGACACATCACTGTGGCAGCAAGGGTTTGTGGTTGTAGTGAGACACGAATGAACCTTATTGACACAGAACTGTGGCAGTAAGGACTTGTAAGTGTAGATAAACATGCATAAACTTCATTGTCACAGCATTGTGGCAGAAATGATTTGAAAGGATAAGAAGAGATTAAGAAAGCTTATTGACATCGTACTTTTTAAGCAACTACTTATGGGCATAGAGGGGCATTAGAAAACGTTATTGGCACCGCACAGTGGTAACCAGGACTTGTAAGTGTATAGATATCAAGAAGATGTAGGCTTGTTTAAACAGCATTGTGGTAAAAAGGACTTGTAAGTGTAAAGATACTACAAGAGACATCATTGCCACCGTATTGTGATAGCAAGGTGAACACAGAGAAAGTTTGACAAAAGAGGAAATTTGGTGAATGTTTGGTGAAGATTTGAGGAATTTCGCAAATGTGTCAAAATCGCCATATAGTCTCCAGCCCTTATTTGTCATCAACTACTGTCACACCATGCAAATTTATTGCATCTACAACAATTGGTGACAATTGTTTTGACCAACCTTCGCCGATTTTTTTTAGCCATATATTCGCCAATTTCATGGTAGCAGTGACTTGTAGACCTGTGTAGATGAGCATTAAGACGCTTTATTGAACCAGAACTGTGTCAGCAATGCTTTGCAAGTGCATAGAGACAGTAATCAACCATATTTACACATGACTGTGGTAGATGGGACTTAGTGTGGCACTGTGGCAGCAAATATTTGAAAGCGTATAGAGACAATAAAAACATTATTGCAACGGCGCTGTTATAGCAAGGACTTCTAGGTGAAGAAAAAGTAGGAGACCGTATCAACACAGCACTCTAGCAGCAAATATTTTTTAAATGTATTGAGACAGTAAGAAATTTTATTGACAGAGCACTGTGTTAGCAAGGACTTGTATGTGTTGGCGGCATCACTGTAGTATGACAAACTTTAAGGTGTAGACAATTAGTGGTAAAAAAGTACTTTTATGTGGCGATGTGCGCTGAGAAACAATTTTGACACAGCACTGTGGTAGCAAGGACTTGTACCATGTGTATATTAGTAAGGAACGTTATTGCCACAGCGCTGTGGTAGCAAGAATTTCTATGTATGGAGAAAGAGTAAGATACTTTATTGAAACAGAGCTATGGCAGCAAAGATTTTAAGTGTAAAGAGACAGTAAGAAACGTTATTGACACAGTACTTTAGTAGCAAGGACTTCTATGTGTAGAAAAACAGTAAGATACCTTATTGACACAGCACTGTGGCAGCACATATTTTAAGTGTACAGAGACCGTACGAAACGTTATTGCCGCATCACTGTGGTAGCAAGGTCTTCTATGTGTAAAGAAAGAGTTAGATACCTTATTGACACAGCACTGTGGCAGCACAGCTTTTAAGTGTATAGATACAGTAAGACACGTTATTGCCACAGAACTGGGGTAGCAATGACTTTTACGTGTAGAAAGAGTAAGATACGTTATTGACAGAACACTGTGGCAGCAAAGATTTTAAGTGTATAGAGACAGTAAGAAACGTTAATGCCACATTACTGTGGTAGCAAGGACTTATGTGTGTGGAAAAGGAGTAAGATACGTTATTGACAGATCACTGTGGCAGCAAAGATTTTAAGTGTATAGAGACAATAAGAAACGCATTGCCTCATCACTGTGGTTGCAATGACTTCTATGTGAAAAGAAAGAGAAACGTTAAAGAAACGTTATTGCCACAGCACTGTGGTAGCAATGACCTTTAAATGTAGAGAAAGAGTAAGATACGTTATTGACAGGTCACTGTGACAGCAAATATTTTAAGAAGCTTATAGACACATCAATTCAGTAGCAAGGAGCGACAAACCCTTATTAACAACAATCCTGTGGCAGCAATTACTTGCAAACGTACACGGACTGTAAGATACCTTATAGTTACAGTAATGTGGTAGTATGACCTCATCCGTTTAGATATTTAAGCAGAAGTGAATCTTATTGACACAATACTGTGGTAATAAAATTATGTGCTGTGATTGGCCAGTATTGTTGTTACACTGATACTGATTGGTTTGGTGGTAATAGAATTTCCAAAGTTGCTGCCACAGTCTGAAATCCTGAATTCTGATTGGTTTGGTGAAAATAGCCAATTGGTCCTTTAGTACCACAGTACTGTGGCAGTAGCCATTGCCTTTTTTTATATACGAATTCAACAGGGTGAATTACAAATATTTCGCTTCATAGGCTAGGGTCCTGTTTTTGTTTTGGGTACGTTGAGCAGAGAGGGGAGGGTACCGTCGGCGACCTCTCTCTCCATCCATCGCAGAGCGGTATGTTTACTGCAAGTCCTGATTGAGCTGCTCGCAGAGATAGGGCATTCTCATTCATCAGATCCACTATCCTTCCAGTAGCGTCAGCTAGTGGCTCTGATTGATTGCACTGTAAAATGTGTTCTGTAGACGTATTCATGAATTTGCCCTGATTTTGTATCCGGCCAATAAGGCAATATCTGACAAAAATGGTGTCCTTGACATTCTAAACCACATGGTCAATGTTGATTTTATCTTAGGCCAGCGTCGTAGACAATTGGCATACATCAATCCAGCATTGTCAATCATACATCGTAAACAGGATAGGTCTACACCGGCCCAATGTTTTCTTAATGTAGGCCCTGCGTCGCAAAGGATGGACCAACATTAAACCAATATTGGGTCAGTGTGTCCTTCTGACTGAGACTGCACACCAGTAAGAACGATGACCCAGCGCTGGGTTCATGTTAATCCGCAATCTAAGATGCTGTCCCAACATTAAACAAAGAGTGGTTGTTAACATCACTTTGGACATTCTGTTGGTATCTTGGTCTTACACAAAAGCAAGTCTACAACAACACAAGTTAAAGACGCACATCCAATGTTGCATTTATGCTGGGCCGTCGTTGTATAGGATGGACCAACTACAATACAACACAGGTTGATCGCATGTACTGGTCATAATAATACTAGGCATATAATGACAACCATAGCCCAGTATAGGGGAGACATAATTATATAAAATTGTCTCTCATAGGTGCAAGGAATCCTCGAACTTGACATAGTTTCAGGGTCAGGCGTGGGTCACGGTACACCAGATTGCGCGTTGAAAAAATATAAACTGTACAGTTTATCATAGCAGGGTCTACACTGCAAGGGGCTACACTGCAAGCTGCGCAGCGCTGCGCCACGCCGCGAAATGAAAGCTGGGAAGAATTTATCTTTCACGGCCACGTTTTTAGGCGTTGCTCTGTGGCCAATCACAATAGCCAGAAGAGTCACGTGTCGCAAAAAATAAATCCTCCATGCATAATCAGCATAAAAAAAAAACAATATTTTCACGCGCCGTGCTGCTTTTGGTGGGGCCACGTTTGCTAAATTTTGTGGGGCCGTAGCTTTATTCTTGTACCTCTTCGTGTACAAGTGCTCTACTCGTTCCAATCTGTCATCATTATAGACATGGCTCCCAATATAACGCATGAATTGTCGTATTTGTTAGATGTTGTTGGACGTTCACTGGAGCCTGAACCCGATAATTCGGTCAAGGGGGGGGGGGTGCCGTTCATGTGCCGTGTCGTCCTCTTCGAGGCCGTGGATGGATGTATTTGCTTTACCCGAAAAATCCAACATGGCGGTGACTGAGAGCGATCCCGACCCCAAGGTCCGAGAATGTCCATAACTTTTTAATGACTGTGTGACTTTTGAGCTGACTATGCGGGCATGGAATTGAAGTGTTACTGATTCTGAAAAACTAGTCAGCAATAGACCGACTTCCAGGATGGTAGTCAGCACAGAAGATGCCTGTAAACTTTAGATCGGCGATTTTTCATAAATTACATTCCACTGAATGATACCTCGGTGATTTATCTGGTGTCACGGCGTAGCTTACACTCGGTGGTCCAATATTATATTAATACCAGAAATAATCATTTATACTTAATCGAAATTAAAGCAATCATAAACTTGGAATGGTAAATCGTCTTGTCATAGGTTCTTGTTTACATTTTTGTATCTGTGAGCCCTCGTTCTCAAACCACTTGTGTGGGTAGGTTGCAATTTTGGATGAACTGATTTGAGAATAAGTTGACCACTGCTTGTCATATCGCGTCTTGCCCTAGCGGTGCTGTGGCGTGATATAATAGCATTAAAAGTGTTTAGATGTACATATTTTCGGTGGTATGCAGTAACTGGATAGATCATATTCTCACCTTTGACCTGTATTGGTGAAAAACCTTGACCAGTTGTTAACAGTTCTAACGATAAGTTAGCCATATTGTAAACAGTGTCAGATTACTTTGAGGGGTGGTCAGAATTAAAAGCATCTGTATGATCCTGACATCGCTCAATTAATGTGGCGTTTATCCCCAGCCTCCTGGACGCGGGGGGACGGGGATGACCGCCTCGTTTCCATACCGTGGTGACGTGCGCACATAGAGCAATGTGTGCGGCCTTGGTATTTTTCCCGCACTTTAGGCGTTACACTCAGCGACTACGGACGTGTCGTAGCTCGCTCTCGCTAAGTCAATAGAGACGTGCCGTGCGCGGAAGGTTGTGCTTTGCTGTTATTGCATGTTAATCAAATAAACATGACAAGAGAGAAGAGAGTTTTCTGACTTGCTTGAAACCGTCGACCCGACGGAGGAGGAGGAAGTTTGAGTTTTAATGGTGAGATTGGGCGGAGTCCCTCGTCGGCCGTTGTGACCCCATAATGGAACTCCCGGCGTAGGCCCATCACGCCATACTGGTGACCCCGACGTGATCGTCTACGCAACAGAGTTTTCACCTAGACGCCAGTTGAATACCGCTGTTTTCAAGGATAGTTTTCATTAATTTTAAGGGATTTTTTGAAAAAAATCAATAGCATTTTTTTCATAAGGTACGTGAAAGCTGTAGGTCAAAATATATATATGCCAGTTTAAATTAGTCAGAAAGAGTTATCAGACTAGAAGCACGTTTCTTTACGTCGAAAACGGCGTAAATTTCTAAACTTTTGGTCGAAATCCCACGTGTTTGGCGCCTTTTCAAGATGGCGGCCTTGCCGGTTTCTCTAGAAGAATCCAGAAAATTATTCTCATAGACCTAGTCTATCATTTTTTTATTGTAAGAGTTTGTTTAATGCCTTCATCCTATTAATGCCACTGTAGACGAGTAGGAAGTGGGTATTTTCTGTAACTCAATTTTTATCGTTGATTACCATAATTGGGTAACTCGATTTTAAAGTCCATAGACGAAATCTCATTTTTTCCGATTTTTTTCTACAAATCGACAGAAATTTTAAATATCGCTTCGACTCGGGTAACCTTTAATAGGTTTAGGGCCAAAATAAATTGTTTCCCTAAATGAATGTCAATAAACGGTCTTATTTGGTCTGTTTAAAAATATTCCCAGGACCGTAGGTCAATATTTTGTACTATTATCATATGTTATTTCAGAGAATGCTGAATATTGTACTTGTATTTGGTAGGTGTGCGCCATCTTGGACGCTGGTTTCCCTAACTTAGCTCTTCACCCGCCGTGGGCACCCACGTGTTCCCCCCTAACCGGCATGCATCGGGACAGTGAATCTGTGTCGCCGCATCACATTAGCATAAAATAAGCCGCCATTTTGATTTGGTGGAGATCATTTGTCACGTGTTCCAAATTTTACACGGACTGATTGTAATAAAAAATTGTTTTTTAAATTGTTCATAAATCTTCTTTTTCAAAACGATTGAGGGAGAAGAAGTGTAAATAAGTTGCTTCGAAAACGAAATTCTGCCACTAATTGTGCGAGACTTTTTGTTCACTTTGAAACGCCTTTCGGTGTTTGTAATCGTGCTAGGCTATTTAGCGCCTTATTTGGGCACGCAGTAGGTAATGAATATGCTAATGTGAGGCGAGACGGGGATGCTGACTGTATACTATGTACGTACCGCTCAAAGCTTACCGTCACAGACTATAAGCCACATGCTGCCTGCTGCACAGGCTGTGAGCACCGACAATACACCACACACACACCCACCACAGACGACATAAAAACAACCGCACCGAACACAGTCGGTTTATACGTCAACCAATGAATCGATGCGAGCGATTGATTCGGACGTTTATGAGAATGATTTGGTGATGAACGTACCATTATAAAAAAAAAAACGTGGAATGATCATCACAGATGTCATTTTTCAGCGAAATGATATACTTTATCATTTATCAGCATAGACTACTGTCAGTCACGTTTTAGATATTATTCTTAAATCATAAATGGCACTGTTTTTCTTCGCAGTCACATTTAGTCTATCAGGTTGAGAACGAAATTTTCTCACGATAGTTATTTCTGAAGTTTAAATTTTTCATAAATACAGAAATATTCGATTTGACAGTTGCGCTATTGCGAAACATTGCAAATATTTGAATGTGTTTTTCGACTTGTGTGAAAAAAAAAAAAATTCACCCAGGTCGATTTACAAAATACTATTATCCTAGCTTAGCATAGCTTATCACAGTTGCATCTGGCATATTGTTTTTATGTACCACTGCGACCTACGGTTTTCAAGGTACCATTTTGCATGTGTGTGACTCAGTGAAAACGTTTTATATCTCATATAGACCTTCAGTTTTCACTTCAATCAATACATACCTTTTGTGAATTTGTGAACAGCACTTAGGTGAAACTTCAACGACGCATATTTTTTCAACTAATCTGCAACCCCCGTTTCTCGCACCATGAGACATAGCATGAACATTTTCTACAGTCTACACTTCTAAGCTTCAACATATAACAGATATTTTTCATCTGATTTTCACGGCATTGCACAACCTGTCCGCGCACGGCGCGTCAAAAATAGTTGGCATGTGTTAATACGACATGCCATTTTAAAAACATTTGGGATAGACGCAGAGCCAATAGGCCAGCTATCTCAGATGCTTCATTAGTTAAATAATTTTACAAACACTACATAATGTTAAAGCAGTACGACAGTGAAGGCTTCATGTCAACGCCTCTAGAAGGTTCGGGTGCTAGACCCAAAGATAACTATCATCCCGACAGTGAAGACAATGAGGTTCGATTCCGAGAGGCGGACGAGGAATATCAACGCCTCAAAGCTGATTTCGCTCGAATTGCTCGAGCTAGACGTCTGAATTCCCACTCTAGGAGCGACTCCTCAAGGAGTTCTTCACCGCTTGGTAGACAGTCGCAGAAACGTGCTACGAACTTACCAAAGTTCAGAATTGCAACTTTCTACGCCTCAGATGTGGAGCTCTGGTTCAATCAAATCGAGACTCAATTCGCTCTCCACCAGATCGATGATGATGACGAGAGGTACAGTTTAACTTGCGCTGCACTTTCAGGCGAGATTGCATCGGACGTGAGGGACGTGCTGCTTCAGCCTTTCAGGTCCAAATATGACAGCCTGAAAGCAATTTTAATTGAGAGGCGAGGATTGACAACACCTGAAAGGGTCAACAAAGTTATCTCTGGCGAGAAGATTGGAAATGATATTCCCTCGCGTTTCCTGCGGCGTCTGCAGAAGACTGCAGGTTTCGGCACCAAAGCTGTTGTGAGAAAGGCTGTAATTCGGCAAGCGTTCATACGACAGATGCCCGCTGCCATCAGAGCCCATTTGGCGACTCAACCCGACAGTGCCACCCTCGAAAGTTTGGCCATTTTGGCCGACCGGGCACTTGAAGCAGAAGAGGACGTCGAAGAGAGTAAGCCGGGGGTCGCAGAGATCAATGTCGAAGAAACCACCAAACTAGTTGGTTTGTTAGAGGATCTGTCCAAACGCATCAAGACATTAGAAACAGTAACTACATCAGAGAGGAAAAGAAATAAAGGACGTTGACGAGCAAATAACTATGCTCACGCGCCTGCATTTGCCCCTAATGTTCAGGCCTCAGGTTTTGTTAGCAACCAACCTAGTCAGTATAGAAACGCAAAAGATAATGCTCGACCTTTCGCTCCGCCGCCGAATGCACAGGCCAATGAGTTTGTTTATGAATCAAATAATTGTACTAATGTAAAACAAAATGTTCGACCTTTCGCACCGCCGCCGCTAACGTCGCAAAATAATGTCGCACAACCGACAGACACAGCCACTGCACAGGTTTGCTATTACCACCATACTTATGGTGAAAAGGCGCGCTTGTGCAGTGAACCCTGTTCATACTATGTCACATTAGGTCAGCGCGAAGTAGCAAATATCGCGTTATCTCACTCTAAGTTATTATATGTCGCAGATAAAGGACATAAATGCAGATATTTAATCGACACGGGCGCAGCTGTCAGTGTTTTGCCGAAATCTTGCGCTAACGGGATTTCGGGCGCTGGCAGTCTCCCCCTGGTGGCAGCTAATAACAGTACTATAAACACTTACGGCAATTGTAAACGCGTCGTCGATGTCGGCTTAAAGCACGAATATCCGTGGACATTCATAGTGGCAGATGTGCAGCAACCCATAATCGGGGCTGATTTTTTAATCCACAATAATTTGCTCGTAGACTTGAGAAGCAGATGTCTTCGAGACATGCGTACAGGCCTAGCCATTGCCGCTTCATTATCTTCGATTAAACCTCTGTCATTGAACAGAGTTGATACCGTTCAAAATGAATACACAAAACTCCTCGGCCAGTTCCCGGAACTGACACGCCCTACGACAAAGGGTGAGCCCGTCAAACACGGCATAACTCACAAGATTGTGACTAAAGGTCACCCGGTTTTTGCTCGACCACGACGTTTGGCACCCGATAAGCTGGTTACCGCCAAACGTGAGTTTGACGATATGATTAAATTAGGGGTCATTGAACCCAGCGACAGTGAGTGGTCCTCCGCGCTTCACATGGTGCCAAAGAAAAACGGCGATTGGAGACCATGCGGGGACTGAAAAGTGTCAGTTCGGAACAACTGAATTAAGTTTCTTAGGTCACCACGTTTGCGCTGAAGGCATTTCGCCGTTAGCCAGCGCCGTTGACGCGATCGTTAATTTCGTTAAACCCGAAAAGCAACGAGCATTGCGTAGATATCTGGGAATGGTGAATTATTACCACCGTTTCATACCGCATTGCGCCGCGAAGCTGACGCCACTCAATAATCTACTGACTTCTGCCAATGAAGGCCATACCAGACTGTCACCGAAATCAAATTTCGATTTGAAGTGGAATAAAGACGCAGAGTCAGCATTTTCTGAGTCAAAACAGATATTGGCAAACGCTACGCTTCTGGTGCACCCAGATTCTACGGCCCAGCTTAACATCACGTGTGACGCTAGTGATGTCGCCGTCGGTGGCGTTTTGCAGCAATTTTTAAACGGTATGTGGCAGCCGCTTTCGTTTTTCAGCAAGAAGCTGAACCCAGCAGAGACACGCTACAGCGCGTTCGATCGTGAACTTATGGCAGTATACGCTACAATTAAACATTTCAGACACAATTTAGAAGGACAAAATTTTTTCGTTAATACAGATCATAAACCGTTGACATTCGTAATGTCATCCGTGACTGAGCGCGCATCCCTACGACAAACACGTCATTTAGCGTTCATCGCTGAATTCACCACCGATATTAGATATGTAAAAGGAGAGACAAATTTCGTCGCTGATGCGCTGTCACGACCATCAGTGTCAGCGATACACGATGGACCAGCGATAGACTATAAAGAGTTAAGTCTCGACCAAGCTAATGACGCGGAATTCACGCGTTTGAGACACTCGACTACATCAACTATGAATTTCAAACTATTGAAATCGTTCGTTAATCAATTGATCTGATGTGATGTGTCCACGGGACACAACCGGCCGTACCTTACCGCGAAATTTCGCCGAAAAGTTTTTTCAAACTTGCACGGTTTAGGCCATCCATCGCATAGAGCTACCAGACCTCAGATTAATACCCGATTTGTATGGCACGGCATGAACATAGATATTGCTAGATGGTGTCGTACCTGTAAGGGTTGCCAGACCGCTAAAGTTTCACGTCACAACACTCCAGTTTTCGGAAAGTTCACTGAACCTATCGAGCGATTCGATCATGTCTATGTGGACATAGTCGGACCTTTACCTTATGCCGATGGTTTTAGATATCTACTGACTTGCGTCGACCGTTTTACACGTTGGCCCGAAGCTATACCTATGGTAGATATCAGAGCCGAAACGGTCGCCGATGCCTTCTTCAGCGGGTGGATAGCTCGTTATGGTACCCCAGCCACTATCACCACTGATAGGGGCGCTCAATTCGAATCCAAATTGTGGGATAATTTATGTAATCAATTCGGGATTATTCGGGATCGTACCACGAGTTATCACCCTCAGTCGAATGGCATGGTCGAACGTTTCCACAGTCAATTGAAAGCCGCCATTATGGCGCACGAGTCACCGAACCCGTGGACTATCACGTTACCTGCTGTACTTTTAGGAGTTCGTTCAGCCGTGAAAGAGAGACTGGGCAGGTCAGCTGCCGAGATGATTTACGGGACAACCCTTAGACTCCCAGGAGAGTTTACTAAACAGTACAACGTCGACGCCAACACTGATTTGGAGAATTATTCAGACAAGCTACGCGTGGCCATGTTGCGTCTCCGTCTAAGTCCGCCACGTGACACACAACAACACAACATTTTCCAATTCAAGGAAATAGCTACATGTACTCATGTATTTTTGCGCCGAATCGCAATTGCACCGCCTCTGACCGCCCCTTACGACGGACCATACAAGGTCGTCGCGAGGAGTGGCAGAGTAATGAAAATCCTAGTTAAAGGCAAGGTTGAGACGGTCTCTTTAGATCGCGTTAAACCCGCACATATGGAGTGCGAGCCTACGACAGGTACGACAACACAGCGTAAACCGCCAAGCAAACCACGGAAGTCGACGGCTACCAGGACATCCAGTAAGAATCCACAGGGTCCACCTAGACCTGGTAGTGCAGACACTCCGACGTCCAACGGGACGAGAGTCAACACAAAAAAGTCGACGGCAGTCAGAAGCAGTCAAAAATCGGCCACAGTCCCAAAGCAAATAGATGTTAAAGTCAACTTGTCTAACAGAGACAATACTTACGTAGCGCCGCATTCGCGAGCCCCTGCCGCGTCCCGCGCTAACGGGAATGGCGGCGGTTTACGAACGTATTCCCGCATACCTTTACATCTACGGGGTAAAGCCCCGGGTGCTGCTGACGCCGTAATCGACTCGACAAAGAGCAAACATGCGCATATCGCTAATCGCGAAAAAAATTTGACCGACCAAACAGTGCGAAAAACTAGAGTCGGACGAATAATCCAGACTCCTGCCCGATTCGTGCAGATGGTTCACACCATAGTTGCGCCTAATGACATCTATGGCGGGCCCAACCGCATACCTCGTAATAACAATGTTGTTAATTTGTAAATGAATATGCCAGGCCTGGCAGAATTGTGTACAGATATATAAATGTAAAGACATTTTTTTTAGCAAGCTCATTGCTGAAGCACTAATAGAAATTATGTTAATTAAATGAATGGGTTGATCGCAGCTTGCAGCAAATGAATCATACATAAAGGACAGTTGGTGTTAAGAGGATTGGTGTTGTGAGGACAATTCACGTATAATGCTGCGCTTTCAACCACCCACGCTGTAACCACACTCGCTATATATTTTTTTAAGAAAACTATGCTTAGTTATAAGAGGTTACATATTTTACAACCCCGCTACTTGCACGAAGCAGTCTCCTACACGTCAGTTTGGCCCTACGTTGTCACTCAGCCGGGGGTAATGTAGGATCCTGACATCGCTCAATTAATGTGGCGTTTATCCCCAACCTCCTGGACGCGGGGGGACGGGGATGACCGCCTCGTTTCCATACCGTGGTGACGTGCGCACATAGAGCAATGTGTGCGGCCTTGTTATTTTTCCCGCATTTCAGGCGTTACACTCAGCGACTACGGACGTGCCGTAGCTCGCTCTCGCCAAGTCAATAGAGACGTGCCGTGCGCGGAAGGTTGTGCTTTGCTGTTATCGCATGTTAATCAAATAAACATGACAAGAGAGAAGAGAGTTTTCTGACTTGTTTGAAACCGTCGACCCGACGGAGGAGGAGGAAGTTTGAGTTTTAATGGTGAGATTGGGCGGAGTCCCTCGTCGGCCGTTGTGACCCCATAATGGAACTCCCGGCGTAGTTCGTGAACGACCATAAACACAAAAAATTCATGAACCAGATAGTCAATGAACATTCATGAACGTTCATTAAAAGTGTTCATGAACTATTCATGAATGTTCCTGAACAGCAAATGAGAGTAGTAGCAGTAAAATTGTTTATTTTTGTGTCACATGTCATAAAACATAGTATACAGTTTATTTTAGCTAAAACATATATGACATTGAGCCGGTGTTCGGCTTATGAGACACATGATAAATTACTAGGTAAAAGACTTTCTTATATTATACATAGTAAAAAAAAGCTTGGCGAGCGCATATAAATAGGATGTGCAGTTCATTATAAAAAAAAATAAAAAGTGTACTTCATTTTCTATCTCATTTTGATTACAATATGTACATATACGTTGGTCTAAAGGTTTCACGGGCCGACACCATCTATCAGTCTCTACATGGAGAGGCAAAGTACCACATATATTATATTATACATAGTAAAAAAAAGCTTGGCGAGCGCATATAAATAGGATGTGCAGTTCATTATAAAAAAAATTAAAAAGTGTACTTCATTTTCTATCTCATTTTGATTACAATATGTACATATACGTTGGTCTAAAGGTTTCACGGGCCGACACCATCTATCAGTCTCTACATGGAGAGGCAAAGTACCACATCTTAGCATGGATAATATGCGACGTTCATGTCTTGGTATGTTTAACTTCACATAATCTTCCGTTACAAGTATACTTTTAAAACATATATATGTTCGTAATTTATTGCCATTTATTAAATTTCGGTCGTTGAATAAATCATTTTCCCATTGTTGGTTTTCTGCTGTTTTTAATATTGAGAACGATTGTTGGATTATAGCTGGGGTGAACCTGGGTTGCATAACATTAAGAAAATCAAGATCATTTAACCTGTACATTTTAAGAACAAAATATTCCCAATTTTTCATTCGATTTTGTGCCAAATCAAAAGACCATTGAAATACATGTTTAGTCAGCCGGGTCGCAGGCAAATTACATAATCTGCACCACAATCTAATCACGTCTAATTTCTGACAGGTATAAATAGATATCCGGCCCATCTCCCCACGTGTAGCTATATTACTGGCAGTTTTTTGTACTCCAAGAAAAAACGACAAGCCTTATTTTGAACGGTATTAATCACCTGCCTGTTCTCTGTTCCCCAGATGCCTGCACCGTACAACAGAACAGGTTTTACCATACTGTCAAACAATTGTTTATAACAATCAAATAATATACCACCTGTCCGTTTGAACTTAGATATCACTGCACCCAGTGCTCTTGTCGCAGATTTTGCAATATGTTTCACTGTGCCATGTAAATCTAAAAACTCAAACCTAAGTATTTATATTCACTCGTTACATCTAAACATATATCACCACTTTTAAAATTGGATACCGTTTGCTTCGTTGGTGTGCTTGAAGCAGTTCATTTTGTTGCTGTTTTTGGTAACGCCTTTTACTGCGCCGATGGGCTATATCAAAATATTTTCTATAAGATAACCATTCACGTTTTAAACGACGTTTACGTGGCTCATTATCTTTACATTTCAAATAGCACCGCTCCTTTAAACTAAGAGCACGCCATAGATTATTTAAAGCATCATTCCACCAAGGCTTTTGTTTAAATTTATTATTTGAATGAATATTTTTATTATAGCTAGGAATACGTTTTAGTTTTTGGTCCATCTCATTATAATGCAGGGTACATAGTTCATCATATGCACTATCTACATCACCTTGTACCACCAGAGACTCTTCTATTCTCTCCACGGCTGACTGCACCTGTTGAAGAGAATTTGCATCATTGAGAAACGATCGAGGAAGGTCCTTGACTACGTAACGGGGACCGGAGTCAGCATCACTGTCTGGTTCACTTTGTAACTCAACAGACTGTCCATCAGGTGTTGGTATGTCTGCCCATTTTGACAGTACTATGGTACCAGTGAGCAGTGAATGATCCGTCAGGCGATCTGGTACTGAGAGACTGTATTGTTCGACGGCATCGGTCATTGTGACGACTTGGAAGTTGTTGTAGAATCCGAGCTGCTCGTACGGGACAAATCAATAATCAACAACCGATCGCCCGTTATGAGAAATGCAAGTGAAATTATTTGTCCCGAGTCTGCCATTTAACATACATAAATTAGCGCTTATCATAAAGTCTACCAGAGCATTACCTTGACTGTTCTCTACACTGTCTATTACTTCACGGTCTGGAATGTCATCAACGCCTTCTATGTACTCACTAAGGTCACCACACCGACCATTGAAATCCCCGCCGATAAGGACGAGGCCGTGATTTTGATATTCATAAACCTGCCTAGAAGTGTGTCCAGGGATTCTGCAGCATCTCTGCGTCGAGTGGAGGTCTCTGGAGGCAGGTAACAGGCGCACAGAAGCAATGGTGTACTGCCGTCACACCTAGCGGTAAATTTTACCCACAGGATCCCCTCGTATTCTGCTTTCAAAGTTCACAGTTGAAGTATTTATTTATACGGTTATGAATGAGAACTCCCACACCACCTGGACCGCGTGTGGCTTGTGGATGTAGCTCTGTTCTATTATGGCCAATCCATGTATAGTCTGGTACAGATAGGTGTTGTGTCCAGGGATTCTGCAGCATCTCTGCGTCGAGTGGAGGTCTCTGGAGGCAGGTAACAGGCGCACAGAAGCAATGGTGTACTGCCGTCACACCTAGCGGTAAATTTTACCCACAGGATCCCCTCGTATTCTGCTTTCAAAGTTCACAGTTGAAGTATTTATTTATACGGTTATGAATGAGAACTCCCACACCACCTGAACCGCGTGTGGCTTGTGGATGTAGCTCTGTTCTATTATGGCCAATCCATGTATAGTCTGGTACAGATAGGTGTTGGTCACCACGGAGAAAAGTTTCACTCAGAGCAAGAATGTTAGGATTAGAGTTTTTTATCAGAGATTGTTTAAAAAGATAATGTAAATTATTATTGTCAGTGTAGCTTAGTCCATTTACGCTTCAAAACCACACATTAAGGTTAGAACACCGGCGTACATCCTATTGTTGATTTCCGCGTCTGCCACGTCTATTTTTTATTTTGTTGCATGCGGGTTGTAAAATCTATATCTCGTGATATTGAAACATATTTGATGTTCCTAGATGCACTGAGGTTGCGTTTATTTTTCATGACACGGTCCCTTTGCTGGGTGTCCTCTAGCGTTGCCACAATAACACCGGGTTTGTTGTCATGTCCCTTTTTGCGGTCAGCCTTGACCACTTTCACGTCCCTGACCTTGCACCCATCTGTCAGTACACCTTCTACTTTGTTGACAATGTTTTTATTGTTGCTTTCAGGTACATTACGTAGCACGATATTGCACACAATACTGTCCACACTATCATTTGTGGCAGGGGCGGTGGTTATGGAGGTCGTTTCAAGAGCAGTCAACCGTGTCTTAAGATTATCCAACTCAAAATTAAACTCTGTTTTAAAAGCGTTCACTTCTGTCATGATAGCTGTTTTGACAGCTTGTGTATTTTTTTCTTCGCGAGCAGCGATGCGTGTATCCAATTTATTTCTACTCGTTGTATCGCTGCCAATAGACTGCTTGCACGAGTTTGCGCAGTGAATAAAACAGTTCAGAGTTGCTCACTGTGTGGCGTGTTGTCATTGAAAAGTGTGTGACAGTTGTCTGATTAAAACAGTTCAGCGTTGCTCACCGTGTGGCGTGTTGTTATTGAAAAAGGTGTATATGCTCTCAGTATTATAATCATTGTTCATTGAGTTAGTTGTACATTGTATGCTCACCTTAGTGTCCATGAATTTTGGAGATATTCATGAACAGTCCACCTAGTTCATGAACGGTCATAAACTAAAATAATTCCTGAACCAGATAGTCCATGAACATGAACGTTCATTAAATGTGTTCATGAACTATTCACGAATGTTCATGAACAACAAATGAGACGTTCACGAAATTGCGGTTGTTCATGAACGACCAGGAACTCAGGTGGTTCAATAATGAACCTGATAAGCCAGCAACACTTAACTATGTTCACGATGTTGACAAACTTAGTTCTTGTTGATGTTCATGAATGTTCACGAATTGTTCATGAAAATCCAAAACTTTTCAAGTCTTTTGACATGTAAAATACATATAGTATTTTGATTGGGTTAGAGGAGCGCGCAGCGCGAGGGCTGACGCGAGATTATGCACTAGTTCTGGTATAAACCTTATAGTGCCTCTCTCTTTTCACCTGGTGAGGTAGGTGATTGTACAAGCATTGGCAAGAAGTCCAGAAGACAAGGAACCAGGGCAGAGGCGACCAGCCACCAGAGTAAGGGCAAGGACTGACCCTTTGAGATGTGCTCTGCTTTCTGAGCAGTGTGTTTGAAACCACCATCATGAACCGTCATCGTTAGCCAACCATCCGTGTCCGCCGTGCCATCACCCAAGCTAGCAATGTAATGATAGAGAGCTCCTTGCTTAAGACCAGAATCCGTCTCCTTCAGTGCTATGATTGAAAGCCCACTGCCTTATGTGTCTCACAAAACGGCTCCTTTCAGAGCCCCTGTTCTCTGTGGGAACAGGAGTTCAGGAGTTCAACCGATATCCGTCAACCGTCAACCATCAACCGTGTTCTTGTCTCATGCAGTGGAGTGATAGGGAACTCCCTGCTTTTGGTATGTTGATTGGGGACTTTTTCTGAGGTTACTTCTTACCTAAACACAGCAAGCTAATTAAGCTTCATTTTGTTGATTGAAAAAAATATATCTCCCCCTCCCACTATTAGACAGAACTGAAAAGAATACTGAGAAACTAATTATTTTAAAATACTATGTATTCTGTGGTTGATAATCTAACTCAGAAAGTCTCAATTTGCTAATTAACTAGTTAATTAGCCATTGCTTAGTTAACACCGTACTCGCCAGGATAACTAGGCTCTCATTCACCACAGTTCATGAACTTTCATGAACAAACCATTAACTAAATAGACTGCTTGCACGTGTTTGCGCAGTGACAATTGTCTGAATAAAACAGTTCAGAGCTGCTCACTGTGTGGCGTGTTGTCATTGAAAAGTGTGGAACAGTTGTCTGATTAAAACAGTTCAGCGTTGCTCACCGTGTGGCGTGTTGTTATTGAAAAGGGTGTATTGAGATTTCATGCTCATAAAAATTCATCACAGTTCATGAAACTGTCTCTCATGAACTTTCATGAGCTGGCCATGAACTGAATTAAGACTTATCAAGTTCATAATATTTCGTCAAAATGCATGAAATTCTCTCATGAACTTTCATGAACAAGTTTTGAACCGAATTGATCCCAACAAGTTCATAAAAATTCATGACTGTTCATGAAACTCTCCATATGGCATTCATGAACCAAATCATGAACAACATTAGTTCATCAAGTGTTCGTTAATATCCATGATTTGTCATGGACTGTTTTTAAACAGTTCATAAGCACAGTTCATGAACTGGCTTGATGAACCATTGATAAATGTTCTTGAATGTTCATATGGTCAACGCTCATCACTTGATGAGCTTCATCTCACCGGGGAATTGTAGCAAAGGAAGGTTGATCCAACATTGTCTCAAGGAACTGCTGTAGCAAACACCAGATTAAATCTATTGTTTGCAACATAATGATCAATCACAACTTCTACTATACGCACAGAATTGATTTATTATCATACAATAGAAGTACGTCTAGTATACGTTACTGATACACAACACTGACGCTATACAAACGCTATTTCATACGTTAGAACACGTTACTACACGTTACACACAAGTTTTCCCTCAGTGGTTATAACATTATTTTTAAAAAATGGTTTGTCTTGAGGAGTTGGCTTGTTCTGATAAATTAGAAAACCCAGCAATCATAAGGGGTTGACCTTAATGCCGATCCGCCGTCTGCGACGCCTGTCCAACATCAAAACAACGCTGGCTCAGCATATTGTGCTGGCTAATTAGTGTTATGCATATCGAAAATCTAGAAGCAAAATGTTGTAATTCGAAACGTTGAACCAATGTTGGCTTAATGCTGACCGGGCGTCGAAATTCAACAATCCAGCAAACGCGACGGGGGCGTGATGATGGCCACATGCCTCCAGAGAGAGGAGCGAACATATTGTGAACAGCAGCCTATCTAGAGACACAACCATTTATCAGTGTTGGTTTAATCACAACACTAGATGGCACCTAGCTCTGCTAACATAAATAACTTTAAAAATGGTTAAAGAATATGTTAAAATACACACACATAGCAAATTAAATAATACTCATTACTAGTAATAAAACAGACACAACATTACGTCGCTCACAACAACCTCGTTTATATTAGTCACGTTGTAGCTATGCCCTATTTATTATATATCTGTTCTCACTAAGTAAAACATTTTAGTTTATTTTACAAAATTGTTACCATGGCTATGACAAGGACGTTTTATTTTAAAAACGTGCGAGGGAATATGTCATGTAAAACGTTGATTTTCAGTTGCGAGTCACCGCGAATTGCACAAATGATTTCTACCTTCCCCACATCACATATATGTCCTGTAAATATATATATTGAACAATATCTGATATGTTCATAAAGAAAAGGTACATTTTTCTCAATGTTGGTGTTTTCTTGATCATGGTAAATTTTTGTCTTTACAAAATAATTTATAATATGTAATTGCCAAATCCAATAAATATATTATATATAGACCCCTATAACAAGAAAGCCAGGTGAACTTAGAGTTATTTCAAAAGTTGATTTACCAGATAAAATCTCTCAAAATTGCCCAAATTGCGAAAAAAGTCCAAGTGTCCGTCATTAATACAAGGTCAAATAATAAATTGATATCATTTTTTCGACAGAATGGAAACTTGTAAACTCATATGCCCTACATAGTGGTGTGGCTAAAAAATAATTTCTAATATGCTCTTCTGCCTTCAAGGTTTTCAACTACACAGTCTTTCAGTAACAAATGCATGTGAAGCTATACATTATGACAAAGAATTATCTAAAATGTGGATCTAATCCCGGAAGAGAGACTGTTTTTTCTGGCTGTGGAGATTTATGAGATTGTGGCGCGACGAGTCACGAGTGCCACGGTCTCTGTCTATTTCTTGGCATAGGGCTATTCTCCTATAAATATCACAGGCAGAAGGCTAAGCTGTCCCAATGTGCAACTCACACATACAATTAATCCTTGTAATGTCTTGTTATGTTCTGTGTTATCACCCGTTTGATAAATTGCAGAAAATGAATGACATGAGAACCTGTGCTAGTTGTGTGGGTACTTGTAAGGCTGCCACCACTCAGCCTCCTTCTCAGGGCCACACTAGCACCACCAGCTGACACTAGGGGAAGTATAGTGGATCTGATGAATGAAAATGTCACCACTCGACTACTCTGTCTCTGGGACCTGTTGTTTATATTGATTGATCAGCTTGTTAACCTCGCGAAGTACTGAAATAAAGAAATATTCGCAATGATCCTTTAATATGAGCTGATAACATAGACCTACTATATATTTGCTTCCACTTCGCCACTAAAAATCACGAATGTTTTACAAGAAAACAATACATGTACACTGTTAGTTATTATAATAAAGACAGATTTAAACATATTTGAATGTTGTCCTCAAAATGGTTCAATGGCAATATTTAATTCATCTGGGAATAGAATTGTGTCTGCAATGAATATTTGATGAGCGCAATGTGAAGAAATATAACACTCACTCAAGGCATAATGTGTGATCCATGCGTCCCATTATCTAAATGAGGTATGCCTAATTTTGATTCAATAGATTTCTGTTCAAAATCAAACTATATAAACAATTATATATAGGCCTACTGTACATCTGAAAATATTCGCGAGGTCAGTATTTATTTTGCTAAATTGAACATATGATTTAAATATAATAATACATATTAAACAAAAAATCATAATTTTGTAGGAATGATGATAATCGCAGTTGATTATATAAATGTGTGTTTATGTAGGCTGATAAAATTTACAAGACAGAAGTGTTAATGAGAACATTATGGTAACTGAACCATTGGGAGGCATCGAATTAATCTGCTAAAAATATATGCTACACATAATCTGTTTTTCGAATAATCTGATTTTCTTATAATCGGCTGAAATCGAAATTGAATCCCAAGATTGGTTCTAGAGTCGAAACCGCTAGAATCTCAGCTACTAATGACAATTTTCTTCTCAGCAGATAGTTGGAGGCCATTGTATTTGTGCGTGCAAACGTTTTAGCTTATACCTGGTCACAAATCAACTCAGTCTCGACCAACGTGTCCCATCTTCAGTCATCGGATGGAGTGTACAAAATCTAATTGTAAATCACCCATCAAATCTAGTAACTGCCCACCACTAATAGTGGCTTCTCGCATTATTAAGCTGATATTATCCATCCTGGTAGGATTGGTACTGCCAATGTTTTCGACTCTATCTGTGATATAAATACTAAGGCGATCTTTATGATTTTCATCATCAAAGGAAGAGCTTAGTATATACATCTATGATGGCTCTGTATGCATAGTATGGGCCTAATAAATTCATATATGTAGAAGGGCGAGATCCACTTGCGACCATATACTATGTAAAATCTGATTCACTATATTGATTGATGCATCTGCTGGAATGCCTTTGGATTCCACAATCTGGATAGTTGCAAGTAATATTGTACTCTTCAGGTCTATATCCAAATTAGTCTGACCTCAACATTAATGGTTTATCCCGTGCCCCACTTATTTGTAGGTTGAATATTCACCCACTATCTCTTTATTACACTCACATCTGCTTATGCTTTGGAAGAAAATGTCAGCTTGTCGCTGTAAACAGCGTAGGACTCCACGTTCAATTTGCCTTGTATTTTTGACAGCCTCCCGTTGAACAGATACTTTACGAGATCCACGACCATTACCCTTACTACTTACACCATGTGTGTTATCCTCATAATATATCTTCAAGAATATGCTACCGATTTGTACACAGATCTATAAAAGTGGATTTTAACACAATATTGCATTATGCTGATTGGCCACACTGTGGATACATGTGTACGGGTACGGTTTAAATGACAAGCTGGTGAGCATAACCTGCAACACCGGGTCCGCTTTGACGATACATTGGCTGAAAGTCGTATGATTACCAGGAGCGCTACTAGCAGGTTATATAGCTGAGACATTTTAATGAGGGAACTGTTATTTGTCCAAAATATATATCCAATACTACATCTTACCTTGTCCGGTTACTTTTGACATTGGTACGGGAGTTTTCATTAATAAAATCAATCAAAACAGACGTTTTTGTGGAGAGATTTATTGACATAACTTCTCACAATTAATTGGTCTATATATGATGTTTAAAGCCACTAACATTTACAGCCACGATATGAAATAAACAATGTTCCGATAATGACAATAATATTTACATGGCAAGATTTGGAACTTACAGACGTTGTACGTTTTATTTTCCTTGTACTATTATCAGTTAGGGCCTACTATCAAGGACTTGAAACGATCGTGTTTAAGAGGACTCAACTCAGACACCTCCTCGTCGCTAAAGTTGCTAATATGTTTGACAAAATATAGTGTCCGCACATAGTCTTTTGAGATTTCTACAATTTTAATTCGTTTTAATGATGATAACATATATTTTTTTCACAAAATGTGCAAACAAAGTAAAATCTATGTGTAAAATACATACTTACACTTGTGATAATCGAATTCGTTTGTTTCAGGTGTTGGGGAACAATCGTTGGAGTTGGTGCAGGAGCTGTTTTTGGAGTTGCCGCAGCTGGAGCAGCTCTACCAGCCATGGGCTTCACAGCTACTGGCATTGCTGCAAAAAGTGCCGCTGCATATATGATGTGTAGAGCAGCAACCGCGGGAGGTGGAGGTCTGTATTCTTGTCAATATATATAATAATAGTAACTGTTATTGTGTGTTTGTTAACGTGAAGAGTGATTTTTGAATTGATCCCCACCAGGGTAATTTGATACCAAGGTGTAACCGCAATATAGGGCTCAAATATTACAAGAAGAGTCTTTATAATTACCACATAGCTCAGCCAGACACAATTTGGACAAGGGTACGACACTGGTGGCTATGAATTGTCGTAGTGCATTGCTGGTTTACTTCCAGATTCCCGTCCGCTTCTCCATATGTAGGTCCACATACGCGCGCTTGACCCTTGCTTATTGGTTGAAACCAGTTTGTTTCTGTTATTGAAGCATACTGCTCTCAGAAAATCTAGTTTCGTGGAATGTACCAGTATCAGGCCAAATCTACATCCCGAAAGCACGGCGCAGATAATAGAGATATAGCCAACTGGGGAATTACTATAACCAAAAACTGGGAAATATATATAACCAAAACAGGCACGTTGGGTCCACTTTTGTTTTTACTGTATATAAATGATTTACCAAATAATGTATTGAATGGCAAAGTTATTTATATACTCGAACCAAAACTGACGAATGATTTTTAATATTTCAAAATGTGTTATTATTACCTTTACAAAACTGCAGAATCATTTCTCTTTTAATTATTCCATGTAGCAGGCGGGATAATATGGTCCACGAACATAAGGTGGATTACTTTTGTAACCTATATTTTTAGAACCCTTATGGTGTCTTAAAAATATAATTTGATGGCAACAGCTCGAAATTTAGCCCCATGGTTGTTTTTGAACGCTTATATGGGGGAACCCCTGAACCTGTCTAAAATCAGAGGGTAGGGCGACGCAAACGTATGTCGTTGCTGTTCTGGTTTATCAATCCACGCATGCAATATACCATATAAAAGTTAATTAAATGTTCGCTCAAATGCTGTATTGTATGATGCAGAGGATTGAAGAGTGATCTCTACAAATACCTGGGGAGAGGGGGGGGGGGGGGGCTGACATGTACACTGAATAAATTATTATAGTATATTGTATGAGTGGACTACGGCTTTAACTGGAATTATAGAAAATCCATTCACGACATATTTGAACCATATGTGCATGTGTTGACAGAAACAGTGGCACAAGTTAAATTTTAAAATATAACCACTAACAATGATATTATAATTATGCTATTACTAGTACTCGTACACTCAAATTGCAGTGGTACACTATCCAGCGCTACCACTGAATTGATTCATGGGTTGGACAAATAACTGGCAAATTGCCAACGAATTTACACGTGATACCACCAGCCAATCAGCTCTCAGATATATGGAAATCTGAGATTGTGCAAAACTGTTTGTGATTGGCTGATAAATGTTATGACGTATGAAAGATGGCAGCCTCCATGCACCTGGCTGGTGTTTCACACGATGTTGAAGAGAAAATATGCGAATTATGGCCAATAAAACGCTTGAAAAGCTACCAAAGGGATGTTTTGAAACTAATTTTATACGATAGGCGTGATGTCCTAGTTTGCATGCCCACGGGCAGCGGGAAATCGCTTTGTTTTGAAGCTCTAACTGTAGCTGCGCCGTTTTTCCGAACGGAGTTCAACAGCACGTGCAGAAAAGTCAACAACACTGTCACCAGTCGCGATGTGAGAGCTATGCCTATGCAAGAAAACGAGGTACCGGTAGAGCTACATAATCCTGTGGTATTGGTGATATCTCCACTCGTTTCTCTGATTAAAAAACAAGTCTCTCACCTCAATGCCATACTACGAGTACGACATAGACATGGTCACGGTGAGGCTGTGCGTGACACTGACACTGTCACTGTCAGTAGTGTTACCGATACTCGCAGTCACTCTCTCACTGGCACAACTGGCACAACATTAGTTTCACCAGATCCGCCGCCACTAGCAATGTCAGCTATTGATCTGTGCGAGGAAGACTTCGACTATGATGTGCTACACAGTGGCCAATACAGGTTGGTTGATTTTAGTTTAAATTCAATTAGGGTGGATAAATAGGTGGGAGAGGGGGGGGGGGGGGGCGTCTATCAGTATCATCATTACCATGATAAACACATGGTTACTTTCCATGACATTCACAATTTTTATGCATCAGACTAATTAATCAGTAGTATTGATTTTTACATTCATTTTTCCTCTATATTTTTTTAAACTGAAGCCCGAAGGCTAAAAGTGGAACCCATAGACCCTAGTCTATCAGGTGATTTGTCTTGTCTAGGCTAATCTATAACTGTTGAAATATAACGGTATTATAATGAGTCTTCCAAATTTACCTAGTTTTTAGTCAAATAGGAATATAATTTATATGTAGGGCCTATAGTTATGTAGCTGGGTCTGACTCTGGTTAGGCCTATATTATTAAATATATCTCATAAATGATTTATTTATAAAGCTCCTTCAGAGTGAAATAAAAAGAAGTCTAAAAAATTCAACAGTTAACCGATTTCAGGGGGTCGGGTGGTGCGAGTACAAATTACATATAGTGCACCCTCCTCCTTAGGCTTTTTTTTTAATTAGCACAGTTTTAAATTTGAAAGCCTTGGACAAAAATATCGTGGGCAAATCAGACAAGTTATAAATTTGTAAAGAAAAAAATTAGGGGCACGTTTTGTATCCCCTAATTCTTTTCTTGAAATAACCACACATCGTGTGGCCGCTTTACAGCCCGGTAACATGATACAGTGATTTAGTGAAGTACCAGTACGAGTGACTGTAATTAATTTTTGCAGTTATCTATTTGGAAATCCAGAGAGATACCTCCAAGACAAAAGAATACGCTCTTTTTTGAAAAGTCAAGACTTTGCTGATCGGGTGATTTGTCTGGTCTTTGATGAGGTCCACACAGCTGTCTCATGGTGAGATTTGTACATAATAACGCGCTGACCTGTGTCGGCCAGTGATTTTAAAGTAGCCATTTTGCCTAATTAATTACTGGATCACCCCATTATATTTGTATCCCATTTAATTTCGCGATTGGGCATTTTATTGCTTAGGGGCCACCATTCAATTTCCAGGGGAGGGGGCTGGAGTTTTTTTTGAAATAAATAATTTCGGGTGGACTTTGTGTGAAATAAATATTTTACTTCAAGAACTGTTCTATATAAACATGTGATAAAATGTGAAATTTTAAGCCCGCCGCCGAGCCCGGTTGAAATAAATAATTTGTCCGCGACAAAAACACCAACCCCCCCCCCCCCCTGGATATTGAATGGTGGCCCCCTTATGGTTATTGAATATTTATGGTTGCTATGTAACACTTCTGCTCAGGGGAAATTTTGTTTGAAAATTATTGATTAGAGATTTTTTGGTTCAATCTCAGACCTGCTGACTCCCGCATCATCCTTATCATTCATGTATAAATATTTTGCTAAGCAATATGAAATTTGATTAGCAAATAGCCTGAATTGCATAGATTTTCGCTACGCGATACTAAACAAAATGTTCCCTGCTGCAATGAAATGACTTGCTGTCAGACTTGTCAGGGGTGCAAATTCAACTATAAGTTTCACTAGTCCAGAGCAAAATTCAACTAGCCCTTACCATCATTTAACATCCATTTTTAAGGAAAATACACTAGCCCTTACAAGGTTCCTGCAGGTCACTCTTCTTACAAATAATGACTTTTGATGACTTTTTCATTTAAAATGCAAAATAACAGCTAGTCCTGGAAGCATACTGCATGCACCTTCTGAAAATAATGCTAGGTGACACTGACTTTAACACTAGCAGAAAACCAGTAGTTTTTGTTAGGACTGGCTGGTTGAAGAACATACACCGAGTTCATATAATAGCTGATTTTCTTTTTTTTAATGATTTATAATGACTAACAATCAAATTTGATGACTTTTTAAGGACTTTAAGGCATATTTTTCAATTTAATGACTTTTAATGACCCGCTGGAACCTTGTCAAGCAATATTACACTAACCTCGGGCTACCGAGCTAGTGCGAATTTGCATCCCTGCTTGTGCTCGCTAAATTTTATGGATGGTAAAATCTCCTGGGACCTATTTGGCTTATTATTTTGGTCGCCAACTTGTTAATAGGGTGTGCAGTGTTTTATTTTTAACTACTGTGACCCAGTTCGTTTGGTAGAATAACATTATGAAACCCGGAAATCACCCCTAAATTTTATAATAAATTCAAAAGTACACTGGAATTCAGGTTTTATTTTTCTTATCTGATCTTAAAATTATCAAGAACACCTTTTCTGACTTTAAACCACGACAAACTGTTCTTTAAGAAGAGATGGGATTTTTATTTATCGAGCTGTTGTGTTATCGATCAGATCTGATGTTATCTGTGGTTATGATATAGCCTTGGTTAATACAAATGGCTGTATCGCAACGTAACCCGGGTCACGTCGTGATGTATCATATCTGTCGTAAAAAAATAATAAAATATTAAATGTTAATTTAATAATAATTCATGTTACTAGGCAGAACTATGATAAATTAAATTCGAAATATTATTTTTCAGTTATGTAGGATCTCAATACTTTTTTATCCTGATAATAACCATTAATTATGAAACCGAGCATTTTAAATGTTCTAGTTATTACTAAACATGCTAAAGTGGGTGTAGACCTATACATAAAAAATAGTGTTTCTTGAGTTACATCAATTGAGGAAGATAAAAGATGAATAAGCCCATTTATCATGTTTATTGCAAAAATCATAAGCCTATATCAGTAATTTGCCTGTGTTTTAACAGGGGACTAGCGAGATCAAATGAAGAGGCGTTTAGACACTATTTTGCAAGAGTTGGCGATTTGAGGGCACTCTTTCCATCAGCCCCTGTCCTATGCCTTACAGCAACAGCAAGTAAACTAACCCAATTCAAAGTTAAGGAACTTATGCTTCTCAAAAATCCTGTGATACACAGTGAAAGTGCAGACAGACCCAATATACGGTTCTGTATTAGGCGAGTTCCAGAGGGACCAGATGCTATTATGTGGTTGGCCAAGCTGCTAAAAAAGTGTAAAGAAGACAAAGAGAGTATACCAAGGACAATTATATATTGTCGTCGCATACAGGATTGCTCAGAATTATATCTGTATCTTGAAAAAGAAGTTGGTGTTAATTCATCAGTGTTGGAAGAGAGACTATTTGACATGATTCATTCAAAGACACCTCGTCATATCCAGACATCAATACTAGAATCTCTTTCAAATAATGACTCGCCACTGCGTTGCCTCATATCTACAAAAGTGACTGGTATGGGTATGGATATTCAGTGTTCGAATGTTGTTCACTATGGACCCCCTTCCTCTATAGATGATTATGTCCAACAAATAGGAAGGGCTGGGAGGAATGGTGAACAGGCACATGCCATAATGACATTTCACGGTAGACAAGCAAGTGTGTGTGATCCTGCTATGTTTAAGATATTGAATAATTGCAATCCGAAAAAATTAACCAAAACCTGCTATAGAGAGCTTGTTCTATCTGAATTTGGAGGTACAAGTGGAAAACGAAGTGGTGAAAAGCACACTTGTTGTGATGTGTGTGCAGGAGTATGTGAGTGTGATAACTGTAGTGATACAATATCAGGTTTTGAAAAATATTCTGAAGATTTGTTAGAGGATAGTGAAGAATTGACAATTACTGTAAGACATCCTACAAGTGAAGAAATGGTCAAACTCAAGGTGGATCTTTTTTTGTTGAAAGATAGACTGGATCGTGGTAGTATGATGATACAGTCGACCTACATGAAACCTGAAATAATTCTTGGATTGTCTGAGGCAGTGATCAAAAACATTTTGGATAATGTACACACAATATGTTCCATAGATGACTTGTCGGGGTGTTGAGGGCTCTCAAATGAACGAACTGCATTGGAAGTAGCAGAAATTATGGCAAATATTTTCAATGATTTTGACACAATGGAAATTCTATTGCAATGTGACCAGTGATTTCTATTAATCACTATGTTAATCATCAAGTACAGTTATAAGGAATAAAAACATATTGAAATATACTTGAATAAACTTGAAAGTTTCCAGTCACCTTAATATTAAAATTTACATTTCTGGTGGGGGTTATACTTATTCTCCAATATGGCCCATTAGGAATATAATATAAATCATTCTCAACTCAGAGGTTCAACAAAAATATTTAATTGTGAATATAGGTACATAACATGCATAATAAATGATTATCACAATTACATCACAGCTGGATGCATTTGCATCTACCTAATAAGTGCTCAGCAAATGATTTGAAATATGATAACAATGTTGAAATTTATATTCCATGTTATGTATAGTATCTCTAACATATCAAGCTTAATTTTGGTAATTTGAAAAGATATGAGATAAAATAATGCTTGTTGTGCTATATTAACATTATCATTTCAACGTACGGAACATTGGTTTTAAAACATTATTTCCTAATTCATTTTTTTACATATTCAATATAATATTGCAGGCAACATAATTAAAATTTGCCTCACTTTGAAACTGGTGAAAATGTCTGTACAAAACCTAAATGTCGAAATACTACAATGTTTAGTTTAGTAAAAAGGGTAAATAGCTGTCATGTTCACAAGCAGTAAAAATAAAATGTGGCGTTTTACAAACATGTAGTTAGTCAGTTTATTCAACATTGTTCAACAGTTAGTCAAATGTAGTCTGGACTTCATGATTGAAAAAATAAATTTCAATTACTTTGTTTAAACTCCTCTAAACTTAACAAGCCATAATAATTCCCGGTATAATGATATATGTAGGCCTGCATACATCACATGAAAACGGGAAGCAATGCATTTTCTCCTGTTTTTGTGATTGTATACACTTAGCATATATATCTATATCTAGAAATGTCGCATCAAATAATATTGATGTCAAGTGGTACATTTAATCTATTAATTAGTATATTTCATGTTCTATGTAACACTGTACTGGTAATCAATTATAATTTTTCATGTCTGTAAGTGAAACAATTATATAAAATTGATTTACCGTAGGTACATTAAAGATTACAACACAAATTACATTTATGTTTGCTCAAGCTAGTGAGCAACTAATATACAATGCTAATACTTCTTATTTTATTCACACAGTTTGTGTTGTGTCTTGATGTGGGGCGAACATCTACAGCATTGACCCTACATTGGGCCACATCACACAGCACCATAATTTGGCTAGATGAGAAAAGTTAAATATTTCATTCTACAAATTTTGACAAAGCGATCTACCTAAATGCTCATAATCTAGAAGTGACAATTTTAAGTAGGGGCTGATATCATTATATTGAGACCAACAAGTGGACAGAATTATTTCCACTTTTCTTTCTCAAAAATATTTTTTTCACATCCATAAGTATACTTTAAGACATGATAACTTAAAATTGTTAATCAATTGTTTATTATGCCGAAACCCATTGTTCACAAAAACAGCATTGATTGATAACCAACAACATGTAGTCTGTTACTTTAAGTGTAAAGTATTTCAACATTGATCTCAAAAATTATGCTATGCATACCAGTACATACACTTATTTTCATAATGTTGTGCAACTGTAATAAATATTGTTAATGATTTTTCTTCTTGTTATTTGTAAGTCAAATGATTCACAGGATTACTACAAACATTTTTTTCCTTTCATTACGTTTAGCCTTTCTAGCCAATACAACACCCACATCAAATTAAAAATTATAGTATAGCAATTATAGTTATGGTATTTTTCAAATTCCTTAATTTCTAGAAATTTTTTGAATTTATTTTGTAACAATTTATATTTTTTTTAAACATATAAAAAAGTAATTCACCATCATTTTTAAAAATATTACAATCAAATAATACATAATCACATTCTTACGGTTGATAACATGTATAATTACAATTTTATCTTCTATACATTGTATTCAATGTAGGCCTATAGCCAGTGCACAATATTGAGAGGCTTAACCCTTTAACCGCCAAGTTATATAATTGGAATTTTCACTCACGTGATGTTGTGTCTCGCTGATGCGATTCACAAATTCAAGTGAGTGAAATTATTCAGATTTCACAAAATGAAGGTCAGCTATTTTCAAATCTTGCTGATTGATGTCACATTTTATCTTTTGAGTACAAAAGTTTTGGTCTAAATTACACATCAGAAAAAAAATGTATAACCAGTTAGCATTGTTAACTATCAATAACATGAACCTGCAATGCCTGATTCCATTTTGAACTAGTTCACTGTTTTTGTGCAACAATATGATTCATATTTAAATTCTTTCAAATATAATTTGGGTAAACAGTCTAACTATGAACAAATTCACAGAATTCATTCATTTTTGATGAGGAGCTTTTACAAACAATTCCAATGCTCTGAATATCCTGTCTGACAAATCAACTATAATATAGTATTCAGTGTATAACCAAATTAGGGGCTGATATCATTATATCCAGCCCATAAAAATTGATAAATGTCCACAATTTTTTTGAGGACATTTTGTCTTTCATTTTGTGGATATTACTATTGTGAAATGCGTCATAACTTTTAATGCACAATCAACATGATCAAGGCTGAGAGGATCTAGGTGGAAGCAAGTTGCATCTCCCCATATGTCCTTTTCTTCCAGCCATCAATCCAGTGACAGAGGGCAACCATGTCCACATTTTGAAGAAGGTCAGAGGGGAAACTTGGATATGTGGCATGTTCACGACCTGGTTGTTTCTTAAATATACAATGTTTAATCAAACAGTTCACCATCGATGATACATCGCAAGCAGTTGACGCATGGGTATGTTTCCCACTGACTGGTCGAGCTAAGGAGTCTGTTAATTTGGAAATGGCATGTACACATTTAGATGTTCTGCGAGTAGCATCATAGGTAACATTTGCTCCCATACACCTCATTGCTTCTTTCATTTTGTGGACATTGAGCTCCACCAGTTGATCATTGGGAATGCAATGCCTTATGCCTCCACTGAGATTGATAGCTATGTTCCAGTGGTATGTATATGCTTCAGCTTCAGATAACAGAGCCTGGTCGTACGCCAACATTCGCCATGTCCATAGTTTGTATTTGATGTGGTGACCATGATCAAAATGTAGGAAGAGGAACTTAAGGTTTCGAAAAACTCTATCACCGTCCCCCATGCTATAGGCATCAACTGTGTCCCTCAGCAACAGGGCAGCTTTCATAAAAGCTGATGCATAGTTTACTTTGCCATCATAATCTGATGTGTTGTGTGGCCTCACACGAGGGGCACTCAATTCCACATTCACCGCATGTACTTTTCTCAAGTGTGACTTTAGCCATCCATTTGAAGTGTATGTTTTGCTGCAGTCACTGAATGGACATACAAATCTTCCATTTGAATCTAGTGTGTTGAAGGTTTGTTGTTGTGCCACCACTTCTGTCATATGTGCTGCTTGATTATTCTGAAGATTGTCCAGCACATATTCATCAACAATCTTCACGGCAAGATCTTCCACAAATTCCCTCTGAACAGACTCGCAATCTGTTAACATGTCTGTAATTTTAACGGGTGGTTCCTGATCTAAACTATTTATGTCCAAAATGTCAAAGGCAGCAGCCACGATGTGTGCGGCAAGGGCATCTTTTACAAAATTTAATGATGCTGAATAGCTGGTGGTCATATCCAGCCCCATGTCTCTGCTCCTATCTACTAAAACACTCAAATTGTACAAGGTGCCCGGATCTGCAGCACTAGAGGAACTATTAAATATTTCTGTGATGTATTTGCAAAAGTTCATGCAGAGGTGTAATCCCTCAGGTCTATGAATTACACCTTGCAGTCTCTCGGCTTCATTTTGTACATTCACCATGGAAATTTGAGCAGCATAAGCTCTTTCATTTGTCAGCTGATCTCCACCGAAAACAATTCTTTCTACAACATTTTGTTTATCTGATGGCAGGGTAGGGACTAATTTATGTATGGAATTCAGTATATCGATCATATCTTCCATTTTATTTTCGGATTTGTCCAACAAATCTAATACATCATATGGACACTTTCTTGACATTTCGGTCAGGTGAGGATGAGGAATGTACTTGGGAATGGCAATTTTTTGAAGTCCTGGAACATATTTGACTATTGTTTCCATTACATGAAATATAAAGCTTTGACGAAGGGACTGTATGGCATCTGTATCTGGGAGAAAATTGTCATTGGAAACTGAGAGAATATCCCTTCGTGGTCTTGAATGATTGAGGTGTGGTGGAGATTTCACTCGTTGTTCCGCATATAGCATCAAGAACCAATGTATGTCCTTGCCCTTGTTCTCTTTAGTTCTGTGATAGGTGTGGATGGTATGGTCTAAATTGTCACCATATATTTCATAGCTGGTAGAAGATGGTTCAAGAAGGATATTATTTGAAATAGAGCCAGGTGAACAAGGCGAAGCTTTCACTTTTAACAACCACATAATTATGTCTGTTGTTGATTCATTTACTGAATATATTGGAAGGGGTAACATCAAGGTATCAAGGAGGGCTTTTGCTAGTAATGTTTCTTTCCTGTTTATCAAGGTACTCTCTACTAAATTGTCATGCCATACTTCCATGTCTTTTTTTTTCTCATTCATTGTGTGTGGTGTAACAGAAAGGCCACAAGAGTTCATGGCAGAAATAGTTTTATTTTTAGCTCCACCAAAATCCAGCATCAGAGCTAAGCAATGATGCCATCTGGACATGTGTTTATTTCTGCATTTGAGCATAATCGATCCTGCAGTCACCATTGCATTCACAGGGAAATCATCCTTCTTTTGTGTATCACATATACTGCACAAAACAGAGTAAAGTAGCTCTGCTCGATCTTTCCATTCGTTCGCTATGTCCTGTAAGTCTGTGCTCAGCAGGTCACTTGGCTTTACTTGACGTAGAAGACTAGGTGTGTTTAAAGAGCAGAGAGAAACGCATTCTCAATCAATCTCTTGCAGAAATTTGTCTTTGACATAAGGTCTGAAACAAAACAAATAAAAGACTATTATTAATAAATGTATTCATTACAAATATATTTTCATTCATTTAAAGCGACACAATCGGGCTAGAGTCATCAAAAAATCAGTATTTTAATTTTGGCTTCTTAATATGGCCATATGATGTGAACATGTCCATAGACTAGAATTGCGTAAATTTTTGTGTTGCACATTTACCAGTTAAGTGAGATATAAAGACTAAATTCCCGTATTTCTTATGTTGGACAAACATGTCTGAAATAAGTAATTTCATCTTTATATCTGGCTTAACTGGTAAATGCGCAGCTTAAAAATTAACAAGAGGCCTGAAGTCCTATATTATCCCCCGCCATAAATTAGGTTACAGTTTTTGCGGTCACAAATACTTAAAAAGTGGTGGCAATTTTAAATTTCAGTAAAATCAACTGCACATTTCCAGATGGTGGGTAATGTGATTGTAAAATGTGAATTATTTCAGACTTTAAGTTAAAGTTGCTCCCACAAAAGCTTTTGGAGTTGACCTATGGTGGCCATTTTGAATTCTGGTAGTATCTTTAAAAAATCACTTGCACATCCCATGTTGCTAGGAATGTGATGTTAAAATAAATAAAAAATTGACTATTGACCAGTTTTTTTTAGTTTTTGTGCCCACAAAAAAATTGAAGTTGATCCGTGGCGGCCATTTTGAATTTCAGTAAAACATTGAAAAAGTCACCTACACATCTCCATATCATGGGGAATGTGATAGCAAAATTTGAATAATTTCTGACTTTCAAGTTTCAGAGTTTTTGCGCCCACAAAAAAATTTTGGAGTTGACCTCTTGTGCCCATTTTGAATTTTGGTAGCATCTTTAAAAAATCACTTGCACATCCCCATGTTGCTAAAAATGTCATGTTGAAATTTAAAAAAAAATTGACTAGTAGTTTTTGAGTTTTTAAGCCCACGGCACAAGAAAACGTGATGGATGACGCCTGATGGAATCCTGGCGCGACTAAAATCCCCTTCCCCTACGGGCGGGGGATAAAAAACTTACGCAGTTCTAGTCTATGGACATGTTTACATCATATGGTCATACTAAGAAGCCAAAGTGACATTTCATTGTCAGGGGGAGAAAATCCTGTTAATTTAATGGTAAATATTTAAAAAAATATTTAAAAAAAAACAAGTTTATTTCAGGAAAAAAAATCCAGCTATGTTTTTTTCGTCGCCCTCAATAACTTTATTTAAAATAGGTCAATTGTATTTTTTCATTTTGTCGCCCACACTAACTTTTCCAGAAATTTGTCCAATGTTTTTTTATTTGCTCACCCTTCATTAACTTATCCGAAAATAGGTGGAATGTTGTTTTTTCCTAATTTTAGATTTCGGATTTTTCTGATCTAAAACAGAGAAATAAAAACCAGTGGCCCTACCTGTGTTCAGGAGAATCATACACAGCATTGGCAATGGCACGTTCACCCGTCACTCCGCCTTGTACAAGTCCCCTTGATACTGTCAGTTGTGGACTTTCTTCCATGATATATCTGTTTTTTTCCTGACTACCAGAGCGAACTGTTACCTGAAAAAATTGAAAAGTTTATTCGTAAAGTTACATTATAACTTGTGATGGTGGTCTATATGATGTTACACATGTAAGTTAAAAGATTAGAAGTTAGTGTAGAATATTAAATATTCATGGGTCACGCCTAAAACTTACATTATTACCTCAGGGCTTTTGTCATTTTTAATTCAGACCACGATCCCCAGTAGTGATAAATGTGCAAGAGAAGGGGTAGGATGCACATTTTGACAAAAACGTAATACAAAAAAAGATCATGTACACTGGCTATGGATATGATAAAGATCTAAAACACATCATTTAATATTTGATCAACAACAATAACATATATACATTACATTCAACTTGTAAATCTCCATATAATCAACGATAACCTTACCCTTGCAAGATAATTGCTCTCCTTTCCTGAATGTAGTTGCAGACTGCGACCACCTGTGGCAGCAGTAGGATCAACGGGTATTTCCTGTGTGAGAAAATTTTTAAATAATCAATTTTCTACATAATAATTCACAAAAGGTTTCGCTCCAAATTTAAAGTGAAGGGCATCACTTTAATAAGGAAAAAAACTTTGTTTCTGATTACCCGACTGACTTTATTTGAACCGAACCTTGAAGTTTTTTATGTCAATTTCCAATTTTTTTATCAGCCAGTGCTTTTGTGTGAACAGCCCTTTTGGGTCAATTTGGCAGGTTCTTTTACACATTAAAGTTGAAAAAATTCCCTAAATACCCTATTTCGAAAAGCCATGTAACCGGAATAAAAACAAGAGCGCACTTGACAATAGCCCGCCGCCATTATTGAAATTCAAGTTATCATGCCCCAAGGTTAAAATTATTTTTTTTCAGCCATTATTCAGCTTGTCCGATAACTGCTTATTAGTAACATGCATAACAAATTTGAGCAGCATACATACAATTTTTTTCAAGTAATCGTGCCACAGGTTCAAATTATTGACATATACTGTAAATTGAGTAAAATTGCAATAAATCGATTTTTTGTAATTTTTTAGCCATCATTTAAATTATTGACATTTCATGCAAAAAAACACAATAAATCCGTCATTTTTAATTTTTTCAACCATTATTCAACTTTTTCGAAAACTGGTTATCTGTGACATGCATAACAAAGTTGGAATGATACACAAAAAACAAGTTATAGTGCCCATAAGTAAATGTTATCGCCGAAGCCGATGCTGACGCACTTCAATGGCAATAGCCAAACTTATTTAAATAAAAGGCGGGCTAAAAATGACCCACTTACCCAGTTTGAAAGGCCAGTGTAATCGGGAAGAAAGGTATTTTTGGGGGCCTAAATAGTAACTTTTTAAGAAAATTGTGAACTTTTTAATCCAGGATTGCACTCTAAGGCCACTATGCTTAATTTCACTATTTTAGATCAGAAAAAATCCAAAATCTAATGAGCGCGAAAAAAAACATTTAAGAAAAAAAAAACATTGCACATATTTTTAGAAAAGGTAATGAGGGCGACCAAATAAAAAAAATATTGGGCAAATTTCTGGAAAAGTTAATGAGGGCGACGACATAAAAAAAAAATTGACCTATTTTAAAAAAAGTTTGCGACGAAAAAAACAAGCCAAAAAAAAACATAGCTGGAAAAATATTTTTATCTCTCGAAATTAACTTAGTTTTTTTTGGAATGTTGTTTTTATCTTCCGAAATTGATTGTTTTTTTTCGGAAATCGGCAACACTCTAATGCGCACGCAGGGCAGAAAAAAAACACATGTTTTTTTTTGGTAATGTGTGGCCTAAATCTAATGCGCGCGCTCATCTAAAACAGAGTGGCCAAATAGCTTGTGCCAGCTTTACTATGTTGGGTGCTAATGCAAAACGGTATCCATTCATGCAGCTATTTTCTGTAACTTTTTGTAATATCTAATCCCTCCATGCCCAGAAAAATAACGACATATAGCATGCAATCATGTTGAGGGTACAACAGGGTAGAAAATATATTCTACGTTTAAAGTTTAATTGGCGCTACTCATTTTCCAAAATAAATTCTGGTTATCTTGGACAACCTGATTGCCATATATTGAAGGCTGTATGATATAAACTGTGTAATAACAGTTTCAAACTACTATAAATGATGAGAAGTTACAGGCAGCTTGATAAAGAAAATATGTATATTATCTTGTCCTGAGATTTAAATTATACAAGTTAAGTCAGAAATGGCAATCATGAAAAGCTGGAATGTAACTGTTTAATCGAATGAAAAAAACGCAGTTAATGATTTCACAGGCAACTAATATACTGTATTTATTCTAAAAAACACTCGGGGCATTAATTATAATACCAACTGAGATTAGACTTTGAATTGGTGATTATTACAGTAGTTTTTAATGGGTTCATAATGTACCATGATCATGGATGTTCTTTTTAAATTCAGGGAAATGTGCGTTTATTAGAATATCGGCATTTAATAGAATAAATACAGTAAGCATAAGTTTTGTTACATAGTAAGCAGCAGTAGAGATAAAATAAGACTAGTTTATTTAAAACTATTTATGACTTAGCAAATTTGAGCATGTTAACATTTCACAGTGAAGTGTGATCTTGTTGTCTATTTTGTAGTTTGAAGGTGTGTATTATGGTTGACAAACAACCACTATTATTAAATATGTTCGAAATAATGTTGTCTATGGTCTATGACTGCATTCAGACATTCAACATAATGATAATGCTGTTGTGCTATGTTTCATATATATTTGTAACTATTTTTCATTTTGTATAATAATTGTTGGTGTAAAACCTACTTTTTTTCTGTCTCTCACAGACTATATTATGAGAATATAGTAATACTATTTCAGAGTGTTGTGAAATGTTGAATATGACACTGTTTGATTGATCCATGGTGTTTGTAGACTGCATTCAGTTGTGCAGCCTGTCATGAATTATTGGCTTGATATATTTTAAAGTTGTGTGATGAAGTATTGTTGTTTGTGTATTAAAACTAATCAACTACACAATTAGAAGAGTACAACATATATTTAAGGAATAGCAGAAAATAAAGAACCATTTATGTGTATTTACAATGTACATATATTCGGTTCACAGTCAGCAGATACATTAAGTACTACAAGCATATAAACCATATACATGATATAGAGACATTGACAGTAACATAAATCACAACTGCATATTTTGTCATGAATGCTATACAGTAGACCAGACCCAATAAACCTCACATGCCAGCACCATGCTAGAAATTAAATAAATATATATACTGTACCATTTTAATTTAACGTAGCTATGCACTCTGGTTGCCTGAAATGTAATTTATACATAAAGATGATAAAATCATATAACCATAACTCTTCATAAATGTTGAGGTAGGCCTACATGTGTATATCAATAAGGGTTATAATCCTGCTAAATAAAATAATTTAAATTTTCACCAACTTGAATTTGTGTCTCAATAACTCGATCCACAACTTCAGGTGGCTGAGAATTACTGATATTTGTTTAATTTTACACCAAACATTTGCAAAGCTAGATGTTTAAACACACATTTCATTCCCAATAACTGTGATTTATTCAACTAACAAAACGGAATCAAAAGGACTATAGTCGTGATCAGGAGACAAAGGGTTAATCTTTGTTTGTCTGATTAATGAAATAAAATCTATAAAGTATATATTTTGATTAAAAATACTTTTTGAATACTTTCAATTGATTACTATAAATTGAATGTTGTCATGTTAATTTAAATACCATTGGAATCATAGTCCAGCACAAATTATGATGGTATTCCCGCTCTATGTCTGTTATCTTTTCACAAAAAAATTGATGTGGATAATGAAGAAATTTGCTAAACTTTGTTGTGAAATAAATCAATATTACCTTTTTCTACACTAATGTTATATAGGCCCCCTATACTTTTGTTTGATTAAAATAAATCGATGTTTAAATTTTGTATTATAAATCACATAGCACCAGCTGGGTGTGTCATGTTTTCAATTATTCAATTTTTGTGAAATAAATCAATATTACCTTTTTTCTACACTAATATAATATACTTCTGTTTGATTAAACAAACTGATAAATTACATACTAACATAGCACCAGCGGGGTGTACCATGTTTTTAAAGTATTTAATTAGCAGAACTTCTTGATATGCAACTGTTGAAGCCACTGTTGGGGAATTTCTCATCTGTCAGAGAAACAATCTTGGGGGAATGTCATTAAGATGCATTATATCATTATTGTATATATATAGTACTATAGTTAATCAATGAGAATTTGCCTAATATTAAACCACAAAAGGAAAACGTGTAATGTTTAATCACAATGACTAGTAGGCCTACTGTTACTTCTAAACATATTCAGAAGCAACAGATTTTATAAATAATTGAGCTTAAATTTCAAAAACATTAGAGCCATGTCATTTTTGGTGGTGGAGGCCTAAACATGGTAAAGCTGGTGATTAAACATTACCGCGGTAAACTTAACATTTTTTTGTTAAAATGAACATTAATTGTCAAACCTTGACATTCAGAATATCATGCGTGAAAAGTTCTTTTCTTGGTGCTTTCAGCTGTTTAGTTTCTTGTTTTTCTTCTGTGGTCAGTCCAGAAGTTGTTAATGTTTGTTGAATCTAAAATGAATAAAACAATGGTCTCAATGAAACATTCTAATGAAACATACAAACTATTTGTAAAGACTGGGAACAGTCTGATTTTCCGTTTAAAACTCAATATTATTGATTTCTTCTGGAAACCCTGACTCAAAATTCATCCATAGTATAAATGTATGAAAATCTAATTCAGATTTTTAGCTGATCAAAATTTGCCTAATTAGGAAATAACTGCTTGTGTTAAATTAAAAAAAATTATTGTCGTACCTCAAATGGAATATCAGGAATGGAGGTAAACAGTTTCTTTCTTGAAGATAGTTTTCTTCCTTGTGTTTGTTCTGTTGAGAGGACAGATTTTTGTGGTGTTTCTAGCATCTGGAAAATGAAACACAGGTAGATTAGGCCTATATTTATATCAAGCAAAACATATCCTGTCCATAAATTTATTGCAAATGGCAACCATGTCAAATTCGGACAACATGACTATGAGCAAAAGTAGGTCATACTGGGGTGATAACATATTTTTAGTCTGTATATGAAGAAACGATCAATATTAGGAATCTCATTGGCTATTCTAATTAACAGCATAGGTGTTTATTGGTACCGGTCTATATAACATATTCCAATTGAAAAGTACAGTACAGTGTTAGGCACACCGGAGTAACAGACATGATTTATAAAATGAAGTTTATAATAAATTACACTAAGATTACAAAGCTGTAACCCTTTAGAACCAAAACAGCTTTATAAAATCATACAGCACAATGTACATGCTGTATAATCATCCAACAATGACATGAGATACATAATCAACATGATCAAAAAGAAAATCTAATTTTTGTTTGCATTCAAAATTGGAGGAACACCAATTATTTAATCTAAAATATACATTTTTTTATGCATCTACCTGTATATTTTTAAAAGAAACAGTTAAAGCAATATTCCCAATCTATTGACCTACATGTAACAGCACAAAAAATTGCTATAGAATGTCCTGAAGGCAATGCAGTACCATATTTATTCTATAAAAAACGCCACACTGTGGCAGGATGGGGGCCGAGTAGTTTTTTATTGATTACATAGTGTACATGATCGTGGAGTGGGAGATCAGAGTGGGCGTTTGTAGAAATATCTGTACCCAGTATTTATCTGAATAAATATGGTATCATGTACTGCATTTATTCTTATTTATAGTAATTTATGCTCTTTTTAAAGAAAAATCTAAGATGGTGTGGTGGAAGACTTAATGTGATTTGACATGGAATTACCCCAATATATATAGTAATTAACAGATTAAAATAACTACTAAATAACTCATTTTTAAATAAACTTATATTGTTGGTATTAAAATAAAAAATGGGAGTTTCATTGGAATTTATTTGGATTCCCATCAATTGATCTACATTATATTTTAACTCAAATGACAACATTTTTAGTATCAGAATCATTAAAATTAACCAAAAAATTATGGAAATTATTTTTTCGTGTCTAAAGTTGGTCAGGGCATGCAGTGGCAGATCCAGCCTCCAGGAGTTGAAAAGGGAGATTCAAAATGGGAAGATTTAAAACGATTAGCCACTGCCTATTTACAAACATGTTCAGGTAGTTTCAGAGATTAAAAGATGTGGTATACTTACAGTTAAACTAGCAGTAGGCCTAGCACTAGCAGTTGTCTGTTTTGGCATCGGACGAGCTGGAGAAATGGGCACAGGAATTTTTTGAGGGGTGTGACCTCCTTTGATGAACTTGTACGATTTTTTAGGTGTACCATGTGGTATCATTGATGAGACTGAGAGAAAGGGCACATCAGTAGTAACAGTAACAAAACCAGTAGGCCTAGGAGTAGGAGTAGGTCTAGACGTCATGTGGGCCAGCCTGTCAGTGTCACTGTCTGCTTGACTTGGAGTTGTCCGTTTCCACCTTATGTGTTTTGTTTTCATCCTCATCAAGTTTTCAACCAGTCCCTTCTTGTTGTCTTCAAGCTCCTGTTGTATCAATTTACGTCGGTCGAGTGTGCGTTGAAATTTAATGATTTTGTTGGAGCAACCGTAGCACACGTACAGATCTGTTCCAGTGACTGACATGTGCTGCCAAAACTCGTTCATGGCCGGCTCGATGACGGACAATGTTTGTCTTAGCGTGAGGCATGCTGAGCCTGTTACACACCCCCGTCCTTTTGAGAAACTCGTACCCTTTCTCACATCAACATTGCACAGCATGCACTCGCTTGAACTTGGTGGAATGTTGTGTATAATAGCTTTTTTAGGCGTGTTTTCGACTAAAAAATTTCGCCGTTCCGCCATCTTGGCAGAAATCAAAACTCACTGACATCACGTGGTACGGAATTCCCTGCTGCGAGACGCCGTCTGAAAGAACTGTTCTGATTGGCTAACGGTGACGTCGTGTATCGGCTGGCAGGCTGCCAGAATTATTTGCCCCAGACACCCAAGCATGGCAGTGTTTGAGCGCAGTAGAAAACACTGCTTGGAGTGTATAGTACTCGTTAAGTAGTCTTGGGTGATGTTTTTTCTTCGGGTGTAGCATCGATGGCTGCAGGTGGTGTGGTAGCAGCTGCTCGGGGTGCCGGTGTCGCTCGGATAGCATTGGGTACACAAACTGTTGCTGCAGCTGCTGGTGCCGCTGTTGGATACACAGCTACCAATGGATCCTGTGATAAACCGGGATCAAAAAATAATTTATCATGTTGATATGATCAGTGATATTTATATATACTATTGATGAGCACGCGAATGTGTATACTCGTGTATACATATAAACCAATAAAACAAATTACATTCATTCATTATTTTTTCTAATGATATATTTTTAACCTTCACTATTTGAGTGTAATCTTTATTCAACACACTGATTGATGGCCTTCGTGTTTGGGTCATATGTTTCGCATTAAAAAATCGTGCTGTGTTATGTTACACTGCTCTTTATGTAGGTGACTATTTCTCAGGTTTGCTAATGATTTTTTAAGGAAGCGCCTTCAACTGAAGAAAGCACACAAACCTCTGCTCCGGATTAATATATCTAAAATTGTCACAGCAATCACTTAATTTCGGAGATATTGTGTAGTTTGTGGCAACCTTTTTAAAATCATCTCAGAAATTCGTTACATATCAGCTTTATTTCTCTTTAACAGGAAAGTGACCTATCATATAACGCCCTGTGAAGGTGTGAAAAGCCTCACAAAGCGTTAGCTAGTTCGTTCATACCAATTGAATCATACATTGATTTTGAGGATTGTAAATAAGTCGCGAAATGCAATTTTTCCATTTTTTTTTTTTTCCATTTTTTTTGCATATAGTTTATGACAACAGGTTCGTTTCTGCACGAAAGTCTCCATGAGGGGTACCATTTGGTTCGGGTACATCCCTTAAGTCAGAATTAGGTTACCGATGCTTGATTCGTCGAGTAATTGATCACTATGGCCAATTTCAAAATGGCCGCCGTAAAATCCATGGTTTTTCACGAAATGTATTATTGAACATGTTGTTCTTAAATTTCGCATCACAAGCACGGTTTGAGTGTCTAATCTTACATTTTGTTGTTCGCTCGAGTATTTACAAATGCTGGAATATGATATTTAAGACTCAATCCAAGATGGCTGCCATAAATGATCAAGAAAATGTTCAAATTTTCACATTTTCTTGCTAATATTTTAGAAGCACTTGTTTTATCATGTAGGAAAACCCACACGATCGGTGTCATTTGGTTCACAGACAACCCTTGAGTAAAAATCATATGATTAGTTCTTGATTTGTAGAGTAATTAATCTATATGGCGGATTTTAAAAAGGTCATCGTGAAATCAATGCTTAATCTACAAATGCATAATTCAACATGGTTTGCTTATTTTTTATCTCAGAAACATGGTTTTTGTGTCTATTCTTATATTTTAATGCTGAATGAATCCAGTGAATATATCTATGTATATTTGAAGTGCTAGAATATGTTATTTAATAACCAATTCAAGATGGCCGCCGTAAAAATGGAAAGTATTATGAAATATTTAAAAATATTTCGAAACTTTTGAAAATAGGTCATGAGCACACGTTCTGTTCTGTACAAAAACCTCATTGAACGGTATTATTTGGTTCAGAGGCATATATTAAGTCAAAATAAGGTGAATAATTTTTGATTGGTCTACTAATTTATCATTATGGCCGATCTCAAAATGGCCGCCAAAAATAAAATGCATTATTGAACATCGTTGACCTAATAATCATATCATAAACACGGTTTTGATGTAATATCTTAAAGCGACACAATCAGGCTAAAATCAAAAAAATATAGGTAATTTTCTTTTGGCTTTTTAATATGACCATATGATGTAAACATGTCCATAGACTAGAACTGCATTTTTTTTTTAATTTTTGTGCTGCGCATTCACCAGTTAAGCAAGATATAGAGACAAAATTTCCGTATTTCTTATTTTGACCATGCATGTCCGAAATAAGAAATCGGAAATTTCGATCTGGTGCTAAAAATATACTACAAGTAGGGAGATATATAGGTTGAGGACACGGATAATCGTTGTATAATGGTTGTCAATGCCGGCATGGTTGTCTGAACGTTATCAATGATGACTAAAGTCCCCAATGCTGGCCTAACGTTGGTACAACATTGTTTTTCAACCATACATTACCCCAACCCCCTCTCCAGGGTAGCATCCCATAGACTGGGTACTACAACTCTGATACAACTCTGGTACAACGTTGGCATGACCATTCCAGATGTGGAGACACGAAATTTGAAGACAAAGACATTTTTTGGGGCCACGGAAATTTTAGAGACACAGAATGTTTTAATGTTGTAAAATGCAACATTGGTTTATGTTTTTTTTAACATTTGCACAACCATTCCAGATTTGGAGACACGAAATTTGATGACAAAGAAATTTTTTGGAGACACGGAAATTTTGGTTACACGTAATGTTTTAATGTTGTAAAAGCAACATTGATTTATGGTTGTTTTAACATTTGCACAACCATTCCAGATTTGGAGACACGTAATTTGAAGACAAAGACATTTTTTAAAGACACAGAAATTTTAGAGACACGGAATGTTGTAAAAGCAACATTGGTTTATGGTTGTTTTAACATTTGCACAACCATTCCAGATTTGGGTACCACCCACCCCCTCCCCTGGTTAGGCTGGAGAAACTAGAATTGGATGTTTTTAATGCTGTTTTACAGGGTACATATTAAAAACTGTACACAAAGACCAACCCACCAACAAAATTTGCATGTTGTTTTAACATTTGCAAAAAATATTTTGTAAAAAAATTGTGAAAAATATCTTTTTAGGACTTTTATGTGGATTTTTACAAGCCTAATATTTTTTTACACCAATTTTTTACTGGTGTGATTTTTTTTACTCAAATATTATCTTAAAATTAGATTTCGGTTATAATATTTTTGTTTTTGAAGTTATAATGTTCTTATTTTCTAACTTTTTAATACTTGTGAGGTTTTTCACACCAAATATTATCTTAAAAACAATTTTTTTGTTATAATCTTTTTGGTAACATTTGTCATGTGTTCAATATATGTAGAAAGTCGAGGTGTACCAAAGATAATATTAGCTTAATCCTAGCAACAAAAACGACTGATTCAAAAATGGAGACATGTAATCAATCTCATATTCAAGCAGTATGTGTTACACATCAAGAAAATCACTTCCGCATTGCAAACATATTGGTAGAATGTTTGCCCAATGTTTACATTGGCAGAGCGACAAATCATCTCACCACAGATGTTTCTTAGTGGGAGCACAGTGTTATTTGTGACGCAACACCCCGAAATCAGGCTGAGTGCGAAAAAAATATTTTTGAGATTTTTGCCGTTCTAGAAAGCACACATTGTCCTGATCATTTTGGTATAAATTTTATGAAAAACGGTCTAATAATACCGGAGTTACAGCCAATTTAAAAGATTAAGTGCATTTGTAATTAAAAATAGGAGTTTTGAGTAAATGCTACTCAAAGATGCAGTACATGTTAGCACATTTCATAAACCCGTTTCAACTCTGACTTTTTTTGTCATTTTTTGCATTTTAAACATGTTAGGCCTGAACAGAAAAGCAATATTTCACCCTAAATTACAAATCACCCGAGGAGATTAGAAAGTGTATATATATTAGGGAAGGGTGGGGCACACACTTCCGTATGTCACCTTCTAGTCCGTATTTGGTTGCCATGGCAACGGAACCACCCTCAACTCCAGAGTATGAAGAAAATATTCTTTTTGCCTGTTCTGGTGGCTCTAATTCAAAGAAAATCGGCAGTTATAGTCCTCACTAGGGTTAGAAAATACAAGACTACATGTCCAGGTCCACACATTGCTGGGGCCAACCCATATAATTCGCCTGAAGGTCAACACCTCCCAGGATGGTTGCCATGGCAAACAATTTTAACATAAGTACATACACTACCCAGAAACATATATGAATTCTAGACAAAAGCACACACAATATGCATGATATTTATGATTCCAGTTTATCCCACACGGAACATTACGGATCTCAAGACACATAGTGAAGCATCTTATAATGCTATTGAAGTGGGGGGTGGGTCAAAAGGTCATCAAACTTCAGTACTTGATACCATATTTCAATCGGAAATGGTACATAAATTGCTGCTAAACATGCAATTTAGATTTCTCTCACTTGACTTTTCACTAGATTTTTCTCATTTGAAATCAGATATAGGAATCTCCTGAAGGGGTGACAAGGTTTGGGTGAACACCAATCATAGTTATAATAGAGGGCCAATAACCCTTCACAGTGGTTTCCATGGCAACCAATATCACCCAAATACATTAAATTTACTGGTACATACATAAAAAGCACAAAAAGTTCCCACTATCCGATAAATTATACCAACATGATTCAAAATGCATCCTAAATGGGATAAGTGTTAGTCTTGGACTGATGAAAAAGGACTACATAGACAATATTGGTAAAGAAAAGGGTCAAAGGTCATGCAAAATACATGGTACCACATTTCAATCGGAAATGGTACATAAATCCCTGCCAAACATGCAATTGTACACATTGAAATAGACATTGCTCAGTTGAAATTAGATATAGGAATGACCAAAAAATGTTCACAAGGTCGGGGTAAACACCACTCAGATTATAACAGAGGGTTAATAACCCTTCACAATGGTTGCCATGGTAACCAATTTATCCCAAATACATATAATTCTTTGAAATGTACATGAAGAAAAGCTCTCATTCGCCAACAGAATGACACAAACAATTACATGATTCAAAAGGCATCCTACATGGGATCAGTATTAGTCTTGGACTAATAATAAAGCACCACAGTGACAATAAAGGTAATGGCAAGAGTCAAAAGGTCATGCAACCTACATAACTCTGCATTACATTTTAATCGGAAGTGGTACATAAAACACTGTCGAGCATGAAATTGTGAACATATAAATATACCTTTATCGGTTGAAATCAGATATCGGGATGACCAAAAACTAATCCCAAGGCTGGTAAACACCATGCAGAGTTATTACAGACGGTCAATTACCCTTTGCAATGGTTGTCATGGGAACCTATATCACCCCATTACATGAAATTCACTGAGAAACACGTGAAATGTACAGGTAAGCTCTCACTATCCTATACAATGATCACAATCAAATTCAAAATACATTCTACGTGGGACTAGTATTAGTCTTGGAGTGATAGTAAAGTCAGTAGGGGTAAATAAAAGGGTCAAAATGTTAATCAAACTTCAGTACTTGGCAACAAATTATAATCGGAAGTGGTACATAAATTGCTGTCAAACATTTAGCTGTACACACTGAAATAGACCTTTCTCGGCCAAAATCTGATATAGGAATGGCCAAAAAGTTGTCACAAGGTTGGAGTGAACCTCACTCGAAACTACTACCTACAGAGGGCCAATAAAACTTTACAATGGTTGCCATGGTAACCCCCAAGTACTGAAAATCACTGAAAAAAACATGCATTGCACAGAAAATCTCTCTCAAATAAGATTTAAAACTGATTCAAAAAGCATCCTACATTGACTGGTAATCTTAGAATGGTATCATCACAGAGACAATCGGGATATATAGAAAAGGGTCAAAAGGTCATGAATGCATAAATACAATATAATGTTTTTTTACAATGTTTTTATTTTTTTTCGTCAGTGTAGGCCATCTTGTTGTTACAAAAGAGTATATCAATTGCACTGCCCTATGAGGAATTTCTGGAGGCCCACATTAAGGCCGTTTAGACAGAACAATGTGGGAATGGCTAAGAATTGAGATTCTTATCCATAAGGATGAAAATCCATCCCCGTTTTTTCCAGGTTAAGTTTGACCTAATAAACAAAAGTGCTTTTTTTAGTCTTGAAAACGCCGGTCTGCGATAAAACAGCGTCCGTACACGTTCACATGTGCTGACCAGTCATCCATGCATGCTGTGATCATTGCACAACTCCCTATTCTTGGCCACACTTTAGACACATACGAATACTGACCACGCGTCGGATTAACCATTTGACTGCTACTGTTCAAAGTGAAATAAAAAGTAACGATCCGAGGTATAGTCCCTATGATGATTCTGTTATACCACGCTATATAATATATGACAATCTTGGTATACCGCGGTATATGATGATCTTGCTATACCGCGGTATATGACGATCTTGTTATACTGCAGTAAATGACGATTTTGTTATATCACGCTATATGACGATATTGGTGTATAACGGTATATGACGATCTTTTATACCGCGTATATGATGATCTTGCTATACCGCGGTATACGGCGATCTTGTTATACCGCGCAATATGATGATCATGTTATACCGCGGTATATGATGATCCTGTTCCATCACCTTATTATGATGATTCTGTTAAAATACGCAGTTTGTGAGCGGTATGTGGTCACCATGTTACCGCGGTATAGAAATATAGGCCACATTATTTTGTAAACAGAGACATTAAATTATTTTAGATGATTAACGTGGACCACCCTGCAATAATCGTCTGGTAAGTGTGTTTTTTTTATCGCCAATAGCCTAATTGAAGAATGACATGTAGATCTTTTGATGATTTTCCTGTTTTGCAACTCACCTGTGCGATGTTTTGTTTGTGCAAGATCACAGCAAGGAGGACAATAACAATTGTTGCGTGTATGTAACACATTTAATAAGTAGGCCTACATATTTTCTCTATTTAATCGCAGCTGACAGTTAATTGTCTGGACGTCTGTGTACATTAACAGTATTGGAGCTTCACAGGGCTCCCATTGGGACGGCGAGCCACACAACATATACAGTCCACTCCACTCTGTACGCACAATGCAGGTGATAACAGTACAATGCCGGGGCAACTTCTCAAATCAAATCAAATAAACTTTATTTCGAGAGGGCACTCTCGCGATGTTGATCCAGCATTGAAACAGCATTGTGCTATAGTTACGTGTGTACGCTAAACTGTTTACATATATTGTGACCTCATGAATCATAATCTGGGAAGCGATATAATTCTAGCAAAGCTCATCGATTCTCAAGGCCTCGTGAATGTACAATACAAAGCCCACCCTCTCATTATACCTGTCAATCAGTTTAAATAACAAACCTTTTTTTTTCGCACGAAATAGAGCAGCGTATTTGTTATTAAAATATCTACTCTAATCACGCACTGTGTGATCCCATAGCATGCACAGGGTCGGTGTAGATCCTTCACGCCTTCCATTCCGGCCCAACGTCGCCCTTCAATCTGTTAACTACAAATGAGGTGATTTCATGGAGCACAAGATGTCATAATATCTCGTGAGTGTTAATACATAGTTTAATATCTATAGATAGATAGATATTTTTTTTAACAAAGTAATATATGTATGTTATAAACATTGTAATCAGGAGCAGTATTGTAATCAGAGCAGTATTGTATAATTTGCAGTTCTCAATATGGTATAATGCGAAGTACGTGCCCTATTAAATGACCCGAAATGTCTAAAATATGTATACGATGTGTTCTACTTCTTCCGGGCTGTAATACATTACCGGAGAGTAATAACCATCCGCTTCCTGGAAGTTATAACTTACTGGGCAGTTGTTACTCCACGGTAGGTTAGACAATATTGCTCTGTCACCTGGTAATATCTAGTACATAGTTAGCATATCGAACACCACCGCCTGCATGGTATCTGTATATAGCCTCAGCCTGTCCATATAGGCCTAATGTTTTTACCATTAGCGGTAGAGCGGTCGTCTCGCTATAGCGCGCTTATAACGCCTCCCCGTTTCTTAGACCCCAACTACTGTGGTGTAATTTATTTCAGGTCTGTATCTTGAAAACTCTGGATGCGCGCTCAAGTAGAAGATCAGTAACTCTGCTTAAAAAAATACGACGTCGCGAGCGAAATGCGTCACTTTTACGAGCGCGATATCTCGACCATATAACCATCAATCTTACTGAAAATTTGTGACGTCATCGTAATAACATAATTGCGAAGGAGCTCAATTTTTAGAGAGATCGAATTAGAAATGGACCAAACTAGATGATATAAAACATGTTAAGGTATTTATTGATGTCAGAATCTCAAAATGGTAACATTGTTCCAAAAAAGTTAATCTACTCGTTGGATTCCTGGCACTGCCCTCTCAGCACATACCGCATGATTTCGGGGTGTTGCGTCACATTTATTAGTCTGACGGTATCCGACAGCAATGCTGCAAATAAAAAATCACTTTCATGTTCTATTAGTGATGTGTTTTCTCACGTTTAGATGGATGTATACTATAGATATATTATATATTCAATACATATTCAATAGTTAAAGACTTTTACCACAACTGTTATAATAATATCATAAATAGTTATTAGTTCTTGTAGATCGCGTGTATCCTCGGTATTAAATTGATGTATTATTACATTGATATAAATTCAATTTGAATAAATCTGAAGATTTTTAGTCACCAAAACTGTAATAATAACATTTTCAGCAATAAAAACGAGTGATTCAACATAGAGACAAGTGATCAATCAATCTCATATGTGTTACCTCAGCTGTCCCAGCACCCATCATACCCCCAGGGGATTGTGATTAATTGCTAATTCTGCTTGTGGTGTGCCGAATAATTTCATATGGCCCTGGCTATGTGTCATTCCTACCAATATCTGGTAAATACTGGGTCAACGTCCGATCACTGGGAGCTGTGAATTACGCCTGCACAATGAATGAAATCCTAAATTATATATAATATAGACATTCAATCTATGTCAAATATCAGGCAGTATGCTGATGTCATTTAATTCAGACTGACGTAAATAACAAAATATACATCCAAATATGCTAATGTTACACGATCATCACAGAGTCAAACATGTATGTAGATAAAGTTCAAAAATAAAATATCAGTTTTGATTGTTCAAGAAGATGTACTGCAGTATTTAATAACAGAGAAACAAATAGTTTTTTTATATGCATGTTATGAATAGCATGAATATGAATCAAAGTGTATATGCATGTCAGAGTGTAAGCACTAATATTATACTCTGATGAAAAGTAGCATTATCATCCGATACATAGTTGATCGCATACCACATATTGGTAGAATGTTCGCCCAATGTCTACGTGGGCTGAGGGACAAGTCATTTATTACACTTACCGGGGGGTAACCCAGATGTTTCTCAGTGATGTAGTATAGGCAAAGCAGAGTGATACACACACACACACACTATGCTATACACACGCAGATGACTACTATGCCTCAAAAGATGCTATACACGTAGATGACTACTATGCCTCAAGAGACAGTGAATTAATGATGGCCCACTGTCTGCGACACTGGCCCGCTGACCTACACCACAAATGGCTCCGCTTAACCCTTAACTAGGTCTGTATATATACGTTTCGTGCTTTTAGATCAATGGTAGAGTCCCAACATAGAATTTGTACACAAATACATTAACAGCGGTGGCTATGTCTATTGCGAGTGTTGTTTGTTGGGATATTTCGGCGTATACAATAATATATTCCCAGAAATCACAGAGCTATGAGTGTTATCACAAAGCTGGGCCGATCATCATGCTATTAAACAGCTATTGACCATTGTCATGATCACTGTTTTGAACAAATTTGAACACTAATTGAATATATACTAAAGCACACAAAATTTAAAATATGAAATCCATACATTTAATAGCCAAACAACATGAGTTAATGAGAAGCACACAGAATACTGAACAAAACCATTGGAAAAATTACCCAAATAAAACCAAAAACTTGAAAAGAAACAAAATTAACTTGAACGACAGGCGCCATCACTGACACTCCTACCATCACGCCTCACCAATAGCGCTATTTAATAATAGCAGGAAGGTGTGCAACACATAGATAGATAGACCATCTTACAGATATATTGGTTGACATATCTGTAATCACGTGATGTCTATCTCATTTACTGATGACTAGACATATTTTGTAGGCTATATATTAGACTTCAATTTTTACATGAGATTATATACGAAACGTACTCCAGAATAGGTAGCACAAGTGTATTTTATACAACTGAATTGGGAAAAGATCTACAGGTACAGATTATTTCATACAATGGTGACATAGGAATTGATATTCGGAAATGGTGTTTATCATCATACTCAAAGACATTCCCAACAAAACATGGTATTCGACTTAATTCACAAAACTGGACAAGATTTGTAAAAAGAACAAACGGGCATATTTTTTTCGATGAAGAAAACGATACATTTCACATGCATATATGCGGTGGAATTTATATTTCAAGATCCCCAAGACTACAACCTATTCATATTCGTCAGTGGTACATGGAAAATGGTGAAGAGAAACTGAGTAAAACTGGTGTGTGTATGATGATTAAACAATTTAAACAACTTATTGATAGAGAGAGTGAAATTCAAAAGAACCTACCAAATGAAGCCAGAGTGTCTCCATGTTATTTAGATGCTGATCACCAAAATCAAGAAGGCTATTTTATGTGCAGATATTGCACACCTTTGGATTTCATCAGACAATGTAGTTTACGAAAAATTCAACATCATTTTTAGTTAAGTGATCAGACTTGTTGACACAGCAGTTATATTGTGGTTAAACCTTCCTTGATGACTCACCACAGGGGCTGAGAATCGTCAGCTGGTTGGTATAAGACAGTGGGTCTGGTTCTTGGCAATGTAGATAAAAAAGGAAACAACCACGGATGTTTCATATGTACTCTCTGACAGTGTGAAAGTAGCAATTCGTCAAAAGGACAAGAGCTGTTATGTTGAATTAGCAACAGAAAGCAACAGATACTTTATATCATCAGATGTGTGGCTGAAAACTGATTGGATATCTGAACTAGATCATAGCCTGGATACTAAGGTGTGTGTGGGGTGTAGAAAATGTGTTGTTCGTAAACCAAATGGACAGATTCTATTCCTAAACAGTCGTAATTCGCAATTATGTTTTGCAATATCTACTATGGAGTGGTATAAGCTACAGGATATGTATGTATCAATCAGTCATGTTTTAGATACTCTGTTGACTAGAGTTTCTAATAAAAATCATGAATGACTTGAAATAACATTGTGTGCTCTGGATTATGTAGTGTCAAACTGAACTTTGATATTCTAGAACCACAGCTATCGAATGTTATTAAGAGAAAATCAACACTTGTACGGAAATGTCGGAAATTACCATTCACATGTATTGTATATAAAAGTGGAAAGTTGATACTTATAGGCAACCCCAGAAAAGTTCTTACAGATATGGATGAATGTCAGCGATTTGGACACACAACTTTACAAAGTTATGCACGGATTACTCATTAAAAAATCGGACATGGACAGTTACTTGATGTGAAACTTGAAACAGTTACTGCAACACACGACTTTGGTTTTCAGTGAACTTTATAACAACATAGTAGGATCTTATGAGCCAGACATTTTTCCAGGATTTATGATTAAACGTCATAATATACATTTTAATGTATTTACTAGTTGAAAATGGCTTGTGTAGGTTTAAAAACATCAGATGATGATATAACAATTGTACAGCCCTTGATTTTTTAAATTGAATTATTCATGTACACAAATGAATGAATAAAAAACTATGTATTTGAAAAAAATGTAGTTGTTGTTTTTTTATCAGAGGCAATACTATGAACTAAGCTATAACTATACAGTTTCAATGTTAATTGTTGCAAACCATATTGAGAAACGAAAATAACTGAATAGTGTTTTTGTTAAATGTTTTTTTATTACAAAACTACAAGCAATACAATTTTACATTTTTATAAACATAACCACTGAAATAATTAAACAGAGTTTTTAAAAAGCATCCAAACAGACAAATTTATCAAATGACTTATGCTTACTATTACTAGATGAATAACTTTTCATCATTATTAGTATACAAATTTAAGGAAGAAATTCAATAAAAACTTTCATTATCAGCAATCTATCTTGAACTTAATTCATTTATAGTGTTTTCATAAGCGTGTGTTGATCTATAGTATAGGTAATATAAACAGTACAATCCACACAATATTCACTTTGAAACCTTGTCTTGTTAAATATATATTGGTTATTGTACTTTAACAGGATTGGTTCAAATGTATTAGTCATAACATCAAAATCAGCTAAACTATCAAAGTAATAGCCATGCCTAAGTTCAATCACAACCCAATGTCTTCCAGCTTGTGTTGAAGTTTCCGTGTTAACAATCATTGGTGTGTCAGATAAAGTAATAGTATCTCTAGAGCAGACATGCACATTCAAGTCCAGCTTCCTGGCGCATTCCCGTAATGTATCACTATTCATGTTTCTGAGACTTCATCTGATCCTGATATCTCCACAATTCCACGAAATGTCCCGTAAATAATTACAGTTATGTTATCAGCTAGCTCCTCCTCAAATCTCAATTCAATACAACATTCACCAGTTTCATTGATTGCACGTTTGATTTTCTAATTCTGCGGCAATATCAATCTCGAATATAGCAGCACCCTTGCTAAACTCCTCATATGATATATTGGGTGACTTACCACCTCTAAATAAGGTGCTGTAACAATCTACATAGTTTTTTTTGTTTTAAAATTAGGTTTTAGTTGTTGGTTAGGGATACTTCTATTGTTTAATAAATAGGCTATATGATTAACATTGAAATATTGAAAGTAGAAGGGGTTCGTATCTCTTGAACCATCGTATGCTTTAGTTTCAACCATACACAAATATATTTTGTCTGGTATTTGGCCAGCAAATAGGTTATAGTTACTACGACCCGACTCGTAGGTTTTATCAACACGAAAGGTATTGATGACACTTCTTTGAATTGGATATAATGCGTTATTCATTTGTAAAACATTCATTAGTGTGAAAACATCACGAGCAGGGATCATTTTTATTTTGATGGGGATGCCATCAATTAAAAATGTATCCTGTTTAAAAAAATCTAATTGTAAATCACCCATCAAACCTAATAGCTGACCACCACGAGTAGAGGCTTCTCGTATTCTTAAGCTGATATTATCCAGTGTGCTGGAATGAGTACTGCCAATGTTCTCACCCCTATCTTTATTATACATACTAAGGCGATCTTTGCGATTATCATCATCAATAGAAGAGTTCAGTATTTTGTCTATGATGGCCTTGTATGCATATTAGGGTCCTAATGATTTTATAGTGGTATGTTGAAGGGTAAGGTCCACTTGTGACCACATACTATGTAAAATCTCATTCACTATGCCGATTGATGCATCTGCTGCAATGGGGGCACCTTTAGAATCCACAATTTGGATAGTCGCACGTAATTTTGTACTCTTCAGGTCAATATATGCATTAGTCTCACATCTGACCTCAAAACTAATGGTTGATCCCTTACCCCACTCAGTTGTAGATTGAATATTCACCCACTCTCTTAATACACTCACATCTGCTAATGGTTTAGAAAAAATTGCCAGCTTGTCGCTGTAAACAGCGTCTGACTCCAAATTCATTTTGCCATGCTTTTTTGACAGCCTTTTGTTGAGATTTATTAGCTCATACAAAACGTTTTTTACCAGTAGCTTTTTTGTTTTTGTCTTTGGCTTGGCATTTTTCTGAACTTTTTTTTTATTACAGATCCCACACGTTTCTTCAATCGTTTGATCCGGTCAATGGTACTTATAACATTTTCAGTCTTAGGTGGGACCTGTGATCCGCCAACCTGGTCTGTATGTTGTGGTTCCGTAGGTTGTGGTGCATTATGCACAGATTTGTGCATAGTTTCAAGCTTGCCTGTGGCCATATCGTGGAAATGTTTAGTCCACACATCTATAATCAGTCTGATATGTACTTGAGATGTAGAGTACAGGAAATAATTGGGTTACCAGTAATTATATCACCAGCTAAATTATACAGTGTCATACGTATATGATCAACTGGTGTACTAGTTGTAATTGGTATGTAAAACGGATTTGTAAATATCACTGAATCGTTCTTGCGTAAATACGGCAAAAATCTTAATACAGGTATCAGTCGATTATTAACAGCGGAGTCTTGACATAGATCACATCCAATGATGGCGTGTAGAGGGGCGTCACTTATAACCTTCAATGTTATGTCTGTTAATGCAATGTGCCATGTACCACCACGTTTTTGACCTATTTCATTGCTATATCCTATAGGTAAATGATATGCACCATTGTTGTTGTTGTTGATCCCCAAGAATACATAACAATCATTCATTTTTATGGTGTTTATTGACAAAATATTGCTGTGTAACCGTACAAATGTGTGGTATCTGGTCAAACAATCACAATAATTACTCACTCGGGATTGATTTTCTCAGCACTTGATGCATCAACCCAAGAATTAAATTTTCTGGGATAATATAACCATTTAACATAGACTTGTTTTACACCACGGTATGTTCTCTTTTTAAGTACATTTTCGATTTTATATACTGTATCATCAGTCACGTATGCCTCTTGTAATTCTTCATTATAAAAACTACCGATAATCAGATCTCCAGCCATATCGGCCAACTTATAGACTGGTACGTTGGATATGGTTTTTTTATGATGAATTACTGTGAATATCTCACCACTGAAATGAATATCATAGACACGATCAAAAGGTTTATGGGTATAACTTACTCGTACTTTATCACCAACATTAAATTTAAATTTTGTGGTCTTTTTTTTCTTTGTACGTAAATAACGTGATAATCGCACCTCATGTGCATTATCATCCGTTACAGGGTTGGGTGCATAACCCATATTAGCATGTTTTGTTTTATTATACGAGTTAACAATGTCGGAAAGTGTTGATATATATTCTGGGGTGTTTTATAGACCATCTGTTGATATATTTTACGTTTTAGAGTTTGAATAACTCGTTCAGCCAGGGCAGCTTTATAATCATTCCTAGCAATGTAATGACGAATAAAGTTGTTCTTTAAAAATGATTGAAATAATTTATTTGTGAATTCAGATCCCCCGTCAGTACGCAATGTTTCAGGTAAGGTGGTCAATTATGAGAAAGCGTCAACAATCATCTTTACCAGTTTTATTTTTCAGTGGTGAAACTTGTAATTGTCTAGAAAAAACATCAATAATAATTAATAAATATTGTACATCATTATTGTCAGAAGCCCATTGGCCAAAATAGGCCAAGTCTGCATGCCATTGTTCATTTAAACTGTTTGCAATAATAGAGCCTTTGTCAAACTTATGACGAGCCATACGATTCATTGTGTAAACATCCTGACGGTTCAACCATTTTGTAACATCTGCTAGAGTAATGTTAACACCATTTTTTCTCAATGATTGGTATATTTTAACAGGTCCTTGAAAACTACCTGCGGCACCTGGTGTGCAATATACATCAGCTATTTCTTGATCCGTCATTTCTGTTTCTGTCTGCGATATCTTTGAATCCACTCACGTCTATGTGAATTTGAAATTAATCCAAGTGGTACATTTGATTCCGCTAAGGCAGTATAAAAACCTTCCTGTCCATCCGGTGAACAATTTATAGAACTTTTTATACAGACTCCTATTAGGTCACTGATGTGTGACATGTGACATGTGACATCCGTCCAAACTTTTCTGTTGAAATGACACCACACTCATCCCACGTCACACACCTACATTGTTGTAAAAATTTAACCAATGCAGTACCTCTGTACTTATATGTTTTTGGTAAGGGTTGAACAATCGCATCAACAGATAATAAATCAGAGTCTGGTATATCATCATCATCATCACCACCATCATCATCACCATAGACTTCACTCACAGGTTCAATGCTTTCTGGATTGGTGTAATCCGGTTCGGTGTAATCTTTATTATTAACTAGCGAGATATATTTTTCAAGTGGTATTGATATCATCCTCCGAGATTCTTCCATGATTAACATTCACAGAAGCATTTACGCTGGCCATACTTATAGACTGCTTTGAGTCCATGCAAATATTGACAACAACATCATCCAGGTATGGAATCGACATATATGTACACACCGATCTTACAGGATTTGGTTCTTCTTTGAGCACTGCCCTAATTTTAAAGGTTACACTAACCATACCTAATATTAGCAGTGAAATCAGAGATCCGATTAGTCCAACACGACTGGCTACAGTTTTGTGGTTTACCATACTGACAAATTTTATTTTACCACAGGGCAGCTATCGCTTATAGTAAATAGATAATCAGATATTCTCCTGGGAAAATTCGTGTACGAATTCTGTGTTTTGGGTTACTCTGACGATTTAAATCGATTACCATATAACCATATGATGTTTACATCATATTCTTATATGCGTGTGTAAAAGCATGTTGATTACCGGGGTATAACTGTGACCCTATTCGCATCACGAATCTCTAATATTTTCAAATAATATCAGTTAGGTTGCGTTTAATGTAATCGCTCTAGCGAATTTGCCTTGATTATATAAATTGTGAGTGATGAAAATACAACTTATATTCAAATGATGACAACCTATAGTAAAAAGTTTTTGTTTTATGGCGTCAAGAATTATTAAGGTATGTTCACTTTTCCAGGTATCGATATCTTATGTTCTTGGCAAACCATTATGAAATATGATATCTGTTGCATCTTTCTCAATCTGAATAAAATAAGGCTGCCACTGTCCATAGCAATAGATTATCTTGACGGGTGGTACACCACCATACCACATTCCATCGTTATTATCCATTATTTTATGAACAAAACACAGTTGCACCTGCAATGATTAAACTCGAATTCACCTTGAATGGTGTTAAAATATTATTGCAACACCAATCCATTTTAGATTCATTTTGATATATTTGATTACTAATACTTTTAGATATCACGACAACTCTTATAGATATATCAAATGATCAACAAAACGTATCTATCAATGTAGTCACTTTTCTAATTTGTGAAACTAAATAACACATTTTCATTCATATAACAACACAACAACGTAATACGTACAAGATGATGTTTTTATACATTTTACAGTCAACTTTAGGATGTGAATAACTCCCCTGATATATAAATGGTTAAAAATGACATACATTCTCAAGCCGCATTAACAAATGATGAGTACTAATAGCCAAAATGGAATAGTTTGTTTACGGAGTACGATGTACTGCCAATGCATTTCACCTCCAGAAGTTTAAATAACTTGCAAAAGACAAATTTTGTTGGTGGGTTGGTGTTTGTGTACGGTTTTTAATACAACCATAGTATTTAGACGTTCTCTGCTCGTTTTCAGTACCATTTTCGAAAAACGCCTAGTACATATGAAACACAATGCTGTTGTGCAAATCTCATTTTTCTGATGAAATATTTTTAATATTGTATTATTTAAGTGAAATGCTACTGATTCTAAACAACCCTTTAGCATATTTGGATGTATACTTTGTTATTTACGTCAGTCTGAATTAAATTACATCAGCATACTGCCTGATATTTGACATAGAATGAATGTCTATATTATATATAATTTGGGATTTAATTCATTGTGCAGTCGTAATTCACAGCTCCCAGTGATCGGACGTTGACCCAGCATTGTCCAGATATTGGTAGGTATGACACATAACCAGGGCCATATGGAATTATTCGGCACACCACAAGCAGAATCACAATCCCCTGGGGGTATGATGGGTGCTGGGACAGCTGAGGTAACACATATGAGATTGATTGATCACTTGTCTCTATGTTGAATCAGTCGTTTTTATTGCTGAAAATGTTATTATTACAGTTGTGGTAAAAGTCTTTAACTATTGAATATATATAGAATATATGATATATATCTATAGTATACATCTAACTAAACGTGAGAAAACACATTACTAATAGATATACGATGTGTTGCGGGATTTTGTACCCAAGGGGTTAATGTAATGTGTTTACGGTACTTGGTTTGAGAGATATAATATATGTTGGGCCAATGTTGTCCCAACGCCAATAATAATGTATCTGGTTTACTGTATGACATGTGAAGATATTTTGGGCCAATGTTGTCCCAACGTCAATGGTAATGCCGCCCTACATGCAAGATGCCTACGCGCAGAAGGCCTACCTGCAGAAGCAGTGAAGCATGAGTGACTCGGGATGTATGGCAATTGTAGAGAATGTATGATTGTGTACAGCTGAGGTTTTCTGTTAAATATGCTTGTATCAGCGTCATTAGGCAATACTTTTCTGTTTAGGCTCTCGCGAACAAGACCTTTTTAAATTGGGGCCATACCGTGTTCCGGCGTGAGTGTGACTACTCATGAGGTAACTTGAGGCACTGACGTCGTTAGTCCATTTGATCATCGCGTTCTGTGCGACCTGGAGGATAGACGAAGGAGACTGAGAATCGTGGTGAGTGTTCTCTAGATTTTACTATGTAAACCTCACCACGATGATCACTGATCTATTGTCTATTTTCCAGGTCGCTGGGGTTTGGGTATTATTGTTTTTATGATTTTGTTGTGTGTGCTGATGAATGACTGATGTGTGATTGACATAACTATATTATTGTTAACGAGAGTGTCATATTGTTAACATTGATATTGATGTTTCATATAGTTTAGTAATTTTGGTACATCTTTGCGAGATAAGTAACTAATTCTCTTTTATATTGTTCAGCATAGGATTATTTAAATTTATCTTTGAAATGGTTTAAGATAACATTTTATGAGAATATTATCTGCGTTAACCAGGCATTTTGCGTAATTGTCAAACTCTGAATCTTTATTGATATTTGACGCATATTAAAGTTTGCTTCTCTTTTTATATTCTGGACCGTTGAAGATAGAGTTTATCGTTATACCACATTGTACTGTTTGTATGATTCATGAAATTAAAATATCAATGTATGTGAATTGTTTTGTTCTTATCATTACCGTCAGTTCAACCTCGTCTGTCTCATATTAGTCTTTTTGATCGGTATGTTACGTCCCAAATTTTGATCTATCTATTTCAGTAATAATCCCCTAGTGTAATTCCATCATAACACCCCGTAACAGATGTTAAAAGTAAACTGTTTTTTTTTTTGCAAAATGTGAATATATATTGAATATATATAATATATATATATTATATATATATATATACATCCATCTAAACGTGAGAAAACACATTACTTATAGTAGTACCATTTTCGAAAAAACGCCTAGTACATATGAAACAAAATGCTGTTGTGCAAATCTCATAATTTTTCTGATGAAATATTTTTAATATTGTATTATTTAAGTGAAATGCTACTGATTCTAAACAACCCTTTAGCATATTTGGATGTATACTTTGTTATTTACGTCAGTCTGAATTAAATTACATCAGCATACTGCCTGATATTTGACATAGAATGAATGTCTATATTATATATAATTTGGGATTTAATTCATTGTGCAGTCGTAATTCACAGCTCCCAGTGATCGGACGTTGACCCAGCATTGTCCAGATATTGGTAGGTATGACACATAACCAGGGCCATATGGAATTATTCGGCACACCACAAGCAGAATCACAATCCCCTGGGGGTATGATGGGTGCTGGGACAGCTGAGGTAACACATATGAGATTGATTGATCACTTGTCTCTATGCTGAATCAGTCGTTTTTATTGCTGAAAATGTTATTATTACAGTTGTGGTAAAAGTCTTTAACTATTGAATATATATAGAATATATGATATATATCTATAGTATACATCTAACTAAACGTGAGAAAACACATTACTAATAGATATACGATGTGTAGCGGGATTTTGTACCCAAGGGGTTAATGTAATGTGTTTACGGTACTTGGTTTGAGAGATATAATATATGTTGGGCCAATGTTGTCCCAACGCCAATAATAATGTATCTGGTTTACTGTATGACATGTGAAGATATTTTGGGCCAATGTTGTCCCAACGTCAATGGTAATGCCGCCCTACATGCAAGATGCCTACGCGCAGAAGGCCTACCTGCAGAAGCAGTGAAGCATGAGTGACTCGGGATGTATGGCAATTGTAGAGAATGTATGATTGTGTACAGCTGAGGTTTTCTGTTAAATATGCTTGTATCAGCGTCATTAGGCAATACTTTTCTGTTTAGGCTCTCGCGAACAAGACCTTTTTAAATTGGGGCCATACCGTGTTCCGGCGTGAGTGTGACTACTCATGAGGTAACTTGAGGCACTGACGTCGTTAGTCCATTTGATCATCGCGTTCTGTGCGACCTGGAGGATAGACGAAGGAGACTGAGAATCGTGGTGAGTGTTCTCTAGATTTTACTATGTAAACCTCACCACGATGATCACTGATCTATTGTCTATTTTCCAGGTCGCTGGGGTTTGGGTATTATTGTTTTTATGATTTTGTTGTGTGTGCTGATGAATGACTGATGTGTGATTGACATAACTATATTATTGTTAACGAGAGTGTCATATTGTTAACATTGATATTGATGTTTCATATAGTTTAGTAATTTTGGTACATCTTTGCGAGATAAGTAACTAATTCTCTTTTATATTGTTCAGCATAGGATTATTTAAATTTATCTTTGAAATGGTTTAAGATAAAATTTTATGAGAATATTATCTGCGTTAACCAGGCATTTTGAGTAATTGTCAAACTCTGAATCTTTATTGATATTTGACGCATATTAAAGTTTGCTTCTCTTTTTATATTCTGGACCGTTGAAGATAGAGTTTATCGTTATACCACATTGTACTGTTTGTATGATTCATGAAATTAAAATATCAATGTATGTGAATTGTTTTGTTCTTATCATTACCGTCAGTTCAACCTCGTCTGTCTCATATTAGTCTTTTTGATCGGTATGTTACGTCCCAAATTTTGATCTATCTATTTCAGTAATAATCCCCTAGTGTAATTCCATCATAACACCCCGTAACAGATGTTAAAAGTAAACTGTTTTTTTTTTTGCAAAATGTGAATATATATTGAATATATATAATATATATATTATATATATATATATATATACATCCATCTAAACGTGAGAAAACACATTACTTATAGCACACGGAAGTGATTTTTTATATGCAGCAGGCTGTCGGATACCGTCAGACTAATAAATAACACTCTGCTCACACTGAGAAGCATCTGTGGTGAGATGATTAACGATTTGTCGCTCTGCCAATGTAGACATTGGGCAAACATTCTACCCTATATGTTTGCAAAGCAGAAGTGATTCTCTTGATGTGTAACACAGACTGCTTGAATATGAGATTGATCACATGTCGCCATTTTTGAATCAGTCGTTTTTGTTGCTAGGATTTAGCTAATATTATCTCTGGTACACCTCGACTTTTTATATATATTGAACACATGACAAATGTTACCAAAAAGATTAAAAAAAAAAAGCTGTTTTTAAGATATTTGGTGTAAAAAAAAATATGAGACCCGTAACGAAAAAAGTTAGAAAATAAGAACATTATAACTTCAAAAACAATAATATTATAACCGAAATCTAATTTTAGGATAATATTTGAGTAAAAAAAACACACCAGTTAAATATTGGTGTTAAAAAATATTAAGCTTGTAAAAATCCACATAAAAGTCATAAAAAGATATTTTTTACAAATTTTTTACAAAATATTTTGTGCAAATGTTAAAACAACTTGCAAATTTTGCTGGTGGGTTGGTGTTTGTGTACGGATTTTAATATGTACCTTGTAAAACAGCATTAAAAACATCCAATTCTAGTGTCTCCATCCTACCCAGGGGAGGGGGTGGGTGGTACCCAAATCTGGAATGGTTGTGCAAATGTTAAAACAACCATAAACCAATGTGTCTCTAAAATTTCCGTGTTTCCAAAAAATGTCTTTGTCTTCAAATTTCGTGTCTCCAAATCTGGAATGGTCCTGCCAACGTTGTACCAGAGTTGTATAAGAGTTGTAGTACCCAGTCTATGGGATGCTACCCTGGGGAGGGGGTTGGGGTAATGTATGGTTGAAAAACAATGTTGTTCCAACGTTAGGCCAGCATTGGGGCCATCATTGAAAGCGTTCAGACAACCATGCCGGCATTGACAACCATTATACAACCTTTATCCGTGTCCCCAACCTATATATCTCACTACTACTACAGTAACAAAGATCACCTTGTAGTGGCTTACATAATTTTCAAGGTGGCTGTTATCACTTCTTCACTGGCCAGTTGCTGAGATAACTTTTAAAATCGCTGTGATCACTCCTTCGGTGATCCCAATCACTTTGTAGTGGCTTACATAATTTGCAAAGTCGCTGTGATCTTTTCTTCAGTGGTCAAGATCAATTTTGTAGCTGCTGAGATAATTTTTTAAATCGCTGTGATCACGTCTTCGGTGGTCAAGATCACTTTTGTCATGGCTAAGATAACTTTTACAATGGTTGTAATCACTTCTTCGGTAGTCAAGATCACTTTGTAGTGGTTTAGATATTTTGAAGTGGCTGTGATCACTTCTTCAGTGGCTGCTAAAATCACTTTGTACTGGCTTAGATAAATTTTGGAGTGGCTCACACCAGTTTGCTAGTGGCCAAGATCACCTTTGTAGTGGCCAACATAACTCTTAAAGTAGCTGTGATCACTGCTTCGGGGGTCAAGATCACTTTTGTAGTGGCCGAGATAACTTAAAGTTGTTCTAATAATTTCTTCGGTGGCCAAGATCACTTTGTATTGGCTGAGATAACTTTAAAGTGATTCTAATCACTTTTTTTTAGTGGCCAAGATCATTTTTGTAGTGGCTGACATAACTTTTAAAGTGGCTGTGATCACTTCTTCAGTGGTCAAGATCACTTTTCTGGTGACTGAGATCACTTTTAAAATAGATATAATCACTTCTTCAGTGGTCAAGATCACTGTTGTAGTGGTTTAGATAATTTTAAAAGTGGCTGTTATCACTTCTTCGGTAGTCAAGATCACTTTGTAGTGGTTTAGATATTTTTTTGTGGCTGTGATCACTTCTTCAGTGGCTGCTAAAATCACTTTGTACTGGCTTAGATAAATTTTGTAGTGGCTCACACCAGTTTGTTAGTGGTCAAGATCACCTTTGTAGTGGCCAACATAACTCTTAAAGTAGCTGTGATCACTTCTTCGGTGGTCAAGATCACTTTAGTAGTGGCTGAGATAACTTTTAAAATGGTTGTAATCACTTCTTAGGTGATCAAAATCACTTTTGTCATGGCTGAGATAACTTTTAGAATGGTTGTAATCACTTCTTCACTGGTGATGTGAAATTTAAGAAAACCATTTTTGATAATACATTTCGGGAGAAGTCATGGATTTTACGGCGGACATTTTGAAATTGACCATAATGATCAATTACTCGGATAATCAAACATTGGTAACCTAATTCTGACTTAAGGGATGTATCTGAACCAAGTGGTACCGCTCATGGAGAATTTCGTGCAGAAACGAGCCTGTTGTCATAAACTATATGCAAAAAAATGACAATTTTAAAAAATTGCATTTTGCGATATATCTACAATATCCAAAATCGCTCTTCCAAGTACTGCAAAATTATATATTTTTTATTATTTTATCTCCACAAATATAGAAATATAGAAAAAACTAAATACAACAATATTTGATTTAACTGGCCCAACATTGTGATAGAGTGAGAATGGCGCAAAAATCATATTTAAGCGAATAGTTTCTCTAAAAATCAGGTAGGTGTACAAAAGTGTCAAATTCTCAGCCCGCCCCCATTTCCGGCAATGTCATCAACCAGATTCTGAATCTAGAGATCCCTGAGAACAATTCTAGATATGTGGACAAATGTTGTACCGCCGGTTTAGGTACCTCGAAAATTTTGTCCCTCTGCTGCTGTACTATATCGGAGTCACACAAGGATAAGTCAATTGATGATGCAGATCCAGACGAAGGATGAAAGTAGGTTATTGAATCATCATTTAAAATGCACAGGTTTTTGTCCGGAAGGAAGTACCCAATTATTCTACTGCGTGGGTTCATGTCCCTACCGTCCCATTTGTTATGTTATGGTGTTAAGATCACCCAGTATCATGAAGGGTTTAGGTATTCTTCGACATCTACTGGGCGGTTAGGTGGTGAATAAGCAGAACATTTTAGTCATGGACCTGTGACACTTCATGTTAGCTGCCACAGCCTGTAAGTTAGTGTTTAACGTGATATGATTGTGTGGTGTTCCATCTTTGTAAGAACTGAGATCTAAACACACATTTCCTAAATTCTGGATCCGCCCTTGATTACCATTTTGAAGATAAGTAATCAGGGGGCGGATCTAGAATTTGAAAAATGTGTGTGTGTGTGTTGGGGGGGGGGGGGGTTGATGGAAATTTCGCTGGCCTCCAAGCCAAATCTGAGTGAAGTTTTCTATTGTCAAATAATGATTTTTGGGCAATTTATAACAAGTGATGTTTGGACATTTTAGTTTATTAGAAAGATGGCAGGACCCCCCCCCCCCCGACCCTCCTCTGGATCCGCCACGGGCTATGTGATTGATCAGCATCGCATAACGTGATGTATTTAAAATAACATTTCAATAAGCTTGGTACTACGTGACATGATGTCACCTACATGCTCTCTTATTTTTCACTACATGACGCCATGTCACAAACGTGATTTGCTAATTAATTAGCATGCCTACTTAGCATAAGAAAATAAAAAATTAGCTCTGCCTCATCTATCAACACACTGCCCGAGTATCTCTCTGCCATATACATTAAAGGAAATCCGGTATTTTATCCCTTTGATTCAAAATAATATTTCTTGTAAAATGTCCCTGTAATTCTGGAAATACTTATATATGCTATTACTACCCGGTTATACTAGCCTACGCAGTCTGTGAATCCAAGGGGAATTCCATTGATATTTTATTTATATCATTGTGGATCAATATTTAGCACACGTTACCAGTGCTTACGTGCATGCATGTATAATGCATCTATCCATATGACTGCAATGTGCGTCACGGAATTTTCCAACAAACACAAACACGTTGGTCTTATGTTCATTATACTGCGACGTCGGTCCAGCATTAGACCAACCTATATAGGGTGTTAGCTAAAACACCAATCCGTATAACTCGGGTCGATGCTTGGTGATTCAGCCGTACAAAGGTCAAAAGGCAGTATAACTGACTACGTTTCACGTTTAGTCAGGTCCTATTATAATAGTGTCGTTTTTTAGCATAAGATTTTCCGGGTGGACAAACGCACAGGTTCTCTAAGGGTAAATAATGAATTTTAGTCGTTGAGCCTACTTACTTACGGAAATCCAAAATTGCCGCCAAAATTAAAATATTTTTTGTCCAATTATTATACTCATCCCATCTCTAACGATCCTGTTATAAAATGTCATAAAACAACAGCTCTTTTTCGATTAAATACAGTAAATACGTTGAATCAGTGCTAGTTTAGTGTTGGACCAGCGTTGTAGACGGTGGACCAACATTAAGCCAGCACTGATTCAACGTGTTTACTGGTTGTCCACATAATATGGGGTCATGTGTCAAACATGCAAATTTATACCTAACCCTTGTCCTGTTGATTTTCAGTTGGCATATGCCATGCATTTTTTTAATAATACTATTGGGTATGCATTTTAGTCCACCATAAAAAAATTGAGAGACATCGTTTAAACTGTATGATAGCTAAAACGTTATGGTCCAGGCCTGATACTTTGAAAAATAAAGAATGGCAATCTTGGGCCAGCGGCATAAACGGTTGGTACTGCGTATTGAATCCATGTAAAATTCTGCCTCAGTACTGATCGATCGATTTGTTAAGCACACATACATAACATGACACGAGAGTGAGTGTGTGAACCATTCTGATAGAGAAATCTGTAGACATTTTTCATGATAACGGACACAAATTAGTGGGTCCATTAATCAGTTTACATTCAAAAAATGGAGAATTTTAAGGTACCACTAGTATTTGTACTACTGTTGAGTTGCATGTGTCCAGCATCCGCTGAAGAAGCTCCTCATGACGTTGAATGGTGAGAATTGAATTAACCCTAAACCTTTTTGAGAATAATAGTTATTGAGGGTTTGTTGTCGTATTACAGTAATATTTAAAACTGATCCATACCCATGCTAGTGTGAATATCTTCTCTATGTTACTGTATGTCAAATAACATTATTCATTTTCACACATTATAAAATATTGCACTCTTTATAAAGCCTGAATACAAGGATGTACATTTCAACTCCGACCTGTATATTCAATTTAATCACCAAGATCGTGTAACAAGCTTACGTGTGGTAGGCCATATCACCATGATTACGTTGGGCTAGTTCTTGCGTTCAAATAGATATTCTTGTGATATAAGTGCCAATGGGACAATGGGATTATTCCTTCTTAAGCAAATTAGAAGCACCTCCTCTAACGCCAATCAAACACATGTTTAAATGATTTAAATGGTTAACCTTTCACGAGGACGGGGGCCCTAGGGTAGTGGTTAGCACCGCTGCCTTTCACACTGGAGTTTGGGGTTCGGTTCCCGGTTTCGGCGGTTTAAAAGAAACAAAAAATGTTTCTTCCTCATCCACGTGTGAAAGTCAGTATTGTGGGGAGCCTCCGTGACCGAGAGATAGCGTGCTCAGCCTCAGACCGCCGGGGCTCGAATTTCGAATCCTGTGTCTGGAGGACAGTGTCATCTCAATCATCTCACAATCCTCAGGAGGTTCTCCTGGCCCAGTTTAGCCTATATGTGCACAAAGGTGGCCTAAAGCCCGACACATTTCATTTTTCATTTACCCTTTCACAAAATTGTAAAATTTAAACTGGTCAATCTGGTTTATAAAGCTTGAACTGGTAATGCACCCCAATATATACCGACTAAGTTTACTAACTTTAAAGATCACTCAAAGTATGTACTAAGATCTTCTGCGAATAACAAATTAGTCATCCCTAGAACACATCACAGATCCTTTTCCTATACAGGCGTAATCATTTAGAATGCACTGCCAGAAAATATCAAAATTGTATACAAAATTCAAACAATAGCATATTAAAAAAAAAAAAAAATTACAATTAAATAATATCTCTGTATATTTAAGCATGGCCATATAACGTATCTATATACAAATTATAGTAAACATATCATTTTCCGGCGTTTTGCTCATCATATTGACTTGTACATATTATGAACGATGTAAATACTGTATTTTTTTGTTTATAATAATCTACGGTATGTATTTTGTCTATTGTATGTTTTGAGGGCTCCGAGGAAGAATGTCAAATACAGATATAATGATATTTATTGTGCGTTGAGTGAAACCGAATGTTAAAAAAACAACTTTTCATTTGGCAAATTACAAAAAATCACCATTTCGAAGCACAAGCCCCCCATTTAACTTTTACCCCTTTCACAGGTAAGCTATGAGAATGAACTTTGTTTTGCTGTTAGGTGCTGGGAGCATGTTTTGGAGCAGGCGTAGCAGCTGCTATTGGATTTTGTGTAGGCCTAGTTGTAGCAGCTCTGCGCGTTTTAGGGAGTGTTGTGGCATCTATGATGTCTGTTGCAGCCATATACTCAGACTCAGACTTGTTTATTCGACATAATAAAAAAACGATGCTGCTCAACACTAAAGCAGCACCTGCCCAACGTTCGTGTCCAATGGGCGCTTTGCAGCTACCACGCTAGTCCAGCACCTCTCCCACACATAGCCGACCCCGGAGTCAACCAGGCAGCTCCACAATAGAAGACAAATACATAATATCGTCGTTGACTGTGCAATATGGCGTGGGGCCATATGCACTTTTCAGTGCTAACGTAGCCATTGAGACAAAAAAATTAAAGTATATTTGCACGAAAAATGCGATTGAAATTCGGCTTATGTATACCCATGGGAGTAATATGGCGTATTTTTTTGTGTCAGTTTCCGCCACACCAGCAGCTGTCTGTATCTTGAGCGTATGTATTTAAGCGCATGCTGTCTGGATCTGCCATTTCAGATACACGAATGATATGCATGTATGTGCCATGCTTCAATCTGAATGATCTTTGTGTCAATTATTTTATTGTTATCACCATGGAAAAAACTGTTAGGACTCAAGAGAGTTATTGCCAAGTTCAGTGCTTGTATTACAATTTGAAAGATCATTTCGCTGATTAAAAACCGAATTTCGGTAAAAAAAATAGAGTTTCGGGTAGGGTCAAACGATGATGATTTTCACAAAATCCCGCCTGGGAGGATTCCTTAGGACTTTTTTTCTGTATTGCAATTTGCTTAATATCGGGCTACATTATGCCTTGATTATTATGGCGTATGTGATACATGCCCTATATATAGTCAGGTCGAAATTCCACAAAACAAAATTCCGATAGGCTTTTTGGAGTAAAAGTATTTTGAAACTTTCATTAACCTAATGTGGATGTCCTGAATTCCCTCATAAAAGAAATCCAAGCTGCATTTTGACTCTTGAGGTCCCAAAATCGCAAATTAAAATGACCACGGTTTTTTATGTAAAAATACAAGATTTACGCTATGTGTATACAAATAAGCATATAAATCATATTGTATTATTGATACATTAGTCACGTTTAAAGTATACAAGAATATTTTTTTTCATCTAACCCTTTGGTCACTAAAAGCAAAATTTATATTAAACACACATCTTATTATTTAATAGCGTAGGTCCCTACTATTTTAGAACATTCGCAATTCACATGTTATGTTGTAGGTTGTAGATTTTCCTTCAACAGAGTTAATCGGTTCAAACAAAGAACATATGAAATATTAAAAATAAATTGTTTAACTCTTTTTTAAATTACTTAATCGTGAAGTCATGTTATTAAGCTAATTTGGGTGCTCCGAAAGCAAAAATATTTGGTTTGTGAGGCTCTGTTTTGACCCTTTAATCACTAAAAAACATTTTAGTTGGAATTACTTGTTTCAACTTTTAAGTGAATGAAAACCCAAATACATATGTATTTTACTAACAAAGCCCGATATAAAATTGAATTATTTCTATTTGCGATACTTTTTCACCGTTTAATAAAATCAATTCCGATGGGTCTTGTAGCGTCGCCCGTACTAATCTCAACATTTGTACAATAAGCATAATCTTACGCATCCCCAGAACCCATGTTAGGAATATGCGGAAGCGAAATCCTTTTTACTAAAAGATTGCCACCAATACAACACTAAGATGTGAGCTAAAATAGCTGGTCATCAGATGGAAATATAGTATATTGTATGTGCCTTCTATACAATTATTAAATTATTAAATCAGGGTAGTCGTTCTTATGCTTGAATTTTCAGCGCATGATGTGTTACTAGGCTAGTCGATTAGATGAGACCTGCGGAAAAAAAATCATCCTATCGAACTCTTCGGTATTATATTGTAAGATACCCTATCTGCCCCACAAAAAAGTCCCGACAAAAATATGTTGGGTAAACAATTCGGCGGCACTTTGAAATTTTCACTAAATTAACGTTATTTTTGCTCAACCATCTACCGTGAATATTCTTTAAACAGGAATTTAAATTGATGTATACATTAGTTTTCATCACTAAAAACCTCTACATGAATGCTGAAGTAGCTAGGTCGTCACGATTCTCTGATAACACATCATGGACCCACCCGCATGCGCAGCATGTTCAAATGTAAATATTATTGATCAGTAAAGAAAATGACTTAGCTGCTTTTAAATATATATAAAAATAAATATTTTATTTTACGAAGAAATTGTGTAATACAAGTTCCTGAAATTAAATAAATGGGGTTTTAGGCCATCTTTGTGCGCATATAGACTAAACTGGGCCAGAAGAACCTTCTGAGTATGGTGAGATGGCACTGCCCTCCAGACACAGGATTCGAAATTCGAGCCCTGGCGCTGAGGTCGAGAACGCTACCTCTCGTTCACAGAAACTCTCCGATTTTCCAAGCAGGCAGCTTTAACCACTACACCAGGGCCCACGCCCTAATACAGGCTTCTAACAAAATGAAAATAAAGCATCCTAGCTCGAGATGTTGATTTAATGTTAATAAATCAGCAAGAAAGTCTATAAGTTTTACTTTGTTTCTGTTCGATAAAAATGCTTCTTGATTCTTATGACACATTGGCGGTAACTGTGATATCAGCAGATATCTTTCCAGATCTTCACAGGTGATCTTTTATGGATGATCCTTCATATCCATTAAACACAACATAACAAAAACAAAAATTATTCGACAGAAATGATTCGTAATCAATAGCAAGTTCTTGATATGTCATATTCTGTTTACATCGAAAGTGATGCAAGAGCCATCCACCATATATCATTTTCATATGATCTTGGTAACCATGGTTCACCTCATTACACAGATTAGTTAGAATTTTTTAAGCACCCTTGCAAATTCTGATTTGTCATTTCTTTCAAATCATCTTTAAAGAGTTATGTTGATATGGTTGAAAGTCACCAAGTCTTCAAACTGTCGTTTAGCAAGCGCAGTGCAACACATAATGAGCACAGAAGGTTCAATATGAATATTATTTTTGTCCACTTTAATGCGTGTTTGCAGGTTTTGAAGAGTTTTAACATGGTCCGACTTTTTTTATTTTCGCACTTGTTACCGCTACACTATCAAGTGACTTTTGTATTTTCTCACCAACCTCTTCGGCCTGGTCACAATTAACCATGTCCTCATCAGTTGCAGTTAGACTTCTGAATACTGATTTTAATGACGACACTTCAACATTGAATAGGTCATGCTGATCAAACAATTCCAGAAGTTTTACCATATCCTTTGTATCTTGTGTTGACCTTGATTTGAGTGCTGGACTCACCTAAGATGGTAGCGATTTGTAAGCCTGGACATCGCTTTATGTACAATAGCACACTCATTTCACAAACCCACTAGTGCCTTATCCTTTCAGTCATGCCACGGCCTCTCGTAAACCCCCTTGGGATTTCATAGATCACATGAAAACTTGCTCAATGCATAGATCAGTCCACAAACCACTCCAATATTTGCAGCTCCTGCGTATTGCATGATAAATGTCAAGATTCTTTCGGTGTGACCATGGATGTTTTTCAGATAACTTTCTCATTTGTTTGATGTACAATCTGCCACTTTTGACATAATGTATAATACTTGAAGCAGCAAACAAATTTAGAAAAAGCTCTGAGGTGCTCCCCCCCCCCCTCCAGTGGCAAGTCGTTTCACATTTATTCAAATTCTTAATGACACGTTAATTCTTAATGACACAGTTTGGCAGTGCGTGACTGATTTGACAAATTTATTTCTTACAAATCATACCGTCATAAATGATATAAATGCCGGTCGCAATACACATATTGTTTGTAGCACATGAAATGTACAGTTGCAAATACATATCATATTTCTAAGACAAACCACACTACACAAAAAAAACGATAAATGACTTAATTACGGCTATATAAAGTGATCAAAACAGTGGTTTACAATTAAATGAACCTTACTATTGCTTAATATTTATCCAACAACTTCGAAAATGTTCATCAGATGACACAATATTTATATATTAATTGTAATTTAAAGAAGAGACTAATTCCAAGTTTTGAAGACACGGGGCGTGTTTTATGCCATAATATTACATCAAATTAGAATAATTTTATTATAGTATCTCATTTTCAGCTGATGTAGGCCATATTGGATTTTGCTTTCGACTGTAGGCCTACAATTAATTCACGTACCATATCTAAAAATATCGGAACGTTTTCTATGACCCTTACAATCATATACATCGATAAAAAACAGAAATGGCGGCCATCATTCTCGGCTCTATAGCGACTTCCGCTGACGTTTTTACAAAATATACCGGAACTCATTTTATGCAGAGAACATTTTCGTCCTAGAAACAATAATCAAATCTTGTTGTGCAAATATTGCTGCAGAATGTACTCAATTGTTCTTTAGTAATATTCCATACAAACAAGAAAAAAAACGGAATTCTTAAAAATTTGTCACATTTTAAAAGTGCTGTCAATTTTTTTCCCCTAGGTATATCTTTCGGGACTTTTTTTCTGTGATACTAGATCTATTGAAGAATATAAAACACAAACAAGAGGCCCAGGGGCCTTGACGTTTGTCAACAGCATTGCAAAAAAATCAGCTATAAATGTGTCAGGGAATGTATATCTATACTCTAAGATGCATTATAATGAAAAGATGTATATCCTTTATATCGATCATTGGCATTTATAATATTATGTTCGGTTCTCATAATACATTTTGCTGATTTAACACACGTTCTGAAGCACTGCATCTAATGAAATATGCTTGACAAAGAATCATTTCACAGGACTACAATGTTAATATTACAAAAGTGCAAATTATAATTACACAAGTTAATGAAACATGAAAGGACATCACTATATAATATTTAGGGAGCTGTTATTGCTATGATGATCTGATGTGGTATATAATTCGTTAGCCTTAAGCATTTATTTATATATTCATATATGTTTTCCACAGGATTAATATCATTATGTCAAAAATCGTACTCAATAATATAATTATTATTACAGTTACTACAAGGTATAGATGTAGTTTTTCTGTAATGGCTACACAATTGTAAAACTCCAATTAAATTCAAAAGTACTTATAGTACTTCTACATGATAGGATATCTCCAAAAATATGTTAAGAATTCTGACTGCTAGTGTTATATCAGACAAATGCGTGAATCTACATGAATAATAGTATTTATGATACTAGAAGAAAGGTAGATTTTTTTTCCGAGTGGGACAATTTTTATCATATTGCATTTAATTGTATTGTGTGGTTTGGTACGTGACCTTTCCTTGTCTTTTTTTGTTATTGACACCATCCAAACAGCAGTACCCTAAAATTCATGCTTGAGGATTTGTTTAAATATGTGATTTTAACTGACATAAAAGGTAATTATTGTGTAATATCAGTTATTTAATAACCGGTATATAATATAAGTTCAATATAAATATAATCACTATACATATTGTGTGCGCTAGTGTAGTTTGCCCTGTTTATAAGTTAGCAAACATCAAGTAGCCTATACGACACATCACAGTCACAGACGGGCACTCACCTAAATATGGTAGCAGGGCTTCCTTCTCTCTTGATATCCACAGAAATAATGGTAACACAATTGTCATTCACTCGCTCATTCCTGAGCTACTGCAGCTGGCACATTCCTAATGTTTGCCAAATGCTTTAAAAAGAGCATGTACATTACTCTAAAAGAAAATAGTTCCCTGTTTAGATTCTAGATCTGCAACTGAAATATGTGTGACTGATTATATTAGTGGCGATAGAAATATTTTAAGAAATTTGTTGATAATACAGCAATTTATAGCTTTGTGAATGGAAGAATGGCCCTCAGGAGAATAAATATGTGCACATGCAGACTAAACTGAGGCATAATTACCCAACAAGGATAGTGAAATGAATCAGATCACACTGCCGTCCAGACCAGCAATTTACAATAATTATTCGAGCCCTGACAATCTTGAGAAGCTCGCTACTCACGGTCATAAAGACTTTCCTCAATACTGAATTCCTCAGTGTGTGGAGGAGGAACATTTTTTAAACATCCACGGGGAACGAACTTATGATCTTCGATGTGACAGTCAAACAACATTTACCACTGCACCAGGGTCACCCCTTCATGCTTCTGCAGTGTGCTTTGTTATGAATGGAAGAGAACATCTAGCGTAATCGTTTTTTATCATTTTTTTAGGCATGATCCTGATTTCAAAATAAGTTAAAAGCAGTGTCATTGCATTCACTGATAACAAACACATGTGGTTTGGTGAAAACATCAAATCTCTATCTGAAATGTTGAGGACGGTAGACACATAAGTAGATACTTTTATTCGGTAACTGTCATTAATATAGTATTGAGAAATTGGTGTTAACATAAAATTGTTATCAAGATAATGATGTCAAATAAAAGTATCGTGTGTTTCATTGTATTACCGTGGTTTGTGAAATAATGTCGTATTTATCTCTATTTTTGATGAAGATAATTATATTTCTTGATACCGAAAACATATGATTTGGTGACAAAATCAAGCCTCTATCTGGAATAATGAAGAAGATATGATAAATTTAATGATTGCATGGCGGCCATTTTGCATTTTGCATGATAGTGATGTCAAGTAAAGTTTCCATGTGTTTTGTATTCCTTGATACAGAAAACGTATGATTTGGTGAAAAAATCTCATCAGTCATTTATAAAAAACAACCACTCCAATTGTCATTTACATTCATCATTTCGCAACAGAACTGTGCAATAATTATTATGCCACCCTTTCAATGCGGTTGATTCTATTAAGCATATTCTTTTAACTGTTTCTACCACTGCTAAGCGACACGAAATTTACGGAATGTTGTTATAAAACGTGATTTAATTTCCATTCATTCTGGTATAAGCTAGCACCCTTTTTTGAATAAATACATACAGATAAAAACAATATTTTATTACCATAATCATAATACATGTAATTTATATATATCTAGGCATAATGATATCATTTTAAAATCCACATAGGCCCACAAAATTATTCAAGCTGCAGCAGCATCAGCAGCAGCGGCATCAGCAGCAACCATTTATGTAAAAATAATATCTAAATAATCTCTAAATAACATGTAATTAATGTATAAATAATGTAAAAATATTATCTAAATAATATCTAAATAATATATAAATAATAACATCTCATGCTTTGTAAAACACGCACTTACTCTTGCTGAGAATTGACATTATACAGATCTATAGTGCTATGCTTGTTAATATTTTGAACCATCTATGTAAAATAAACTAATTGACGTCGTGATATGACGCCCATACATCATCTGAGGATGAGTCATCATTCTGACGCTCATGACTCATGTACATTGATGCTCCCAGTGTCAAAACATGACACTCATTTATCACCCATGGAGAGGGGGCAATGATGAGTCATCGTTTTCTGGGGGAGGGGGACCCGCATCAAGACGCAAATTCATCATCTGAGGATGAGTCATCATTCTGATGCTCATGAATCATGTACATTGATGCTCCCAGTGTCAAAACATGATGCTCATTTATCACCCATGGAGAGGGTGGCAATGATGAGTCATCATTTTCTGGGGGAGGGGGACTTCAAACATAAGGGTAATTTATCACCCTAGAATGAATCATCCTGATGACACTAAATTTAAAATATGGTGCCAATATTCAAAGACACTCAGTAATATTTTTAGCCAGCCATTCAAATGTGTGCATACTGAAGGAGTAAAACAATTCTATAAAAATACCCTTGTTTATTGCATAAGATAATATTGATATATTGATATATTGATATATTGATATATTGATATAGTGATATATTGATATATTGATATAGTGATATAGTGATATAGTGATATAGTGATATATTGATATATTGATTAATGTTTGTTTAATATTGAAAATAAAATTAATTTCATATAATATGACAATGACGTGCATTCATCATGCACATTGATGTTCCCATTCTCAAAACATGACACTCATTCATCACCCTAGAATGACCGACCCAATGACCCTAAATATAAAAATGTTGCCATTATGCAGAGATGCTCATAAATATTTTGAACCACCCAATCAAAATAAAGCACTTGGCGTCATGACGCCAATTCATCATCCTTTTCAGGGGGAGGGGGACCCCCTGCGGACCCAAGGGGAGGTGGGACCGTGATGAGTCACCCTTTCCAAGAAGGGGAGGGGGGCCGTGATAAATCACACAAAATGGGGTGGGGGGGACCGTGATGAGTCACCCAAAAGGGGCGTGTCAAAAATCATAATCAAGGGGAGGGGGTGGGGGGGGGCAGATTATGTTAATGTGTCCCCAAAGTCCATACATTACTGCTCCGAGGGACGAGAGAAAAAATAATAATTTCAACTATGAACTAAATATATTGAGTTGAAAACTCAATATATCGAGTTTTTAGCTCAATATATTGAGTTGTCAACTCGATATATTGAGTTTAGAAGTCGAAATATTGAGTTAACAACTCAATATATCGAGTTGCCGACTCAATATTTCTAGAAAACAAACGCTATATATTGAGTTGTTAACTCAATATATCGAGTAAAAACTCAACATAACGAGTTATGAACTTACAACATCGAGTACTTAACTCAATATATCGACTTCTTAACTCAATATATCGAGTTCTTAATTCAATATGTTGAGTTACGAACTCATTATATCGAGTTATGAACTAAATATATCGAGTTATGAACTCAAAATATCAATATATGGGGGTAAAAATAGACATAACGCAAATGTCGCTTCTGGGGCGAAATATTAAAATAAATGAAAATCGTAAAAATTAATAAAAAAATACTAATGGCATCAATATAGCGCCATGTGGAGAACTAGGTCTGTATTTATTGTGCTAAATTGAACATATTATTTGAATATATGAATATCTATTTAATACAAAAAATAATAATTGTGAAATAATGATGATAATTGCATTTGATTATGTAATGTCATGTCTGTAGTATAGCCTCAAATTATTTGTCATCTAATTCCAACCGTATTTTTAAAAAAACTAGACTTAAATGAACGATACCGACAACACACGTATAACACATACCTACTAATGCAAAGTACACAGCAATATAAACCTAGTATTCGCACGATGGAGTTCTATGTGAAATGAACAGGTACACAGGAGTAAGTAGGAACCCACAGTCAATACCACGCTGATGAAAGTCCACGCTTACAAGACAGAAGCATCAATGAGGACATTATGGTAACTCACGCATTGGGAGGCGTCAAATTATTCAGCTAAAAAACATGCGCTACGTAATTATAGACTTGTTTTTCGATTTATCTCAAATTTTACTATAATCGTTTGAAATCCAAATTGAATCCCAAGATTGGTTCTAGTGTTGATACTTTTGTATTTCTGCGTTCAGACTGTTTAGCATATACCTGGGTCACAAATCACCACAGCCGCGACCAATATGTCTCCTCTCCAGTCATCGGACGGAGTGCACATGTCAGAGATGGTCGCCGTCCGATCACTGACGATAGATCAAAAGGGCGATGGCCGGGCATCAGATTATTAATTGGATGTGGTGACGTCACTAGCTCAATTATTTATCTGTGGTTGTTTTAAACAAGATTAAAGTTACAGAAGATAACATGTTTAAGGTCGGGATCAAACGATCAAACAAATAATGTTAGTCATCAAATTATTTTTTCGATCCTGTCCCTATGTTATCATGCTTTCGTGATCTGATATAAGCTTTAACTACCACAATCATGGCGGGCCGGGCGACTGTTGCTCTTGAAATTATGTAATGAGTGGCCCGTTTCCTCTGTTATCAGGCCTCTCAGACTGATGACTATCTCTATGAGGTCGGGTATATTTTTATATTCATAGCAACACAGCGTATATGGTATCATGTAATATAATTGTTTATTTTGTGCGGACAGACCACTTTCATATATTTACATTGCTGTTTAACTTCATTTTCAATAATGATTGCGCCTTTTCTAAACTCATCATGTGCTATATTGCGTGACTTATAGTGGAGCAGCAGGCGGTCTCTAGCTGCAGTATTTAAGGAGTTACCCAGCCACAAAAAGTAACATTATGTGTTATATACCAAATTAAAGCTTAGCACCTCTGGAGTAAGAAAAGTGATAGTGCTAAGTTTGCAGCTTAGAGGGATTTTTGTAATCTGACCTTGACGTACACTACCGTCGGACATAAAAGTGATCAAAATTGTACATGTCAAAATGACTGATACGCCAGTAAAGATATGTATTTGCCTACAGTGTCTACTGAATGCTCTCAATAACCAATAATAATTATAGCCAGCCTTTAATTATGTATCCCGGTAAACACGAAACATCTGTTTAATGTTGGGCCAGCGCTATAGACGGTGATCCAACATTGAACCAATGTTGGGCTATTGTCCCTTTGCTTGCTGGATTAGTAATCAGATATTTTCATTCAATGTATCGATCCTGTAAACAAGAAACACATATTAAATACTGGTTTGATATTGGCACAGCGTCACAGACGATGGCCCGGCAATAAACCAACATTGGATCAACGTCTTGTTTATATGGGTTACCCATTTCCTGACATTGGAGACAGTATATGCCTACATATGTATCTAATTCCATATTTCCAGAATAATATAAGTGATGGTAGAAATGGAGAAAGGAAACAGATTGCCGGAATGTCTTTGCAATAATATTTTATAGTTGCCACTAGAATAAACGTGCATGTACTTATATTTGAAGATGCACGCAGTTTTCGAAAACAAGACTTAGTGCATGGACACAAAATATTGCAAAAGACACGAAATGTATTTATATTCAAATATGAAATGATCTATCTATTCATCTATCTATTCACTATCGCAACATATATTAAATAAATTAAAACATATACAGTTTTATTTTGCACCAATGATGGTATAGCTTATTTAATACATTAATAATTGTATCATAATATTATTTAACGCGGCCTAATTTTATGCATGGCATTAGTAAAAATGGTGGTTTCAAAATCGATTCAACAAGTTTTTTTAGATGGGTATCTACAGGATTAGAATGGGAATAATTCAACATGGAATGCATCATATATATTGTATGAGCTACAAATCTCACATCAGTATGCAATTTTGAATGTGAATTATCACAGACCCGAATTTTTAAAGACACAAGCTGATGTTGTTTAAATATCATAGTGAGCGACAATGTTACTGAAAACATAGGTGCACTCGGTTTTCGAAAAAAAGTGCATACATGCGATTTTCACTGATAAGTGCATGCACGTGTTTACGCGGGGATACGGTATGTACAGTCATAATTTGATCTTTTTAAAAATAAAACATATTTTATTAGATATCACAATAACGTGTTTCTTACAGATGCCAATTCAGATACAGATACTTTTAATGTGGCTGTGATCACGTTGTCAGTGACCAAGGTTACTTTTGTAATAGGTGAGATAATCGCAAAGTGGTTGTGATCACATCTTCCGTGTCAAGATCACTTTTGTAGTGGCTGAGATAACTTTTAAAGTGGTCGAGATAATTTCTTTAGTGGCCAAGATCACCTTTGTAGTGGATGAGATTACTTTCAAACTGGCTATTGGCAATTTAAATCACTGTTTCGGTGGCTGACATCAGATTGTTAGTGGCCAAGATCACTTTCGTAGCTGCTGAGATAACTTTAAGTGTAGCTGTAATAACTTCTTCGGTGTTCAATTTCACTTTTTGTAGTGGCTGAGATAACTTTTAAAGTGGTTATAATCACTTCGTCAGTGGCCAAGATAATTTTTACAGTAGATGGGACAACTTTTAAAGTGGCTGTGGTCACTTCTTTGGTGGTCTAGATCACTTTTGTAGTGGATGAGACAGCCTTCAAAGTGGCTGTGATCACGCCTTCAGCCTAGGCTCCCACTATGTGAAAGGAACATAAAATAATAAATTGAGATACTAGCATTAGATTTTTTTAGATGTGATAAGCTGCACTAGTCTTAATCTACCCTTCTTTTTTTAGAAATAAGCATATCCATCCATATCATGCATTTAATTTAGGCCAGTTCAAAGCTGTTCTGAGGCTAAACCATAAAACTATGATAGGCCTATCCCATATTGTCTTCTTATCTAACTGTACAGTAATATAACAAAAATGACTCTGATCATTTTCTAATATGTTGGAAACGCAGTTTGTGTTTTGCAAACTTATTAGATCAATCTTATAATATTTTAATTGTGGTCACTAACTCACATATTCTTTTAACTGTTCAGTTATCAGCGGTATGCTTATTGAGCGACCTTACAAGTAAAATCAATTTTTCAGTAATGACGGCACTAATTTACATACTATTTTTGCTGTAGCACATCAGATCACTCAGACCATGATTTTGTTGTCTTAATTGACCCTGAAAACATGGGTGTAGATACCATTTTTGTTGTGCGATCTGTGATATTGACCAAGCCATAAATAGATATTAATTTTTCGGTAATGGCGGCTCTAATTTGCATGCTATTTTTTCTGAAACACATCAGATCACTCAAAAAATAGTTTTATTGTCTTCTTTGAATAGCTTTAAATAGTTATAGTTATAGTTAAATAGTTATAGTTATAGCTGTGGTGTATTTATAAAGCGCCCATTCTCAAATGACTCAAAGGCGCTCTTATCTAATCACAATGAATTTCAAATTTTAAAACAAATGTTGGTAGGCTACGCGGAACAAGTGCGTTTTTAATTTTTTCCTGAAGTCAGTGTAGTCGGATATCATTCTGAATCCTTCGGAGAGAGAGTTTCACAGTTTTGGGACAGCTATTGTAAAACCCCGATTCCCAGATGTTGACTTGAATCGAGGTTGTTGCAGCAGGATGGCTCCTCTGCCCGAGCGGAATCCCCTTTTTGATCTGTAGGCCTAACGATCCACCAGGGTACACAGGTAGCTAGATGCCGTGCAGTGCACGGCCTGAGAAGCAAGTGTTAGTGTCTTGTACTCGATGCGCTGCGCTATAGGCAGCCAGTGAAGTTGCATAACAGGAGATTATGCTCTCGCCATGTCACTAACCTGGTGGACGAATTTTGCACACGTTGCAACCTTGAAATTTGTCCTTGTGGGAGGCTTAGAAGCAGGGCATTACAATGATCCAGCCGAGACAAAACAAGAGACTGGACAAGCAGCCGTGTAGCAGTCAGAGTAATGCCTTGGTCACATTTCACAAAAAGGGCCTTCCCGGGCAGTTCCCGGGCTGTTTTTTGCCGTTTTTTTACCGTACCGCACGGGACCCGACCCGTAGCCGTCCATTTTCTTCACCCCGTGCGGGCCCCGGGTTACTTTTAATTCTAACTTAAAAGTAACCCGGGCCCCGGCGAGAAATATACTACGGTTCAATCCCGTAATCTGCCCAGCAGGGGCTCGGCGGGGCCCCTGCCGGGATCCGCCAGGGACACGTGGACAATTTTTAGAAGAAAAGCACGCATGGTACCCGCCCGGGCCCCCTACGGGACCAGGGCAGGAGCCTGTGGGGTCGTGACTTGGATTGTAGGGGACCCGGGCGGTGTTCCGCCGGTGCCTTTACGATGTCCGAGCGGATCCGGGTCGGGACTTTTGTCAGGACCTTTGTATGATCTCAAGGGGGATACACAGCTACTGAGAGACGAGTTTATCAATGTTCAATCGATCAATCAATCATTAAATCAATCAAACAATTTAGGCTACTTCTCATTTTACAAACTGTGTTTGTAACTTGAATCAACTTGCATCGCAAAATGTATAAAAATAGCCCAGTCTTTAAATTTTCCATGCATTTGTGTCGACAGGCCTACTACTAATAACAGCTTATCTAATAGATAAGTCAAGTAAAAAGACATTACACAACCTCGTTTTTATTAATAATTTAAAACATTCTTCCATATAGGGACCTAATACTTTTCTCAATTGAAGGACCAACACGCTGGATCCATCCTGATTAAAGGTTTCAAGTATTCGTGGTGTTAGACTCTGTAAAAATGTCTTGTATTGCCGGTAATGGGCTCTTAGAGCCAACCAGGGTCGAAATCGTTTTGCGGGATTTAATCTGTCAATCTTGCTCCAGGAGCAATGCCACAAGGCCGACGTTGTAACGTCTCGGACTGTTGCAATCCTAATATAAACCTGAGGCCAGATAAATGAATAATGTCAGCAGTATGAATATTACTTTGTTTCGCTTTCTGCACAAAAATAGCAATATCGCGACAGAAAGAAGCCCAAAAGTCGCGACTATACTCTACTCTATCGAATGTCTTCAAGGGCTTTTTATAGTGCACAGTACCACAGACACCACTACACACTCCAGGCCTCTGAACAGATTGGAACACTGTATATGCACAAACTCTATGACGAACATCCCACCCATCCGGAATTCGAACCCAGTACCTCTGCGTTTCGAGCCACGACTGGACCGAATGAGCTATCGGGGCCTGCCAATATTATATTGTCAGCAGCTTGCATCTCCTAGATAATGTGTTTTAATATAAAATACAATTAATAGGGAAACGTCCCTATAGGCCATGCACCCTTGCCGGGACCCCTGAGAGGCCCTGCAGGAACCCCGGCCGGATCCCGTGAGGGATACCTGCGAGCACCGGCCGAGCCCCGGTAACGTTTTCAGAGAAATGAGGACAAGTCTCTTCCGATAGCCGGCCAGGCGCCCGCCGGGACCCGCCATGGCTCCGGTAGAGCATCTGTAAAACTAGATTTGATCATGACCACAGTGCCCGGGGCCCGGCCGTGCTCACAGCCCGGACGGGGCCCTGACTAATTGTGACCTAAGCATAAGGCAGCGTCTGACACGGCGAATGTTTCGTAGCCTGACTGACATAATCTACTGATATGAACATTAAACGAAAATGACTGGTAAAAATGACGCCGATATTGCGAGCTGAAGGGGCAAGTGGGACATTCGATTCTCCGATGGTAATACTATCAACACTGACCTTGTTGGAATTGCCAATGGAAATGATCACAATGAACTCTGTTTTGCAGTCGTTCATCATCAGCCTATGTTGGATCATCCATATGCGTATTTCCTCAACATAGGCCACTATTTTCTTAAGAGCCAATTTCTGATCATTGGTATTGGTGACATAGAAATTTTGGTACAGCATACAGTTGGTAAGCAATACCATGCCGTTCGCAGATGGCATCAATAGGGTTCGTATATAGCGTGAATAGGAAAGGACCTAACACTGAACCCTGAGGTATGCCAAATCGTAGAGGTACAGAGCCAGATTTTGAAGGACCGATGTTTACTGTTTGATGACGCTCCTGCATGTAGGATGCGAACCATTTGACAGCCACCCCGTCGACACATATGCCCTCAAGCTTCGCTAGTAGCAATTTAGGATCTATTGTGTCGAGGCAGCCGAGAGTCAGCTCCAATCAACAGTAATTGACGATGACATGGAGATCTTATGTAGGTTTTTGTCCGAATGTATGACAGGTCCAGGTATGACAGCTGAGGGCGTCGATGATGCAAGACTGGAGACGTTTGCAAGGTGCTTTCACCAGACGGGCATCAACAGTATGTCAGCCAGACATATCGTGTTCTGCATACCGGGTATGGACGGAGAAGCCAAAATTAGGCAGATCTTCTGGAGATACCTTTCACTTTTGCGGAGAGATGCCAGCAGCTGACTAAATTGCGGCTGCAAATCAGAATGTCATGGGTGGTGTAAATGACACCGCTTTGGTCTGGCTTGCACCACACTATGCAGTTGCAGCTGTGAGGTTCAGTCGCACAGCAAGGACAATTATTACCAGGGTTGACGTTGAAATCATGCAATCTGACTGAACCTGTTATGTTCTCTACTGCATTACAGTATATTGCTTCCAAGTAGTTTTATTTCTAAGTATATCTAGTCTATGCTGCTTCTGCCTTAGATGGAGACTACATTTCATGCTAACCAACATGATGTATTTTAACTATTTGTATTATATTTTGTTACATAAGATTTTACGGAATTCTGGAGGTCGAAATTCAGATTCTGCATGGTCAAAAATGTTTGATTTGATACCAAGATCATTAAAATTGCACAAGTTTGGATAAAACTATTAAGAAAGTGATCTTCATGCTGGGAATGGCCGCCATCTTGAAAAATGGCCGCCATCACTTCTTTCCGGAATATTGTTGTGCATAGATCGAGCAGACAATTTTCACCAATATGTTTTTGTACTTTCGTGCATACGGGTAGTCGTAATCAGAAAATAGGTCACGAGCCAAATCAGATGCCTTTTCCAGCCTTACCAGAACAACAAAATAGCCTTGACCTTTGACCTTGACCTCCAATAAATTCTTCTAATGGCATAAATATACTGATGGCTTTTGGTTTGATGGAAATCGACTCAATTATCATAAAATTTGTACAAATATGCGCAGAAATATGTTATTTTTAGATCTGAGTTTAGCGATTGGCGGCTATCTTGGAAATAGGCAAACTAAAAAATTTCCACTGGGTGAAAGTACTCCCGGTGGAAATGATGACTCTAGCCTCTGCTGAGCACAATCAAAATATAAACTTCTGTATGAATTTCAAGGTTAGGTTAATTTTTGCCAATATTCTGCCTGACTAAAAAGCGTTGAGACACGCGAAGTTCAGAAAGTAGATATATACCTAGACACGATAAAGCAAAAGCTTTGAATCAATTTTGGGTTACTGTTAAACCAGTGCCGTGGACGGTTGGTCAACATTAAACCACCATCGCTTCAACGTAGTGTGCTCGCTGAGAACCAGATAAGTATTATCATATTGATAAAACATGAGTAGAATAGGCCTGATACTGTGTATGAGTCATTCCTAATAACGAAGAGGATTTCATATCGGGTCACCCACAGAGCTGTACAAAATCTAGAGAACTGACACAAATGACAGGTTGCTTTTTCAACAGCATGAAGCATTTGAAACTAAGCAGTCTTTGCATCCTACTGCTCAGCTGTCTGTCCCCAACGGCCGCTTCGTCTTCTCAAGATGAATGGTAAGGGTTGCTATTTTATCGAATATTTCTAACACTACCATGATTACCTATTTACCTTTATATGTAGGCATATCATACATGTCAGTATATGATGGAGAACCGTGTGGAAAGCCAATCCAATATAGTGTGGCGTCCCAGCTTTCAAACTCACTTACAGACTGAGAGTTGTTGTCACTAACGTTATGCCTAAGCAGCATCAGCCTATATTATCGCCCACAGTCATTGTGTGCTAGTACATTTCTATTGATTGTCATTACTTATAATCCTTTGTGGCACTTAACGAAATAATGGGCATCTGTATCGTTTTATTCTATAACAGTTTTGTATAGTTGTATTACCTCTCATGTTGCATAATATACAGTTTGATTGTTTTTGTTTATTTTCTAGGTCGATTTGCCGCCGTTTTGGCGCCGCCATCTTTGCTCTATTTAGAGTATAGTCAAATAATGTAAACATGAGTTGTCGAGGCAAAATTAACCAAGCTATAGTTGTTCGATTTTGTATGGCAAATTTTATCTTGAAGGGAGCAAAGTGAGAGTGTTTAGAAATCTCACTGAGGTCACGTGAGAATACATGTTGTTATTATGTTCGGAATTTAATAGGGAAGATTTAATAGTGTCAGGTTATGTGGGAATAAGGGTTTTACTATAACTAGTAATGTGAGATTATTGGAAGTTAAAAGAAGGTTGATTTTAATTAGATTTATTTGGTCTAGTTCAGTGGGGAGGCAGACTCGTTTTGTGTCAAGCTTTGTGATTGGTCAGACTTCAGTATTTTGTGATTGGTCAGAAAGTGGTATACATTCAGCAGCTCTGCTACCCTGGCTAGTCAGTTAGGTTCTTGTAGCCATCTGTTGAAGATCTCCCCCCCCTCTCTCTCTTAAATCTAGTGCCTCAGCTATGCTAGCGAATAGGCCAGCCACCCAATGCAGTAGTCAGGTCTTAAAGTAGGTCATCACTGAGATAAAGTGGATGAGTGTTAAAGTAGATCACCACTGAGATACAGTGGTTATATCAGTAGTAGGTAAGTTGTCAGCAACAGGTTAAGCTAAGTAGGTTACCACTCAGATATAGTGATGGCACCTCTAGCAGTCAATCAGTAAATAGTTCTAGGTCACTCTATGTAGGTCAGCGAACAAGTGGGTGAGTTGACAGTGCTAGGTTAACCAGTTTATATCTAGGTTGGAAATCAGACTTAATTAGGTCAGTTCATGTAAGTAGGTGAGCCCCCAGCAACAATTAGTCGATAATTAGTAGGTTCAATCACGCTCGCCTGCAATTGAGATATAGATGGGGTCACTTAGTGACCGGAGTCTTAGAGACCCAGAGTCCTTAAAAAGAATCTGTGACAGCATGAAACTTCTCGCTGAACTCCCACCATGCCCGGTCACTATAAACACAAACACACTCTCAATTGCATACGAGCGTGGGTTCAATTTATTTCAAGTGGATCAGTGAGGTTAATGTGGATTTATAAAGGATATGTCTGTATTAGCATGAGGAGATAGGATTGTAGGTTTGATTAGAACAGTTGTCAGGAGCAGTGTAGTTTAAGTGCTTACTTTCAGCAGAAGTTTAGAATTAGAATTAGTAAGTGCAACAGGGTAGTAGACTTTGGAGAGTTTTAGGCATGCTTTATAATTATGTTACCATAGCTGTGTTGGCAGTTCATTAAACAGTGGGGTATTTGGGTAAAAAACTAAAGACGAACCTTATTTATAGTGCCATTTAGTATAAGATTTAATTCAGTGGGTCTGTTTACAGCTGAACTTATCAGGGCTTTACTGTTATGTGGCCAAGTGAGATGTAGACTGCTAATAATGTTGCGAGTGAGGTAAAGGATATCAGGGATACATTTGTCAGGGTGGATCGAGCTTCCTAACATATATGTATCATGTATTTTTATGTAGGGCCTATGCATCATGTATGGTATCATCAACATGTATATTTATTTTACTTCTTTTATCTAATAACATGTTTATTATTTTATGCACTGTATATTATAATGTACTGTTCATCTTAATGACGCATAAGTATATGATACGTAGACTTCTCATCGTCAATAAATATCTATGTATCTATTTATTTTGAGCTGTATGTCTGCTAGCCGTGTCGTCCTATGTGAGGCCGTGGATTGATGTATTTGCTACACCCGAAAATTTAAACATGGCGGTGACTGAGAGCGATCCCGACCCAAAAGGCTAAAAAATGTCTATAACTTTTTAATGACTATGCGACCTCTGAGGTGAGCATGCGGGCATGGAACTGAAGTGTTACTGATTTAAAAAAATCTATTTTCGACGTGATTATTCAGAGACAAGTCTTAAATATGGCCGTCCAAAAAATGTCCCACGATGTCCCACAATCTGTGGCTGAAACCTGTTTCAGCCACTGGGGCTGTATGGCAGCCTCTTTTTTTTAATAGGACTAACGAATGCTATGCAACAATCAGAATAACACATTCCTCCAGTGACGATGAAAACAATTAAGCTGCTAAAACTGACCCCATCTGCTTCGCAGTTTCTTTGAGATATACATTTGGAAGTTGGTCTAGGCATGCAGCTTTATTATTGGCTAATTTTGAGAATATTGTTTCGACGCCGTCGGCAGAAATGCATGAAATGACTCTCCAGTAGGAATCGGAGGGATACCTTTCGCAGGTCACCCATCAAAAAGACAGCGATACACGAATTGCGCATTTAGTAGAGATGAGTTAGTGGTTGCAGAAGACAATTATCTTTGATTGGTGCTACACCAACCGAATCGTTTTTCAATGACTTAATATAATGCACAAAAAAGTTTGGTGTTATTTCTTCCAATGCTTTGGAGAGCCTTGTGTTTATGTGGCCTCGATGTACTTTGTTTTACGACGATTTCTGAATATGTAATCATTCTAACTATCTAGGTTGTTAGAAATTAAAGCACGGTTATATAGTTTATGTGCCTGTCTAACCAGAGACTTGGCTGTGCCCTACCATATCCTCTAAAAGCCATGAGTGGGGGCCCATTTGAAACCTTCTTTTAATTCTAATCTACATGGACTGTTGGCAAATACTATGGGCTTGATAGCCAAGCTTCCAGAGACTGATCAGTGATGCTTGTTATATAAATAATTATGCCTGTGATCTGCGTCAAAGACATACATAAAATCATGCTCTGATAGCTAAGATATTTTAATGAGGGAAATGTTGTTTGTCCAAAAATATTTCCAATACTACAATTTGGACAAAACCAAAACAGACGTTGTTGCGGAGAGATTTGTTGACATCTAGCAGTTCTCACAATTAATAGGCCAATAGATGATGTTTAAAGACACTTAAACATTTACAGCCACGATATGAATTAAACAAATAGAATGTTCCGAGAATGACAATAATATTGATATGGCAAGATTTGAACATACAGACAAAGTACGTTTTATTTTGCTTGTGCTATATGATCAGTTACTATCAACGACTTGAAACGATCATGTTTAAGAAGACTCGATACAGACAACTTCCCGTCGTCAAAGTGGCTAATATATCTGACAAAACCACACAGAGTCCTGTGAGATTTCTACAATTTTAATTCATTTAATGATGAAAACATATATTTTTTTCACAAAATTTGCAAATGAAGTAAAATCTATGCGAATAATACATACTTACAGTTGTAATGTAATACCTTTGTGTCAGGTGTTGGGGAGCAGTCGTTGGAGTTGGTGTAGGAGCTGTTGTTGGAGTTGCCGCAGCTGGAGCAGCTCTACCAGCCTTGGGCTTCACAGCTACTGGCATTGCTGCAAAAAGTGCCGCTGCGTATATGATGTCCACAGCAGCAACCGCGGGAGGTGGAGGTCCGTATTTTTGTTGATATATATAATAATAATAGTAACTGTTATTTTGTGTTTGTTAACTTGAGGCGTGATTTGTGAAATTTGATCCCTACCAGAGTCATTTGATTCCAAGGTGTAACCGAAAAAAATGGCTCAAATATGACAAGAAGGGTCTATAATTAACACATAGCTCAGCCAGACACAGTTTGGACAAAGCTACGACTCTGTTGGATTAGAAGCTATGAATAAAAAAAAATCCAACATGGTCCTTTGTCGTAGTGCATTGCTGCTTTACTTCTAGTTTCCCGCTTCCCCATATGCAGGTCTGCATACGCGCGCTTGACGCTTGCTTATTGGTTGAAACCAGTAATTGTGTCATTGAAGCATACTGTTCTCAGAAAGTCTAGTTTCGTGGAATGTACCAACATCAGGGAAAAGTGATATATAGACCCTATTTTTAGCTTGATCCAAAAGTGGCGAATGATTTTGAATATTTCAAAATGTGTTATTATTACCTTACCAAACTGAATAATCCTTTCTCTTTTAATTATTCCATGTAGCAGGCAGGCTAAAATGGTCCACGAGCATAGGGTGGATTAACTTTTGTAACCTAAATTTTCTGAGCCCTTATGGTGTCTAAAATATATATTTTGATGTTAACAGCTAGAAATTGCGCCTTATAGGTGTTTTGACCGCTTATGTGGGGGAACCCAGAACCTGTAGAGGATTGATGGGTGATCTCTACAAATACGTGGAAACATTTTTTTATTACAAAACAATCAAAATCGACACCAAACCAAGCTAAACTGAGTGGTATTTAGATTTATACATGGCACATATATGTTTAAATGAGAGAATATTGCATTTGTGAAAATGTGTGTAATTAGTCTGCGCTGAAGTATAAAACATTGAACTTTGCTCGACATTTGATTGCAGTTTTTCCGTTTGTTTTTACATAATCTGGGTGTGTTGAATTCGATTCTGTTGGATGACATTATATCTTTGACGTTATTTCTTTCATCTTTCATCTTCAAATAAGCAGAACAAAAAATGGCTACCAAAACCACATCTTTTCTATATCTTTGTTGCACATTAACGTACAATTTTCCATTTCTGTATGATTTGGTGTTTATCTGTCATGTTTTAAGATACAAAAATGTTCTTTATTTCTCCTTCAAATTCAGAATGGTTAACGCCAACACACAAATCAAAGCGTTTGTTATGCATCTGAACTATAATATAAAAAACAACAGTTGTTTAACAATCCAAAAAGTAGACCAGGTAATACGACAGATCATAGGCAACAAGGCCTTCGAAACTCTGCTTATGCACAGTATAGTCTAACATGTTTTGATGTGCTTAATATTTAGAATGGCGTCATTATTTTAATTGTAAATAATTATGTAAAAGAAAGTCCATCTTGGATTTTAGAATAAAATCTATGCCAGGCGATGAAAAATAAACATCAGAAATGTGTGTTTCGTTCACTAAGTCATAGCGATTTTGTATTTTTGCTTATATGAAGGCGGATGTCGCGGCTATTTTGGATTTTTTCATTTAAATTTACTCATCAGTAACGTTTTTTTATGGGACACTAATTTACTACAATTTAAGAATAGTATCGTCAACATGTTTAGCGGTATACTTATACTAACAGTAAAAATATTAAAAAACGGACAGCTTGTATTTAAAGGTCAAATGAAGGCTACATTTTTCCAAGACATTAGAAACAAATATATATAATACAAATATTGCCAAAACCTTGAATTATCCTTTCATGTGCCATAAACCGTAGATACCGGGGTTTCAGTTCGGCAGCTATTTTTGTTTTCCTAGTTTTTAGGTGAAGGTCACCCCACATAAAATGTTATCCAACAAATTCTAATTCATCACACACAAATTGTGTAACACAATGTGGATGCAAAATTATACACACAAATTCCGAGAAAAAAATCATCTTTCAGACTTTAGCCCATGGTAAATACACATATTTTCATGAAAGGCTTCAATATTCTTTCATTAAAAGAAGTATATGACAATTATATGATTAAGCCCATGTTAAGCATACACACATCTTAGCTCTAGAGGTTTAGTTATTATCGTGTGATAATTTTTTTATTATTTATGTTCTCTAGCCAGAGCATGCATTTTACTGTGGGGGGGGGGGGGGGGGGCAGGTGAGATGATCATGAATAGTTTATGAATGTTATTATTATTATTATTATTAGCATTATTATGACAGTTCTTAAAAACAACGCAGGACTCAAGCACTGCTGGTCAAGGCGCTTACATAAAAGTAATACTTGCAAAATGATTAAAATATTCAGCTAAAATAGTATAATTTAAAAAGATATGTCTTTGGATTCTTTTTAAAACTGTTCAGCGATGGAACATTTCTCAAATTTAAAGGGAGGGCATTCCATAGTTTTGGTCCATTCACACTGAATGCCGCTCCAGTACCAAGTCTCCTGGTACAGGGAACCATGAGTTGCAATTGGTCATCAAATTTCTCAGTCGGACTGGTCTTTCCTTCATCTCAAGCATTTGAGTAAAATATGATGGTTAATGGCCATTAATAGACTTGTAGATATATAACATAAGTTTATATGATATTCTGAAGTTCACGGGGAGCCAGTGAAGGTCTTGAAGAATTGGCGTAATGTGATCTTTAAGTTTGATTCCACTGATCATCCTGGCCGCCCATTTTTGAATTCGCCGGAGGCGTTGCAACTGATGTGCTGTGATGCCGCTCAGCAACGCATTACAGTAATCCAGGTTGGACAAGACAAGTGCTGTTACTATGCCCTGAAGTACATCACGTGGAAGAAAACGCCTGATGCTGCCGATGCGCCTGAGGTGAAATGTACACTTTTTACATAATGCATTGACCTGACTCTCGCTGGTATTTCCTCTGTCCATGAATACACCTAGATTTCGAACTGATGCACTCGGCTTCACGTCCGCGTCACCCACTTTAATACAGAATTCACCATACTTGGCAAGATTATGTTTTGACTGAACTAAAATATATTCTGTTTTGGATGGATTTAATTTAAGTTTGTTTATTAACATCCATGCACTGACTTCTGCGATCTCCTGGTTTGGATGGATCAAAGAAAACATAGATTTGCAAATCGTCAGCAAATTTATGATATCGTAATTTATGTTTTCTCAGAATGGCCTCAATCGGAGCTGTGTATAGACTGAATAGTAAGGGACCCAGAACAGATCCTTGAGGAACACCATACTGCAACTTGATCCATTTAGATGATGTTCCCTTCACTTTAACTTGAAAATAACGGTCTATCATATAAGACCGGAACCAGTCTAGGGCACTTCCCATCACGCCAAAGTGATCTTGGAGCGTATGTATCAAGGTATCGACTTCAACGGTATCAAACGCTGCTGACAAGTCCAGTAGTACTAACATAGCAGACTGCCCAGTGTCATAGCCATGGTGATGTCATTCCGAACTTTCATTAATGCTGTCTCTGTGCTATGCTTGGCCCTGTAAGCTGATTGGAATTCTTCCTGTAATTGGTTGTTATCCAGATGTTCAATCAGTCTTTTTGCTGCATTTTTTTCGACCACCTTTGAAACAAAGGGCAGGTTTGATACAGGTCTATAGTTCTGTAGACAATTCCTGTCACATCCTGCCTTCTTTAGAATAGATGAAACCACGGCTCTTTTCAGAGCACTTTGGAAAACACCTGTGGAGAAAGAGGTGTTGCCAAATATACAGACAGAGTCAATTTCAGAATATCAGTTGGCAATGAATCTAGTGCACAGGATTTGGGTTTACATGACATGATTATTTTGCTTACCTCTTCTACAGAGGCCTCAGTCAATGAAGACAGAGCGGCTTTCTGGACAGTAGTGGGAGTGGTAATATCCAGCTGTGGTGTTACTGAATCTATAGCCTTACGAATTTTTGTAATTTTTTCATCGAAAAATACAGCAAATTGATCACTTAGCGCACCATCTGGTGGATCATCCGGTAGATTATCGCCTGAAGTACTTAAAATATTTGACATCACCTTAAACGCCGTCCCTTGGTCCGCACCAGTAAGTTTTTCTTTGTAGTATTCAATTTTTGCCTGTGTGATTTTTTTGGTTGACAATTGAACAAAAAACTATGAACGTTTATGAACATTCATCAACGTGTTCATGAACGGTTCATGAATACTCTTGAAAAAATGAGACTTTCATGAAAGTTCAAGAGTTCATGAACTTATTCTATTCATGAACTCTCACTTTGTTCATGAACATGGGTTGTTCATGAACGGTCATGAACTCAGATAATTCATGAACCAAGGCTAGTTCATGAACGACCATGAGCTCAACAAATTCATGAACCAGATAGGTAATGAACATTCATGAACGTTCATTAAATGTGTTCATGAGACTATTCGTGAATGTTCTTCAACAACAAATGAGACATTTATGAAATTCATGAACTGTCAACCTAGTTCATGAACAGCCAAAAACTAAAATAATTCATGAACCAGATAGTTCATGAATATTCATATGTTCATGAACTGTTCATAAATGTTCCTGAACAACAAATGAGACATTCATGAACTGTCAACCTGAAGTTCCGAGCATAATGTTCATGAAATTGAGTTTGTTCATGAACGAACAGGAACTCAGGTTGTTCAATAATAGACCAGATAAGCCAGCAACACTAAAATTAAGTTCATGATGTTCACAAACAAAGTTCGTGTTGATGTTCATGAAAATTCGTTAACTTTCCAGTCTGAGTATTTTGACCTGTAAAATACATATAGTATTTTGATCGGGGATTATATTTTTATGAGGTTACTTATCACCTAAACACAGCAAGCAAATTAAGCTTCATATTGTTAATTAAAAAATAGATTGCCTCTCTGACAGTATTACACAGAACTGAACAGAAAACTGAGAAACTAATTATTTTTAAATATTATGTATTCTATGCTTAATAATCTAACTCAGATTGTCTAAATTTTCTAATTAAGTAGTTAATTAGCCATTGCGTAGTTGACACCAACTCGCCAGGGTGATTAGGCTGTCATTCACCACAGCTCATGAATTTCATGAACAAACCATGAACTAAATGGGGATTTTAAACTCGAAACAACTTATCACAGTTCATGAAACTGTCCCTCGCAAACTTTCATGAGTTAGCGATAAATCGAATTAAGACTTATCAAGTTCATAATAATTCATCAAAATGTGGGCTTTAACGAACAACCATGAACTAAATAATGAGCCGAATCAAGTTCATAACAATTTATCACAGTTCATGAAACAGTTCCTCGTGAACTTTCATTAACTAGCAATGAGCAGAATCAAAACCTATCAAGTTCATAATAATTCATTAAAGTTTATGAAACTTTCTCATGGACTTTCAATAACTGGTCATGAACAGAATTACGACTTATCAAGTTAATAATAATTCATCAAAGGTCATGATTTTTAACGAACAACCATGCACTAAATAATGAGATTAATTAAGTTCATAACAATCCATCACAGTTCATGAAACAGTCCCTCCTGAACTTTCATGAACTAGTCATGAACCGAATTAAGAACTGAATCGATTCTACCAAGTTCATAAAAATTCATGACTGTTCATGAACCTCTCCATATGAACTTCATGAACAAAATCATGAATAGCATTAGTTCATCAAGTGTTCATTAATATTCATGATTTGTCAAGAACTGTTTTTGATGAACAGTTCATGAACATTCATGAACATTCATCAACGTTCATCACTTGTTGAACTTCATCTCACTGGGGGGGGGGGGTGATATGTACACTGAATAAACTATAATCGTATATTTTATCAGTGGACTACGGCTTTAACTGGAATTATAGACAATCCCTTGACGACATATTTGAATCATATATATGTTGATGTCATTATCATCGACATTTTACTGTGGCTATTCTGGAAATATATATAAATCATGGTAATATCAGAAGGTTGGGGAAACATGGCGCATGTATTATGCAAAAATATTATTATTGACGACCGAAGTTATATTTTAAAATATAACCTCCAACAATGATATTATAATTATGATAATACTAGTGCTTGTTATGTAGTTTTGAGTGATGTTTTTTTCAGGTGTAGCATCGATGGCTGCAGGTGGTGTGATAGCAGCTGCTCAGAGTGCCGGTGTCGCTGGAGTTGGATTGGGTACACAAGCTGTTGCTGCAGCTGCTGGTGCCGCTGTTGGATACACAGCTACCAAGGGATCATGTGATAAACCGGGATCAGGAAAGAATGAACTATGTTGATATGATCAGTGATATTTATATATACCATTGATGAGCACGCGAATGTGTCTACCCGTGTAATACATACAAACCAATAACATAAATTAAAATCATTCATTATTTTATCTAATAGTATCTTTTTAACCTTCACTAAATAAGTGTAATCTTTATTCTACACACTGATTGATGGCCTTCGTGTTTGGGTCATATGTTTCGCATTAAAAAAGTTCTATGTAGAAAATATATTGTTGATTTCTTTTCAAGTATATCATTTGCAAACGTATATTATTAAAGGATGAATGCATTAATTTCATTTGAACACATCATCAACATTTTAATTATATGTCACAATGACATATTTAATAATATATCTTATTAAACTAATTATCATTTATCTGATTTGCTACCGTTACATTGGTTTGGCTGCTTACAATAATGTTTGGTGTATTTAAAATTGTTACATCACATAGTACAGGTGTAAGGTTTAAAAAATCACTATAGTGTTCAGATTGTGATAAAAGCTCCAAATTTCACACACGGGTGCCTTTTCATCTCCTAAATCATATAATTTCAAACCGTAAAATGTCTTAATTTGCATATTTCAAAATGGCCGCAAAGTGTATTTTTTGTTTACATGAAATCTTGATCCATATTTTGTGATTCCATTTACTTCTATGACTCGTGTGACTGAATCTTAGTATACATAGGATATAATAATTTATGATTATCTAGAAGTCCAAAACCGCCCAAATTAGAAGAACGGAATTCAAAAAAGCTGAAAACATCATAATTATGTAACTGCCTTGACCTCCTTCTTATGTTGACTTATGAACTGGATATTATCAGTCGATAAATGGTAATTATCAAATAAACCATCTTATTGAAAAACGTGATATATTACTTCTCACGAATTATGTTGCTAGAAACTGGACTGTAAGTGTTGCATTACTCTTTGAAATTTAATTTAGAGATTCAGCCGAAGCTGACATTGAATCTGAAAAATATTTATCATAAGCCCAGTACGCATATCTTGCAAGTGGATTTGTGTTAATACATTCTAAGGCTATTATATGTGCATTCCTTCATTGCAAATTTGAAGCATTCCACTAATGATTGCACTTGAGGAAAAATAAATGTTGTGCATCTTCACAGTCTCAATTTTTGTACAAACGTTTAGATATTGTTGTTCTTAGTGTTCTCTGGCTAAATTGAATACGTAGGTTATGTTTTACCTTCAATAAATGTAAAATAACCTCACTTTAAAAACTACAAGGTAAGCGAAGTGATTTTTGATAAATAAAGTGACCAAAATATACATTTCATATGCCACATGCCTTGTTCGTCGTTAGATCTTATAGCCCAGTTGCCACCCCTATCAGTTATGTAGTGTACCATGTTGTTGTGAGAATTGTATTTGTTTTTGATGGTTTCGCAGTCACATGGATGTGTAGAGCAAATTTAGCTTGGTTGCCGGAGAGAAAACCTTGGGGGGATTTTTAATTTGCATAAATCCAAGATGGCCGCCATGACCGTGGTTTGGCATAATTTTCAATTCATACGACGTATAGATGTCATAGTGGGCTTTGTAACTAAAAACAACTTTAAAATTGATATAACAAGATGCAATTTGGCACAGATATTTTTCAAATAATGAGTTTTCAGGAAAATGTGTTGGATATTCTAAATTAAAAAAATAGCGGCAAAATTCAAGATGGCCGCCAATTGTGCAAGGTCAAACAATAAATTGATATAATTGTCTACAGAATAGTAGAAGATTCGTGATATTGGTGTACCATAGGGTTTTCTGGTACGCCCAGCAAAGTGGTATGGCCAGAAGATACTTTATGACATTGCATTGTAGGTAATTCCAAGATGGCCGCCATATGTTCAAGGTCAAGCAACAAATAGATATCATTTTCTTCGGAATAGTAGCAGATTTGTGATTTTGGTGTCTACCATGGTGTTTTCTGGGATACGTGACATAGTGGTATGGCCAGAACGTACTTTAGGACATTGTATTGTGGGTAAAATTTAAAATGGCCGTCATATGTTCGAGGTCAAACAATAAATTGATATCATTTTCTTCAGAATAGTAGCAGATTTGATTTTGGTGTCTACCATGGGGTTTTCTGGTACGCCCGATATAGTGATATGTGCAGAAAATATTTTAATAATAATAATGATATATTTATTTTTGTACTCAGGGTACATGTACATGCAATTGAATAATAGCATTTAAAGTGTAATTATGTGAATAAACATGGAAAAATCACTCGATGCAGAGAAGATCAATCCCAGATATTATATCCTCTCGTGGTATGTTACCTAAATGTACATTGTTTCTTAGGATCAGTAATTGATTTGTACAGGCTGATACAACACAACATCTTCAGCAAGCGTGTCAAATTTAAATAATTATTTGGATTTAGGTACATTATGGCGTGATATATTATACAGAAAAGATATACGGCTGAAATTATTTGAAACGGCAGAGCTGCTGCCTTACATTGTAAGATTATGACATATTTTTATTATTTCATTTTCAGTCTTAGCATTCTTATTTACACAATTTACAAAACGTTTATGAAGTTGAACATGTATGCGTTTAACATCCCACAATACAGGTAATATAATTGTATGAGTTGTATTAGGTAATCCATCAATGCGCCTGAGACATTTCCTCCACGCGGTATAAAATGCCTCAGGAGCATTGGTGGAGTAGTCCCAAAGTTGGGAGCCGTACACTGCCATACAAAATGAACTGAAAAGTTTTCTTTTAAGACGACCTTTGATATTATGACTTTGCATTGTTTGTAAAATCCTAGATGGCCACCATTTGTTCAAGGTCTATTAATAAATTGATATCATTTTCTTCAGAATAGAAGCAGATTCGTGATTTTGGTGTCTGCCATAGTAGTCCAGGCAAACTATGAAATGACCCACCACAAATTGCAACAGAAATTATTTCTTCTCCAACAGTCTCAGAAAGTGTCATAGAAAAACATATTAAAAGTCACCAAAAATCGCAGTAGTGGAAGAGTGCCTAATTTGCATAAATCCAAAATGGCCGCCAAAATAATTGACTAAGTTTTATTTTGGCGATATCTCGGCTAATAATCAATGTAGAATCATGATTTTGGTATCTAACCATATGTTTTTGGGGTCAAGGAATCGGATGAGCACATCGTTAAGCATCTCGGACCGTTTCTGACCGTTTCTGACAACATAAATGGGATTGTCTTATATGACGATTGCCGAATTGCGTAAAATTTCACATATTTTGATTACCCATCACTATGATGGCCACCATGTTATCAGAAGAAATGATAGGTTCTGAGCTGACTTGTCGACTGACCTAATCATTGAAGTGGTGATGAGAAACTTCAGAACTACAGATGGTTTGACGAGAGGAAGTGGCATGAATGAATCGGCGCGTCTCGTATGGTTGCTCTGAACTCCGGCTTGTAGGGGAGACCCAGGCGGATTTGGACATTGCCAGCTTTTTGTCTTTATTTCATACTGTGTTCATGTGATAAAGCTAATCTTCTGCCCAAAGAAAGAAATTCACTGTGCCTATGGATAGCCATATGTGTTTTTAACATTCTATGCAGAAGAATAACATTGCTAGAGATAATGAATTTCATGTTGTTGGAAGGATTTGGACAAATGATTTGGGGAGGATATGGACATTGTCAAAACATCCCCCAAGTGTCCGATTCCTCCCTAAAAAGTATCCAATTCCTTCCTGATTTTTTTTGTCAAAATGCACCCAACAGATTGAAAATCTATGAATAGCCCAATTATCGAACAAGATACATTTGAATGAATTACATAAAATGAGCAATACAGCCATTGAAATATTTAAGGTGAAATCCAAGACTAGTCATTAATAAATAAAAAAAACATTGAACTTACCTCTGACAAGTTTCTTTGACAGTTGAAAATCAAACAAATGTGACCAAACATTTAAAATTTAAAAATGGCGTCCACTGACTTGGTCTTGGTTAAAGGGTTCCCTAAAGGCATTCCCTGAGAGCGGTTATCCTGTAGTGACGTCATCAATTTATGGTCTACATGTAGACCTACTGTCCAAATGCACCTTGTGTCCAAATCCTCCTGGGTCTCCCCTACCCATATTAATTCTGCCACGCAAGCCCTGACTAATATTTCATACACAACCAGTGTGCAACACAAGGAAGTCTCACATGAACGACGATAAAAGGACATGACAGACACCCTTAAGATTATGTACTTGTAAGAGACGTGTAGCTGGAGGACATGGCACTGCATGATGACTGACCAAGATAAGATACGAGGTCATTCACCTAACCGCTCTTCAAGAAACTTGTAAACTCACCAAGATAAGAGACGAGATCATTAACAGTGATACCTAACTTCTCTTCCAGAGACTTGTAGCTGCAGGACAGGGTGCTGATAACCTAACAAATGTATTTCAGTACGAGCTACATGTATGTAGCTATCCCTCAACCCTATAATAGTAAGTTTAATCCAAGAAGCGCAAATAAATCTACTCTAGCTGATGCACTGTGACATCACATGCCTGATAACACACCACTACCCAAAATTACCATTCAATATATATTAGATCATAAAGGTACCTTACTTCATAGTCTCTCTGTGTAAAGGAATCGCATTTGAAGAAACATGCAAGCATTGTGTAAAGTATGTCAACAACCACTATGGAACGACAATTGTTGTGTTGATGTAGTTCACCAGAAACTCTCTAGTATCTATGTAGGTGCAACTGTACAAGTTTCAGACTCTGTGGTCTTTAAGGAGAAACGGGAAGATGATCATTTCTAACATGTCTAACAAAGAGATCTGTTAATAGCGCAAACTGCCATAGTGGCTTCAAGAAAACACCAAGCCCAACAGTCGTGGTTGGCGATAACACAAACCCACTTATTGGTATGCTTCCATGCCAAATCCACAAATTATATCTTAGACCAGAGCCAAATCAGAGAGGAAATCATCCATCAAAATGCTGGAGTATTGCTTTATTGTAAATAACAGTCCAGAAGTGTACAGAAATGTGTCGTTTATTCATCACATTATTGGATGGTATACCACATCTGGCGTCGGGATTGGCAAAAAAGCAGCATTACACTCCTATCCACCAGTGCAGTATTTCGGGAACAGTGGGCTAGTTTTCAATGATCTAAATAGCTCAAAGGATGACGTGATATCTACAGGTGAAGACGCCCTAGTCGCATTATACAAAGGTAAACCTTGAACATCTGAGCCTGCAAAAGTTTCATCATAAAGTCATAGTCAAGCCCTAGAATCTTAAGTAATATTTCATTTTTGACTAATTTGAATGCACTGATTTCATTGGACTGGGGTTGGTGCAACGAAGACGAACTTGCCAATCGTAACAGATAAAGATCCAGCGGATCTCTTCGAGATCAGATAACTGTATGGAAGTATGTGTGTTTATAGGATATCATTATTTTGCTATGGCTGGCATTTTCTATATTACTGTTAATGTTTTAGTGCAGCCAATAAACGGTTATGTTTATAGGCGAGGTTGATATTGTTCATAGTATCATTATGTGTAAATAATTACATGCTACGTTAAAAAGGGGACACATATTATTAAGCTTGGTTTAATTTATAGCTATATGGCTGATCTTTGCTTATAACTATGCGTCAACGCAGTTGTTTTAGTCTCAGTTACCCAAACATATATAATTCAATATTTGCGAAACAAATCAATATCTAAGTCTGATAGTATTATTACTTTATTGTGCAACCATTAAACAGTTTAACACGCTGCGGTTACATCTTTTATAAAATTTCTCAATATGTTTCATAAAAACCAGGCGATGAAAATGCATCAACCAGGCTGAATAATTTTCGCAAATACCTCAGTGAATTCTGAAGCAATTGTTATGAAGTTTTACACACAGTAGTTTCCATTTATGTCGCGACTACGCTGAAAATTTCGCGAAGTTTTGATAAGTATTTCAGAAGTTAGACCATTTTACATGTAATGAAATTCTGAGACGAAGCTAATGGGTTTATAGAGGGTGACATTTTGATTTATTTACTACACGTTAAATAGACCAACTTTTAAACTATGTAATATTTTTCAAATGACATTTTCAGGGCAGTCGCACCATGACTAGAAAATAGTGCCTGTACATGTACCATGACAATTGGTAAGGAGTTAACTGAGAAATCGACGAAAATCATTCACCACAGTTAATGTGAATCTGATTATAATCGCACTGTTTTAATATCGCATTATTCGCCTGATTTGATCATAGGTACCCCCTTTTCACACATAACCCTCGACATACTATATTTTGTAGAGGGAGGGAGGGTGTGGAAAATTGTGCATATAATGTGATTTTACAAATACAACTTATGTTATGTATTTTAGGCCTACTGAATGTGTCGACAGGGCCTACATTCAATCTACAGGGGGTGGGGGCTGTAAAATTTTTTAATATATAATTTCGGGTAGACTCTGTGAAATAAATAATTTACTTCTATATTATCTATATAAACATATAATAGCTTAGTTGAAATAAATAATTTGTCCGCGACAAAATCTCCACCACCTCCCCCCCCCCCCCCCTGGTGATTGGATGGTGGGCCCCTAATGACTTTTGGAACCTTAACCACTGATACAATAACATGTTTATTATAAAAGAGCCATAATGTTCAGATCCATAATAATTAAGTCAGGCATAATAATATTATGGTCATGTTACAAAATCCAAATTCGTGAAATTTGAGGTGATTTCACATCCGTCATACAAAATATTTTGATTTGTGGTGTTAACGGGATGTCCAGGATGTTCAACTGAGTAATCATTCGATTCCTTGAACCTAAACACATAAGTTTAGACACAAAAATCATGATTCTTCATTGATTATTAGCCGAGATATCGCCAAAATAAGACTCAGTCAATTTTCATGGCGGCCATTTTTGATTTATGCAAATTATGCAAATTATTATGTTGTTCTATGATAATTTATGAGACTTTTGGTAGAGGAATAATTTCTGTTGCAATTTGTGGTGGGCTGACCCTATTTCTGACATAGCTGTCCTGGACTATAGGGTTTTCTGGAACGCCCGACATGGTAGTCTGACCAGAAAGCACATTAGATATTGTATTGTGCCTAAACTACAAGGTGGCAGCCATTTGTTCAATCTAAAACAATACATTTATATAGTTTTCCACAAAATAGAAGTAGGTGAGTTTGGTGTCTACGATAAGGTTTACAGGTCTGCCCGACATAGTATAGTGTGGTCACAAAGTACAGTATGGCAGTATTGCTAAAACCCAGGATGGTCGCCATTTATGTGCAATTAAAACCATAAATTGTTATCATTTTCGACAGAATAGAATCATATTTGGTGTCAACCATAGTGTTTTCGATCATGCCCGGCATAGTGGTGCGATCAGAAAGTAATATAGACAACCATCTGTTCAAGCGCATGTTTAGCCATGTTGAGGATATGGAAAAAACATTCATTTTGATCTAGAATTTATATTTATAGTTGATGAAGTATTAATTACATATAAACATGACCAGACAAACAGTTCATTTTTTTATTTATTTAATGACAAATTGGAAGTTTCAAATACGATTACACACAAGATGGTCGACAAGGTGGCCTCCAAACTTTCTGCCAATATCATGAATATGTGGCCTAAATAACATTTTAACATTTACAATTAAATGCAAAGAATTAAAAAAAAAACACCAACATGTCTATATATATATATAAACTTGACACAAAAAAACATTTAGGATGTTCATTACAATTATATAGGCCGACATCATATGTAAAAAAAGGAGAGTAACACAAGGTCACAAAAATCTACAACACAATTAAATTATTCATATATTCATACGTGTAACAGTATTCAAATTGTCATCAATTTAATGTTGATTAGAAATATATGCAATATTTTGTCAAAAATGCCACAAAAGAAAACCTTAATGTGATAACGAGAATTCGTTTACAATCAATGAGGAGGCGTTAAAATGCATTAAAGGGCAATGGAGAAGCGTTAATTTTGAAGGGTGACAAAGATGCAGAGGTTTTAAAGGGTGATTGTACAAGTGCGACAGGGTGCGTTAAAAGATGAGAGGGATGCATTAAAGGGCGATGGAAAGGCACTGAAGGGTGACGCAGAGGGATTAAATATGTAGGCGTAATGAGGTGATGCGTATGTTTAAGTAGTAGTAAATGATTGCTCTACGTCACTTTTCGGCACAAAAGGTCTTTCAAGTGATATTGTAATACAATAAGAACAGTGCATTCCATTTATGAGATGAATAATGAAAAAATGATGACGTGAGGGTGAGGTGCTAGGGCATGGTGGGTTGTGAGGGGTTCCGGTATGTCCAGAGGATTTACCCCCAGACATGCCCAGACGTCCATAGACTTTTTTTGTTCAAAACACAGCGCTATCCTCGGGACGGTTAGGCCCATGCAGTGTAACAACAGCTGAGAATAACTCCATTCATCCCACGTGGGGTACCTAATGTCAAGCACTCTATTGCCGGTTGTTTAAGGCTACCACGGCCAACATCACTGATGGATATGTTTAAGAGCTACGAGAAAGGGCCACCGATAGGCGTTAAAGGGAGATGCGCAAGTGCAATGAGAAAGCGTTAAAGAGCAAAAAGGCAGCAAGGCGGTAAAGAGTTGTTAAAGGATAAAGAAGAGTATGTAAAGCATGTAAAGTGTGACAGGTGCATTAGAAGGCAACGTGGAGGCATAGGCAGGCATGAAAGGGTGAACGAGAGGCTTTAAGGAGCGACGGAGATGCGCTAATGGGCGGTGGATAGGCGTTAAAGGGCGACGAACAGGAACTAAAAGGCGATAAAATGGCGTTAAAGGGCCACAGAGAATCGCTAAATCATGTTAAAAAGCGACAGAAAGGACGACAGAAATGCTCTAAAGACCGATGAGGAGGGCGTTAATGGGAAGTGGAAAAGAGTTAAAGAATGACAGAGAGTCGTTAAAGGGCTACTTGTAGGCATTAAAGTATAACAAAGGGGCATTATAGAGCGACAAAGCGGCACTAAAGGGCGACTGAGTAGCAATAAAGGCCGATAAAGGGCGATGGAGAGGTGTTCAAAGGCTATGGAGATGCATTAAATAACAACAAGGAAGAGTTACATAGGAGGTGCTAAATAAGAGCAATGGAGAGGTGTTAAAGGGTGATGGATAGATGTTAAAGGGTGATGGAGAGGCGTTGAAGAGTACCTGAAACATTTAAAGGGCAACATAAAGCAGTTATGCGACAATAAGCCTTTAAAGGGCAATAGAGAGGCAATAAAAGGTGATGGAGGGGAGTTAAAGGGCGATGGAGAGGAGTTGCAGGGCAATGGGAATACTAGTGTTCTAATGAATCTACATAATTTCAAAATAAAGATTTCCCTGTGTGTTTTATCTAGATGTGACACATAATGCTACAGAAAATGGATTGTTTTCTGTCAAGAATGAGAGATGTGAAAGGGCCATGGCAAGGCATTAAGTGTGACGGTGTGCTCTAAAAGGTGACAATGAAGCAATAAAGGACGAGAAATATACAATGAAGTGTGATAAGGAAGAGTTTAAAGGCGACACAGGGGCGTTAAATAATTTAAAATGGCGATGGGAAGGCATTCAATGGCGATGGAGATGCGTTTAAAAGTTACTAAAAGGCGCTAAAGGTGACCGAGAGTCATTAAAGTACGACAGGGAAGTGTTAAAGGCCGATGGAGAGGGGTAAAAGTGTGACTAGCGAGCGACGTTAATGGTGGAAGGAAGGCCAAATGGTTTAAGTATAGGATAAAGCCCGAGGAGCTCTATATTCTTAGCTTTGAAAAAGTCGAGGTCGAAGCCTTTTTAACAGCTAAGAATGTAAAACTCCATTAGGCCTACCATGATATTACTTGGTTTGTACTTGGTCAACAATAACTCTCCATTCTCGGCTTGAAATGTAGTGGTCGGACAAAGATAATAATGTAATGGTGTGTGTTAAGAGGCGTTAAATGGTGTTGAAGAGGCGTTAAAGAGTGAGGGAAATGTGTTAAAGGGCAATGGGATGTGGTAAAAGTCGAAGAAGATGCACTAAAGGGTGATGAGAAGGCCTCAAAGTTCAACGAGGAGGCGTTAAAGTGACAGTCACAGTAATGCACTAAATGACGATGGAAATGTGTTGAAGGGGCGATTTGGGTACGTTAAAAAACGACGAGAGGCACTAAAGAGCAATGTAAGAGTATTAACGGGTGATTTGAATTCAATAAAAAGTGACAGAGAGGCATTGAAGAGCAACGAAAAAACACTAAGGGAGAGGAGATAAAAGGCAACATGGGTACTATTGTGTTAATGTATGTACAAAAATTCCAAAATTACATTTTCGGTAAGCATATTTATTGGCGGAAATCCTTGTGGCCATGTTAAGTCTTTCAAATATTCTAGAATTTTATGTCTGTCGAAAATGGTATCAAATTTATTGTTTGACCTTGCAGAAATGGGGACATCTTAGATTTTACTCACAATGCAATGTCTAAAGAACATTATGGTCACAACACTATGTACGGCATACCGGAAATCCCATATATGATATACACCAAAATCATCGGTCATCTCGTCACCCTGATATTATACTGTCGTATCTACAGTTTTCATTATTCCGAGATAATCGAAAAAAACTTAATAATAAAAAAAGTAGTAATATTTCAGCATTGTCTTAAAAAACCTTTGTGGACATAAGAAACAAACGTTTGTTCAATGTGAAGAAAATGCACCACACCTTAGCGTTGCATAGCAACAAGCATTTAAAACAGATACGACCTTATAATATTATAAAATATGGCCAGTGTATGATAATACATAATATTACATAGTTGTATGCGCACATACGACAGTGTAATATATAAGTAAGATCTTATTCAGAAATAATTGATTTTACGTTTTAATAACTTTCCAGTAATGTTTAACTGCAAAACAGACATTAAAATTGTATACTGTACAAAAAGTGGTTAAACGATGTATGCACCACATACGACAATATAATGTTGACAAAAATGTCAAATGTGTGAAAATGTCAGTGTTATAGAGTTGTATTTGCAGATAGGACTTCTAGAATCAAAACTGTTAAATGACTCAAAATGTTTCACGTATTACATTATTATAAACAATTAGTAAGTTTGCATTGTTTTTCGCCTTAATTCGTCATAGAAAAAATCATAAAATTAGACAGTTGTATGTGTCAGATACAACGCTATAGAAATAAATAATTAGAGGTAAAATTGGAAAATTAAAATATTGCATAGTTGTTTGTGCAGATACAACTATAGGAATTAGAGCATCCGATTTTTAAATTATTTTTTCAAAAATAACAATACAGAATATTGTAGTCTCTTTAGGGTGAAGGTCAGTTTGCACAGCGATTCATCCCTGTTTAAATCTATAGTCAGCATAATGATGAAGCCTACTTCAGTCATCACAGATCAACTAACAATTAGCATGATACTGTAATTAAATGACTGAAGTCAGCTTAGAAGTTGTAAATTACTTCTTATTCGAGTAATTTATTACAAAGACACATTCGAAGTCAGCTTAAAGTATTTGACTCATTACGAATAAACATGACTGTGTAGTCTGGGGCAATTCATACACATTAATATCATTGCTCAAATATTATATACACGTGTCTGCCTCTCTTCCCAATGGTACTGTGGACAAATCGGTTTTCATTGTGTTTGTGTGTCCATATTCGAGAACGCAGTGTACAGTCTTATCCATTTTAAATCGGCGCATTGCAGCAGTTATCTGATAAAAGATACACTCTTAGAATGTAAGTTTCCAGCTTCCTTCTATGATAGAGATGATGGTTGTCAATGAGGGCTGTTTATGACATGTTGTTGGCCAAAACACCCGACAGCCACAATAACCTATTGCTTAGCTTTTAGTTTCGCAATGTGTTTTTTTACCGAGAAAGTATTTTATTTATCAGATCACCATTGTTTATTTTAAAATTAATTTTGGATGAAAAATAATTTTTAATAAGTTTTTGCATGAGCCCCCACACCTCCAGACAACTTAGCTGGACAATGTTGATTTCACTATAAGCAGTCAGGTTTTTGACCACGGCAAATAGAAATATAGATATTGACAATGTAATAGGGACTGAATCTAAGGTAAAGAATTATGTGTTCTATCCGATATAGATATTTTTGGTAGAAATAAATACGTCGCCGATTGCGTGAGTATAAATAAACACTGGCAGGGGCGTAGCTTAGAGTAAAATAATGTGGAAGCACACTGTTGGATTGATAGAGTTTAGGCGTTAGGAGCAACTCTACTGCTATCAATTCATGGCGTTCCGAAGCACTTAACTATTTCAGGATCGGTGCGAATCGAACGGGGCAATTAGTATCTTGGTGATTGTAGACAGGGGCACAGCATTACATAAAAATAGCGACGAGCCATGAATAGTCACTGCCCCCTCCTTTTTTCTATTGTTTCCAGTCGGGATTATCTAGCCTTAAAACACGCCACTACATTATTTTCTTTGTCCGACCACTACATTCTTAGCCGGGAATGGAGAGTTATTGTTGATCAAGTACAGAACAATTATCATGGTAGGCCTATAGCAGGCCTGTAGCCAGGATTTTTGTGTGGGGGGTCGTTTTGAGCAAAAAGTGTACCTTTTTGTACTTTTCTTTTTGTCGGTAAAGGGGGGGGGTGCGGGGGCATGCTCACGCGACTTTGTTTTAAACCTTTGTGCTGCTAAGTCAGAATATATACGTTTCAAGCAAATTTCAGACTAAATAAAATAACATTTGTCTATTTCTTAGAAATAATATTATTTTCATTTGAAGCAGGAAATTGCGTTAGCAATTTGCGTTAGCAATTGAGCTTCAAATGAATGAAAAATACTCACAAACAATTAAGCAGCACAGGGATTAATATAAAAACCCATATTGCGCATTTCATGCCTAAACATAAATTGTGTTTTTACTCTTTTTACTCTTTAAAGTGCCGAATCAATCCATGTTATTACGATCACGTGCCATTTTGTATTTATGTGTCTACCACTGAATAGATGTCATGATGTTGAGCAATTTAATACATGCTTTTTGAATGAAAAAGAACGTATATTTCAACATGAATAGTTATAGGGGAGACCGGGCCTAACTGGGACACTTTTATTATTTATCGCCCTGGGGCAGACAATAATAGGATTAGAGATTCAAAACAATCATTCAACCTAGGTGTGATATTTGTTATTGTCACAAGGGCCTTTAATAAATGACAACTAAAACCTATACACATTTGGTAAATTTAAAAAAATAAAATTATGTCCCAGTTTGCCCCGTATACGGGGCTAAGTAGGACAAGGCCAGGGGCTAACTGGGACACTATAGAGATTAAACAAGGTATACTGCATCCTGTAATTATTACAAATAGTTTGAAGGGGGTGGGCTATAAATAAACATATATATGCCGTTTAAACACAAAGGTTTAAAGTGCAACAAAATAATGCAGAAAATAACAGCTGATCCCCGATGCACTATAGGCCTAATGTGTTGATACTACGTAACACCCACATTGTGTCCATCCCCAATACATACATTCTAAAGTAGGCCTAACAAATGTTAATTGAGTTGCGCAAACATATATTTAGGTCACATGTCAGTACCCACAGGGGTTAAGTGGGCCACAATGCTCTATTACAACTGGGGCAAACTGGGACACACCGGGGCTAACTGGGACTGTCGCAGTTAGCCCCGCCAGAATTGTCCTAGTTAGCCCTGGGTCGACCTTTTATGAAAAACATGACCTGGCATGTGGGTATGGTACAGCATCGAACATCTAATAATTGTAAATTAGGCAGTAAATATGAGTGTTTTCAGTGATATATTTCAGTATAATACAACTATAGTAATTTGAGTTTTATAAGATTCGTAATTGAGACGTGAAAAATTACTTGAAAGGCGAAAAAATACATTTAGTTTTGCCTGCTCACACAACTCTGCTAGTTCCACTGGGATTGTAGTTCAAGTGGAAGGGGGTATCCCTCCATTCTTGAAAACGAGGCCACTGATATTGTCATATCATGAAATTTCCTATTAGAGGCCTGTCCGAGTTAGCCCCTTGTCTCAGTTAGCCTTGGTCTCCCCTACTAACATGAATAAATTCCGTTTTGCGAATGTGAGCTCACAAAAAATATCATGGCGTTTCCTAGCTGACTGACTTGACAAAGGATTCATTAATGATTTCGAGTGTAATTTCATGTATTTAATTAGCTATATTATATGCCAGGACAGAAGTATGCATTCTACTAAAGATTGTAGATAATGCTGTTTTGGGGTATGCCTGAACAACCAAAGACAGTTGTGGATCCAGGAATTGACAGACGACGAGGATACACAATTTTTTTCACAATAATTTATATAAACGACAGCTGGCACATCCAGCCTCCTATATGCTCTAGAGGGTCCTGGGGCATGCCCTCCCCCCCTGAATAAAATGAAATCTAAGGCTTAAAATGATGCATTCTAGAGCATATATTTAGGCCAATATATGTTCTTTATTTAGGTAATTATTCATGTTGCCCAAATAGTGGCACGTAATTTTTTGCCACACATCTAGCCTTTAACGTAACAATATTGCTTCAGTTGTAATATTAAGTCAAACTAGAAGGGGAATTTGATACATGTATGCGTCAATTGTATGCCTCCACCATCACATGAGGCCTATGTAGGCTTACTCTATCAACTCTCCCCCCTGACCTGGAGTTTTCTGAGATATCGTAATGACAATATTTGATAACAAAAAAGCTCAAGATCACTATATTCGAATTTGAGATACAGTTTTATCAGTTCTATCAATTGTATGGATACTAAAGCGATACAAATTGTATGAACCAAGATTTATCATAAAAATCGTGATGACAAACGTTTTCCTTTATTAGCTATTGGCCTTGAAAAATAGGTAAATGTCACCCATCTTTGAACTTGACCTTGAGTTTCATCATATGAATCACTGGTATTAATATGGAAGTAATAGGGCCTACAAATTGTAGGTGTGGAGCTTTCGTGACGACAACCATTTTCCTTTACAATATTTTTATTGTACGACTACATTTAGAAAGGGGTATGATAGACATAAGAAATCAGGTGGCTGATGAAGTCTAAATTCATTATGCGTTATTCTGTCCCTCATTTTAGACCTAAGATGAACTTAAGAGAAGTCATCCATTGCGCCAAGGAGAACGAACGTGATTCGATACATTCGTAGATCCGAATCCTATCCTAGAGGCCTACGTACTCAGTTACTGCCTAAATCAATTGGCTGGGATCAATGAATTTTGCACCTAAAGTAGACAAGAAATAATTCTGCTGAAAAAATAGACTACTGCGCAGCGAATTTTTGCATTGTGCCAGGAAATATCTGCTGGGATTTTGACCTTGCGGGGGTCGATTGAGATTGGTCTTTATCTTAACCCAGGTGACTTTTTTACTAAGAATAAGGCACGATTTGAAAATTCCATGGGGGGCAGGGAGGGTGTAGCTGCCCATCAGCCCCATCCGCAGTCCACAGCTCGATCTGAGATGACACATTTTAAATTTAATTTAACCACAAACTTACCACACGATTTCCAGAAACAAGAGTCCATGAGACAAGAAGATACCTTTAAGTATTAAGCGTTATAATTAAACCGTTTTTAGGGACAAAAATCACAATGGATAGGTCTGTGTCGTAATAACACGATGCATGTATGGACGATGTAGGCCTATATAATAAGGGAACTCAACCTTATATTATTACCTCACCTCATAATTATACGTCATTAAACGGTTTGGTAAATTTTCCAATCAGTCCCAATGGTAACTAAATGTAAAATAAATGTCCAATATTACCCTAGCAAAACACGAGACAAATGTCAATACAAATGTTCTCATAAATTGAAAGTAATTTTTAGTGCCAGAAACGGTATAGGGCCTATAACAACATTCCTGAAGTTTCAACTATGTCGATTAGTGGAGGAGGAAATATGATAATTGACGTTATTTAAGGAGTTAGTTGACACTTAAATTCCTAGAGACAAATAATATATCGCTGCAAATGTATGAACGTCTAGTTTTACGAAGCATGAACAGTTTTTGCGGCAAGTGGTCGAGTTTTTCATAAAACGTGCATATGTGACGTCTTCTCGTGATGGTTGTGACGTTATTTTTTCACCAATTTCTACTGGATATTTATAAAGGTGGATCATTTATCAGCTGCTTAGGGGGCCATCAATGATATTTTAATTGTGACATGTTGTATGAAATAGTAATGACGTCATTGTTATGAATTATGAACATATGTATACAAAAAACATAAATAGACATCTCATACATATCTTAGATGGAAGTAATAGACAACAGGGAGTTTTTGGCAACAATCTTATGAATATAAGCTTATATATTTTTATGAATTTATTGATGAATTTATGTGATTTCTTCTGAAAATCTTTTGTTTTGTGTGGTACATTATATATTGCCATTGTATTCTAGTTATTACTTTAGTCAGGAGATCACTTTTGGGAGAGATAATAGGCTAAATTTCCCACCTCCACCCCTTGGGCAAAGGGAGCCAGGGCAAAGGGGGGCAGGCCATTTTAATACAAAGACCATACAGCATAACCCCCTTTGCCCTCTAACTTACAATGGGTGGATATTTCACACGCTAATCCCAGTGAACGAAAGTATTTAGTATATTACTTATTACTTAGTATGTCCAACAAAGCATGTCACCATATACATCAAATGAAAGGTTTTTATCATATCTGTTTTATCAGGCTTACTTCAATGTACTTGTGTATCAAAAAAATAAAAAGTACCAAGGTGGGGGCAACCTGCGTGCAGGGTGTACTTCCATAGAGTGAGAACGAATACAACTGAAGTCTCTACAGGGTGGGTGGGGGTGGCCCCTTTGCTCAATGCGCCTTGAGAGCAAATCTATTTGGCTTACAATTAAAATGAGGTATCCTTGAAACACTAAGTGAGTCTCTTATATGTATCTACATTGCATGTACCTAACATAGACCAGTCATTCGTTTCAAAATAGTTCGAATATTCTTCTTAAATACCATTGAAACGTTAAGTGGCCCCCTTTGCCCGCCCTTCCCTTAGTCATTTTCAATTTATGTATCCCAGATTGATACAAGTTTCAAATTTAGCACAGAGCAAGGTTTTGACAGACTAAATACAATGTTGGTCTCAACCTAAAAAAATTGCGGGTTAATACATTCAAAATGGCCGCCAAATTGGCCGCCATCAAGAAATGAGAATTTCAAAACTTTACAAATAAAAGTCACAAAGAATCATATAATACCTCGTTTTGTAGTGTTTTCGCGTCACGAAACAGTTCGGGATGGATTTGTTTTGTACAAGGTCAATGTCACCCAAAAAAGTCCTTTTCACGGTCAAATATGACTTAAAAATGAAAAAAGGGAAAAAGCATAGTCAATCTAAACGTATTTATTAAATTTATTTGCTTTTCCATTCTCGTATTATGTATAGTTCATTTCTTAGTCACCCTGTCCCAGAGTGAGGCGAGAGCATGTACCATGGCAAACACAGAGAGCCGAACAAACAAATCCCCAAATACAACAAGAACAGCTGCCTGCACAACGCTTCTGGCCCTTCAATACTTAAAACATATATCAACACTAAAATGAAATAAAATCTAAAGGTAATATTTCTGATAAACGTCACAGTATTTTACTGTATTACATCTAACCTTTATCTTATAAATTACCTGCTACATCATTTTATAATGTGATATTTTCCCATCATTTACTGTATCACACATACATAAAATTATTTCTATATAGCTGGAATTGGTGACGTGATTGTCAGCTTTAAATGACGTCGCATCAGTTTTCAAACACATTATTTGATCATTGCCGAAACGTACCAGCGCGACGACGTACGCGAGCGCGATAGGCATCGCGACCATTTTCAAAACTGTTACATTTTCGTCACGCCAGTTGTCGCAATGGAATGAATCGGGCTTTAGGCCACCTTTGTCCACATATAGGCAAAACTGGGCCAAGAGAACCTCCTGAGGATGGTGAGATGAATGAGATGACACTGTCCTCCAGACACAGGATTCGAAATTCGAGCCCTGGCGGTCTGAGGCCGAGCACGCTACCTCTCGGTTACGTAGGGGGGGTAACATTTTTGTTTCTTTCAAACCGCCGAGACCGGGAACCGAACCCCGAACTCTAGCGTGAAAGGCAGCGGTGCTAACCACTACCCTAGGGCCCCCGCCCGCCGGCTGTCGCGCCTCACATGTCGCGTTGGTCGTCGCGTTGGTGTGTGGACAGTCATGTAATTTTCGCGTCAGCCGTCGCGTCACTCGTCACGTGCCTAATCGCGCTGACGTTCGCGTTGGTGTGTTTTGCACTTAAAGTGGAGAAATGTAAATGACCCTATATATTATTTTAACCATCAGTCTGTTCTCTTTCAATATAAAACATAACGGGAAGCTCGGCAGAATGGACTCTGAGTATCATCACTGTAGATGTTGGAGGAAATGACTGGCACTCAGACAGATTGATCCCGGACATAGCAAAAATTATGATAAACTCATCAAGAAAGCAAAATCTATGTGCCAGGGAAGAGTGACTATGTCCAGTATCTGCCCACGACTTGATACTGTAGACGTCCAAAGAATAATTGAACTGACCAATACAGCCTTAAAAAATCTGTGCGACACACATAGCTGCAGATTTGTCAACAATGACAATTTCTTCAAGCTGGCTGACAAGACGGTAAACGACTCCCTATTGATGAGAGATAGAGTACATATGACCTGGCAACCTAGTAATAAATTAGCACTAAATCTGAAGCTCAAAACAACTAAAAAATGTGTGTAGCTGTACAGATCAAGAGGTAGACCAAGACAGACTAGATATGCCAGTAACTACAGGCGCTCTGATGTAAACCAAACCAGGCCGACAGAGAGAGAATACAATGGATTAAAACATTCCCAGAAAGATGAACGACAAAACCACTATTACAGACATGATTCCTACCATCACAGAAGTAGCCAGAACAGAGAAGACCACCAGATACTAAGACAGAGGCACCAGCAAAGAAGTGACGCATATCATCCCAGAAAAGATCAACACGGATATGACACCAACACTCGTAAAAACACTAGACATGACACCAATAACCGTCAATGTGACCACTGCTGGCAATTTAAATGTGAATGCTACTGAAAACTACAGGAGGAAAAAGGAAATCAGGACATAGGCCTCATGCCGTCAAATGTTAAACAACCTTCTAGTAGAAAAACTTACATGGATGATAACAAAATAGACAATAGTGACACAAATATTATAAAAATGAAACACTGCAACACCAAGACTGAAATATATAATCGAAAACAAAACAAAGGAGTGAAAATTGGACATTTGAACATACGAAGCTTATTGAAAAAAATAGATGAAATTAAGATTTTAATACATCAGAATAGTTTTGACATTCTAGCTATATCTGAAACATGGTTATCGGACAAAATACCGAATGAACTTGTAAATATACCTGGTTTTAATGTATATAGAAAGGATAGACCGAGTCATGGTGGGGGTGTTTTAATATATATAAAGGAGACTTTACCTTATACATATTGTCCAGATCTCACCAATTTTAATAATACTGAAGTGGTCTGGGTTAGGATTGATAATAAATATTCCCCTTCTTTTTATGTATCATGTGTATATAACCCTAAAGCGGACGATGAGAACTATTACCAATGCATGTTAAATAATTTTTAAAATGTTTTAGCAAAGAATAAGGAAATTGTTATCCTTGGTGACTTAAACATTAACTACATCATAGACGAAAATTTATGTGAAAATCAAGCTCACTTTATAGAAACACTCAACACGCAAACAATTGATAGTTGAACCTACTCGTGTTACACAATCATCTCAGTCAGTCATTGATCATATATATACCACGATGCCTCACAACCACTTGGATCACGGGGTACTGAAATATACTCTTAGTGATCATTACTTTATATTTACAACTCTGAAATTTAGGCGCCAAGCTTCTCCTCCAAAACTTATTCACAAAAAAGATTACAATGGAATAAATATAAATGATTTCATTCGCGATTTAATGGATATTGGACTATATAGTGGTGTTATTGATGCTAAATCAACATCTGATGCCTGGAGAGATTGGTCAAATGCATTTAATACAGTGGTTAGCAAACATGTCAAAATTAAAGAAATTAGAGTCAAATCCATGGATGACCAACGAAATGTTAGCCTTTATATATAAACGTGATTATACTCACCGCATGGAATGGCCGCATTAGCTCTTCTGACAAAATGAATGAATATAAAAAACTGAGAAATTTGGTCATCTCAACAATTCGAAACTCGCAACGATCCTATTATAAGAAAACAATCACAGCCAATAAATCCTGTGACGTTTGGAGAGCAGTAAACCAATCTCTGGGAAAAAATAGAAAAAGTTCCATAACATCAGATCTGTCACCTGATGCGTGGAATGAACACTTTGCGTCCGCTGGAAATAAACTATGTAGTAAATTTAGTGAAAATGATGAAAATGATGAAATTGCCATCTGAAACCAATATTGATATTCTAGGCTATGATTCTTGTATTCTCAAACTTAGCAGTAAGATTATCTGTAGCAGTCTATAACAATCTTATTTAATATTCCACTTTATAATGGAGAAATTCCAAATGAATGGAAGAAAGCTCGGGTTACTCCAGTTTACAAAAACAAAGGCTCTAAACAAGACCCTAACAACTTTCGACCAAATTTTGTAATTGGGCATATTCCAAAATTATTTGAAAAAATTAGTTGACTCTCAATTGAGAGAATATTTACAATCTCACTCTTTCATTACACATTCCCAGTCAGCTTTCATAAACCTCCATTCAACCCAGACGTCTTTGCATAATGTGATTGAATATGTGCTTGACAATATTAACGAAAATGAAATCAGTGGTATTTGTATGTTTGATCTTGCTAAATGTTTTGACACAATTGATCACAAATTACTTTTAAAACAATTAAGCAAATATGGCCTTAATGGCACTGAATTATGATGGTTTACAAATTATCTCAATGAACGAACTCAAGTTGTTACCATAAATGGTAAAATGTCTAATACAAAACTCATTGACAAAGGTGTTCCACAGGGATCTATACTTGGTCCTCTGCTTTTTACTATTTTTATTAATGATTTTCCCTCATGTAATATTTCTGTAATATTTTTGCTGATGATACTATGCTAGGTGTTAGTGATAAATCTATAACAAAAATACAGCAACTACTTCAGAATGCTGTAAATGAAGCTATTAAATGGCTTGGACAAAATAAGTTAACTTTAAACATAAACAAGTGTAATGTACCAATTATATCTAACAAAAATATAGTAGACAGCATAGATATTTTTATAAATGGTGGTAAGTTATCCTTTGTTAAGTCCGCTAAATATCTTGGTGTAGAAATAGATAGTAAATTATCCTGGTCTAACCATATAGATGGATTGTGTAAGAAATTGTCTTCGCAACTTTATATCTTAAGAAGGTTGAAAAAAATTCTCCCAACGGATGATATTAATTGTGTTTACCACGGTATATTTCAGAGTATTATTGATTATTGTATCACTGTCTGGGGCTCTGCTGCACAAAAATATTTATGTAAAATACCAAAATTACAAAATAGAGCAGCACGACTTCTTGCACAAAACTTTGACTGGAACATTCGTGGTATAGATATTGTGAGAGGTCTAGGGTGGCAGAATGTTAAAGAATGTTATCATGTTAAAGAATGTTATCATGTTGTCTCACTTATAAATCTCTAAATAATCTAGCTCCTTATTACTTATCTGATCTTTTTTCCTCCGTTTCTGAATAGCATACTGTTTCAACACGTAATGCAACAAGTAATACTCTGCAGCAGCCCAGGTGTAATAATTCTTTATATAAATCATCTTTAAGTGTGAATGGGTCTAGACTTTGGAATAAGCTACCTTCAGAAATAAGAAATAAGAAGACATTTTCTGCTTTCAAATATAACCTTAGACTATATATGGCTAATAATCAAACAATTACTCAATCATAGTTAGGGCTGCAATAACTGTACATGTCTTATCGCTTTCTCCAATTTTTGTAGGTTCTTGTTGGAGTTTTAGTGTGGGGACATTTGTGTTTTCTTTTCTTTTCACTTTGCTATAAATGTACATGTATATACATTTGTAAACCTATTAAATTAACGCAAAGGCATATATCATCGGATTATGATCTAAAATGTCTAATGTACCTTCTATTTTCGTTATTGTCACTATTGTACATAATATGATAATTATTGTTTAAATATGTGTTTTCACTTTTTATGCAAATACTTGTCATAAAACAGGGCACATATGCAAAATAGCCAAAGGCTAATAATGTTTTTACCCTGTATAAATATGTTTGAATAAATAAATAAATAAATAGAAAAGGCATGTGAAACTGACGTATTTTTTATTTGGGCCATAATAACCTCTTGCCCACTCTCCCCTGAGCGACCTAGCAAAAAACATGAGTGCGGTTTTGAGAAGAGCCTAGTTACTGGTAGCGCAAGGACTTCCTGCTACCATATCTTTGCTTATTTCGCTGCTTTTACTACAGCAAATCATCACAGAATTGATTCTAATTGGTAGCAAAATGATATATCTGTAATATGTACCACCGAGGCTGCTGCAAAGAGCCACAAATTTAAAAAAGGAATTATGGTTTGGTTGGATACCCCTCTCCATATAGTAAAAATGACGTTCACACAACGTTGTATAAATTATGGGCCAACGGTGTAAACATTGGACCAACATAGTTCTCCTTATAATTATAAGCCTTTCATATAATATATAATTATACGTCATTTCAAATAGTTATAATATAATTATAGCCTACATTGTAAGTCATTTAAAATACTTTAGAAAACAAAACCCAGTAAACAAAAGCCGTTGACCCAAAGTTGTTTGAATGTTGGGCCAATGTCGCAGACAGTGGACCAACATTCAAAAAACATTGGGTCAATGTATCTTGTTTGCTGGGAAGAACAGTAATTATGTTATGACCCAACAAACAGGAGATGTTGAGCCAATGCCGCTTTAATGTTGGCCCATTGTCTGCGACGCTGGCCCAACAATAAAACAACATTGGCTCAACATATCGTGTTTGTTGCGAATCACATATTAAAAGCATTGCAAAAATATATATTTTTTAAAAGTAGGACAATAATGTATGAAGGAAGAATTACAAATAACCACTGATAACATGATATTCAAAAATAATTTCCAAATTCTTATAATCTTCGCTTAGATCTACATGCAATTATTAAAGGGACCCCTTGGGATGAGACATTTTCAATGTTGTCAGTTTTGAAAATTTCATTTATATGAAGCTATATAGCCTACTGATCTTAACTGAAAATACGGAAAAGTCAAAAAAAACAATTTTAAAGCACTGAAAAAGAGTAAAATAGTTGTATTTCCAGGTCGTATATTGCCATGTTAACAAAACAAGTCAGCAATATTCAGCACTTTAGATCACATATTCCCACGTATCAGATGGTAAGATCAAACCAGTCGCCGCTAATTGGTGTCTCATAGTCAGAACACCGGAGGACACACCTGTAGCACTGATTGTCTACCCAACGCTGGGCCGATCCCAGCAGCATGTGGCCCAATGCTGTGGAAACATTCAATCGTCCTTCAGGTATACAAATAGCTTGTTTGGGTTACTTCTGGTTTCATAAAAATGTTGATTAAAAATATTTGTAAAAATATGAAAATTCTGAAAAAATAAAAACATGATCCGTGGGATACACTACTTCAGTACGGAACTAAAAACGAAAATTGATGTCATCCCAAGGGGCTGCTTAAAGCTATGATGTGCTGCTTTCACCATTAAGGCCTATTTCTTCGGTATCCTAGGTACCCTATAGCGCAGTATTCTTGGATGCAAATATTTGCTTCCAGATCATAATCACTTATACCAAAAATGAAATGAATCGGGCTTTAGGCCACCTTTGTGCTAAACTGGGCCAAGAGAACCTCCTGAGGATGGTGAGATGACACTGTCCTCCAGACACAGGATTCGAAATTCGAGCCCTGGCGGTCTGAGGCCGAGCACGCTACCTCTTGGTCACGGAGGCTCCCCACGATACTGACTTTCACACGTGGATGGGGAAGAAACTTTTTTTTTTTCAAACCGGTGAGACCGGGAACCGAACTTCGAACTCTGGGGTGAAAGGCAGCGGTGCTAACCACTACCCTAGGGCCCCCGCCCCACTTATACCAGATATCATTATTCTTTTTATATGTGTTATCCTTCCTTTAAATGCATTTGAAAATTATTTCAGTAGACATTTCTGGAACAATTTCACTGCCCATTTTCTGATACCCAACTGTAATTTAATTTATTCGTGTCAGTGGCTGTTATTGTGGGTCTACATGTGGGAATGTTGCACTGGAAGAAACACAACAATTTAAAATAACAGCCTATGCACATCCATTATACAATAATTAAATTCTTAAAACGGAAAAAAACAAAACCTGTATTTATTATCTTTTTTTTCAAAACCTGAGAATCCCCTGAGAAATAAATTCGCTGCCACCCGGGTATATAAATAATGGTAATTGAGAAATATTTTTCATTTCGTTCTTATTTTCTGCAACGACAAGTGCTTGGAAGAGTAACACGTCCAGCTCCGAGACGCTGTCCATTGCAAATGACCACGTACTGCGGATTTTGATTGTGGTGTATCATAATTATAAAACATCAATTTTATTTTGGAGCAATGTTGTTTCAAGTATGGGTCAACTTTTATGTTATTGGCGAAGTTTAAAACAGCGTTGATATCATTAATTTAACTTGTTTTCTAAAATAGTGTGAAAAAATTGTGTATTGTCCACTGTCTAATGGCGCCAGACACCAGCCGTAAATGGGTGGGGTGTTGGTAGAGGGGGGTTTCATTGAATCGTCGGGAGAGTGACTATATTCGATAAGATACAACAACACATAATACAATCAGTGCACACGCATGTTCAGTGTCTCATTATTTAGCTAAGAATATATCACAGAAAAAGATTTGTTCTGTCTCATTTAATAACAGATTAAGTGATTAAATGAGTCAAGTGAGGTTGCATCAATTTTTAAGAAAAATAATAGCTGACTATACAAAACGGCCTTCGATCGTCTGAGATTTAAAGAGTGTGACAGAGTAAGAATCTATATATTCATGTGTTGTGGTTATTTTGAAACTGAAGTCAAATTAATATGTCCTGTGAACACTTGCCTAGTTTAGTTTGCCATGATTATTGTAGGCACAGAAGGTTGGTATATGTAGATACAACAAATTATAAACAAAACATTGCAATTATAGAGTCTTATCTACCACATACATCAACTACATTAAACAACAACATAAGAATGTTAACAGAGCTGCTGATTCATTTTATTGAAGTTTTTATATAGTAATATTACCACAGCTGGTTTTAAACAGTGTCAGTGTAAAGTTGCTTTATACTGACATATCTACCAGATACAACACTATAAGATTTATATTTTTTCCAATTTTGTTGTATGTGCACATATAATATCTTACTTTTTTAAAGATTAGCAAATCACTTGCAGATACGACTATGTATTAGTGTGATTTGACCTACTTATATCCGGAAATTAAATTCAAAAATTTAATACAAGATGCGTATGCCCCTGATAACTTCAAATCAAACATAAAAGCACTTTTGAAAAATGTTAGATACGACAGTATAATTTCAGGGTGACGATCTTATATTCACCGCGGCCATTGACAGCTCTTGGACTCTTGGGTGATGTGAACTAATTAGGTTCTAGATGGTTAGGAGTGCCTTTCAAAGAAAATAACGTATCTGCTTCTATTCTGTCGAAAATGATTTAAATTAATGGTTTGACCTTGGACAAATGGTGGCCATTTGAAAAAAAAACCCAACAATGCAGTGTCTATAGTACTTTCTGACCCCATCACTATGTCGAGTATGCCCGAAAACCCTATAGTTGAGAGCAAATGATGATGAATCTGCTTCTATGCTGCTAAAAATGACATTGATTCATTGTTTGACCTTGTACAAATGGCAGCCATCTTGGATTTCACCCACAATGTAATGTCCAAAGTATTTTTTGACCACACAACTATGGCGGGCATGCCCGAAAACCCTATAGTGGACACCAAAACACGAATCTGTTACTATTCTAAAGAAAATGATATCAATTTATTGTTTGACTTGAAAATATGGCGGCCATCTTAGATTTACCCACAATGCAATGTCATAAAATATTTTCTGGTCATACCACTATGTCGGACGTACCAGAAAACCCCATGGTAGACACCAAAATCACGAATCTGCTACTATTCTATAGACAATTATATCCATTTATTGTTCGACCTTGCACAAATAGCGGCCATGTTGGATATTGCGGCCATTTTTTAACTTTAGAAAACCCAACACATTTTCCTGAAAACTCATTATTTGAAGAATAACTGTGTCAAATTTCATCTTTATACGTCGTCTGGATTGAAATGTATGCCCAAACCACGTCATGGCGGCTATTTTGGATTTATGCAAATTAAAAATTCTCCCCAAGGTTTTCTCTCTGGCAACCAAGTTAAATTTGTTCTACAAATCAATGTCACTGCGAAGCCATAAAAAAACAATACAGTTCTCATGATCGCAAGGTACTTAATCTGGCAACTGGACTATTACTAATGTTGAATGTATTGCAGATGTCGTCATCAAGTGAGACTTGTTTTTTGTCTTCAAGTGCTAATTTTAATTGTGACGTCGTTATAACTTCAGTGTCCCATTTTGCCCAATGTCTCGCTTTGCCCGTCCCTCCCCTATTTTTTTTTTTTTTGGGGGGGGGGCCCTAGGGTAGTGGTTAGCACCGCTGCCTTTCACGCCAAAATTCGGGGTTCGGTTCCCGGTCTCGGCGGTTTGAAAGAAACAAAAATCTTTTTTCCCCATCAACGTGTGAAAGGCAGTATTGTGGGGAGCCTACGTGACCGAGAGGTAGCGTGCTCGGCCTCGGACTGCCAGGGCTCGAATTTCGAATCCTGTGTCTGGAGGACAGTGTCATCTCAATCATCACACCATCCTCAGGAGGTTCGCCTGGCCCAGTTTAGCCTATATGTGCACAAAGGTGGCCTAAAGCCCGATTCATTTCATTTCATTTCCCTCCCCTATTAGGGCAAAAAACAGCGTAGTCATATAATAATTTCACTCGTGTCACTTGTGTCTCTCTCTCTACTTCAGACACTGGTCATCTTCTCCAGATCAGCTAATATTCACCACCAGTGGACAGAGGTTTCACAGCCACTCTCTGTACTGCCGCATCTAAGTGCGTGGGATAAACGCCGCTTCTTTCAGAACGATGGCCTCACAGAGTGCAAAATAACCCGATTCATGATTATACTATTGACGCTTCTGAAAATGAAATAAAAATATCTAAGCTGAATATACACTGATATATACCGTATATAGTAGAAATTGTGCTTAGCTTATACTTTTAAAAACTCCATTAAATTAATTATCAATAAATATAAAATTAAAAGTGGAACACTCATGGATACCCCCAGGTTTGTATAACGAGCACTGCGTGCACAGATTACCATGTTGAAAAGCCCTTTAATATAAATATCTTGGCCCTTTTACAACTCCTTTCTGGGCTTGTCCAGGTCCTCCAAACTCGTGGGTAGGCTGCGTTGGGTGAGAGAATAAAACAACACTCTTTTCTGGATCAAAAATGAAAACTGAAATTTTATTGTGGTTTCGTACATAATATAGTATCTCTATATCTGGCCTACTATCGGGCCAGCTGCGCGTAACATAACTCGCAATAATTTACGTCTGGTAAAACATAATGTCATTTAGTGTTATGTCTTAGGGTCGGCAAACAAACTCATATATTTCCTATATATAATTCTGTGGGTTTATTACACCTGCCACTGAGGCCTGGCTTTGTTACAACGACTCAATAATCTCCATTTTCCTTTTTATAAGTTTGTCGTTTTTTTAGATCCACCATGTCGTTCACAGTAAATATACAGTGTGATATAACATCGTATATATATTATATATTGATACATTTGTATATATATAGTTACTACTTCCCGTAGGCTAGGTGTTCTTATTAATATGGTTATCAAATATCATAATGTTCTTTCTACTTAACCAGTCCAGAGAGGGTTTGTTTTTGTCCCTCGTATAATTCAGATAAATTTTGTTATGTAAGGTTCTTAACAGTCATTGCGTACCCGTGATATACTTTAACACCTAGAGTTAACCCCTAGCGTACGGGAGTGTGGCAAACAGATTACTCAGTCCATTATTAATATAAGCTGCGGCTAATAGTTGTCTGCCTGGGGAGTAATAACACTCACGGCCTGTGCCCAACTTATCCGCGGTCTGGCCTGCCTTTAAACCAATTAGTCATTTATATAGATATTTAATAAAACCGTTACAACCAGACTAAACCTATTTGGAGGACGAATATATTTTTCACGCCTGGCACTTATGCCGTCAGTACGGGATATCCCACTAGAAATGGGATATCCAGATATCCTGACACGCAGTATCAGTGCATGGTGCGCGTGTCTCAGAAACCAGCCGAAATAATCAACCCTTCTTTCCCAGGGCTTAAAATGCTGTAATTTTCATTTATATTACATCGGAATATTTTACAATGTGTTGCCAGCGGGTGGGCAGGTGTGCATCTAAACACAACTGACCAATCAAGATCTACCTCACCGCTCATGCCTCATTTATAAATTGCTGGCTGCCGGTTGGCAGACGGTGACGTAACAGACGACAGGGACACCTGGTGTTGAATATGTGTAAATTCCACGCAAAAGCTCAGTGGGTGACTGTGACACTCACTGATAGCTCAGTGTATAAAATAATGGGCTGTATTGAAACTTTACAAAGTTTATACCGATGCTGGAGCTCTATAACATAGTGAGTGTCTATATAATCATACCATTGACTTTGTAAAATGTGTTGATTACATTAGAAACATGATTGTTAAATACTAAACCCTTGTCAACTCTCAGGTCATCATAATATGATACATTTTCTAATACAGTTCCATCAAGATGATATTTAAATTAAGGTTTTATTGACCGCTCACATGTCAACTTTGACATATTGGTCATTTTTATTTCTTTATTTTTTTTTGTACGTTTTTTTATGCGGTGCGAGTCGGTTATGCGTTCGGTTGTCATTATTATCCCATGAATTTGAACAGTTTGGGTCACTGCATATGTGTGCACCAAGGAAAGATATCGGCCGCAGCGGGACTCGAACCCGGTACCCCCAGACTTCGAGTCAACCAAGCTACCAATGAGCTATCCTGGCGCCACATACAATAGAAGTAACATTTATTGTAAACGAAAGTACCTTACATTTGATCATATTACAATTTAAGTTCCAAACTTGACTCCATTCATAAAGCCATTTAAATCACGCTACCGTCATAAGTTTACTTTGCACAAGTGCAAAAAATTATTCATCTATTCTAAATAGCAGAGTAATGGCATATTTGGAGAATAATAACTTATTAGTTGAAGAACAGAATGGGTTCAGAAGAAACCGAGCCTGTATAGACCATGTTTTTTCTCTTGCTTCAATTCTGCAAACAAACGCATATAAAAAATCTGGGACTTTCACTACATTTATTGACTTTAAGAAAGCTTTCGACTTGATAGACCGTGTAGCACTTTTTTATAAACTTTTACAGAATGGTATAGATGGCAAAATGTACTCTGACACTATTAGTAATGTAAAAGTAAATAAGTTGTACACTGACTGGTTTTCCATTAATAGTGGAGTGAGACAGGGGGATACACTCTCTCCCACACTTTTCTCTCTTTTTATAAATGATTTAGCTAAAGAAATAAAGGCTGCTGGTTATGGTATATCTGTGGGTAATGATAAAGTTCCGATACTATTGTATGCAGATGATATAGTACTGTTATCAGAGTCTGAAGATGAAATGCAGAATATGTTAAATATTGTATATGCATGGTGTAGGAAATGGCGCCTGGAAGTGAATTGTAGTAAAACATTTTAGGAAGAAAAACTTGTGTAGGTCACAACATGTATTTCATCTTGGTGAAACACCGTTAAATTATGAAGATCATTATAAGTATCTTGGAGTTATACTTGAAGAACATTTAGATTTCAATACCTGTGCTGAGACTTTAGGTGCAAATTTAAATCAATTGAAAATATGGGATTCAGTACCTTCAGTTCTCTGTATAATGCAGGGGTTATACCAGTGACTGATTATTGCGCTGGAGTATGGGGCCATAAACTATACCAAAAAACGGAAGTTGTTCAAAAACGTGCTCTACGATTCTATATGGGGGTGCATAAGTTTGCGCCTATTCCCGCCATAGAAGGTGATGTTGGATGGTTGCCAACATATTATCGTCATAAATTGGAAGTCATTCGACTGTGGAACCGTCTAATTTTAATGGATAATAGCCGACTGGCAAAGAAAATATTTTTGTGCAATTATTCAAATCCCAAGGTAAATGATTGGCCCACACAGGTTCGCCGTATCTTTGAATCTATGGGTGAACTCGATATTTATAATAATGTTCAAGTGTGTGATATTAGTTACGCTAGGAATATTCTGTTTAATAATTATGCAGAAACCTGGCATGCAAGTGTAATGAGTAAACCAAAACTACGTATTTACAGAGAATTTAAAACTAATTACGGGCTTGAGAATTACATAGCTTTTAATCTTTCACGTCAGGAAAGATCTTATTTAGCCCAATTTAGGTGTGGTATTCTTCCTCTAAGAGTCGAGACAGGTCGTTTCAAAAATGAGCCACTCAGTGAGAGAAAATGTATGTTTTGTGACCAAGAGTCTGTAGAAGATGAGTTTCATTTTATTTTACATTGCCCGAAATATAATATAGAGAGGCAGAATTTATTAGAGATATATTTGTCCAATTTAGTAGGTGATAATGTAGCAAAGCTGAATGCTCTTATGCAGCAGGCCGTCCGTCCACTGGCTAAATATATACATAAAGCATTTCAAAAACGCCGAGAAGCACTGTATGTTTCATAAAATGTTCAACAGATAATATTGATTACGAATTTTCATGTTTATAAAATTTATAATAGCAATGTAATATTGTATATATATATACTATATATCTGTCTATATGAAATATTATATCAATACGCTGAGGCGCATGGTATTGATTTTTTTTTTCTTCAGGTTGGCCAACTTGGGAATGGTTCCAGTGCTACTGCGTCTCAATGTGTTGCCAAATCTGTATTTTTTTTAAAAGTACACAAAGTGTTATAATTGTATTTTAAAGTGACTTATAAGCCCATTGGGCTGGGTGTTAAAACTGTTTAATTTATGCTTGATGTAACAAAATCATTGTAACACAGGTCACTATAATAAAACAGATCGTTATCGTTATCGTTATCGTCACTCACAAGCTTATTTTTTTTTTCAGGGAATATTCTGTCAAAGGGTTAAACAAATCAAGCTTAACAATATGTATCGAATTGTCCATGGAAATGCCCCTCAATATCTAAAGCGGGACATTTCAATAGTCAATGATCAACATTCTTTTTTCACCAGAAATAGTTTTCTATCGGTTGTTATACCCCACGTAAAATCATCGGGGAAAAAGACATTTAGATTCTCAGCCAGTAAAATATGGAATGCGCTCCCAGTTTCTCTGAGATCAGCTGAAGACTTACTTCCGTTTAAGAAAGGAGTCAATAAGCATCTCAGAGAGGAGCTAATTACTGAATCTCGGAGTGATTTTCATTTCTACTAATCATATTTACAATCATACAGCCTTATAAATATAGGCGGGTATGTTTGCCGATTTATGTGCTCTAGAGATTATAAGGCCATTTTATTCAGCTCGTTTTTTACAATGTTTTTAATTAATTTATAACAAGCAGAGTCTGGAAATTGCTCCAGAAACCATTGTATATATTAAGGGTTCTATTGTGTATATTACCACCAATAAGATATATTTCATCATATGCACTATTTATAAACTTTCATAATCATTTCATATTTCATCTAGTCGAGGCAGTTTCTGCCTGTATTTTTTGTGAAAATGTATTTATTGAAAGTATAAAATAACTTGCTCTTGTCGCCGCCACTCTGGAACAGCATATAGGGACCACTGCGGAAATAAGTGACCTGCACCAGGATACTTTTCAGTGTTTTTATCCCTGGTGTTCCAGAATGGTGGTCACATTGTATTTTGAATACATAATGTATTTATCATACTGATTGGTAACCCTATTTTTATGTGAATGCTGAATAAATCTATCTATCTATCTATCACCAGCGAACGAAGATAATATTGACTGTTCTGTACAATTGGGCATGTCGATTACGAAGAGTAGATTAGTATAACAGCATATAGCATGTTATAACCACATTATAACGACAACAGCTCTGCTATGACTCAGTTATCTAACGCTACGTGTCACTGAATAACACGTAATCATAGCTGTGTCTACTAACAACAGTACATGTTGTGTTGACGATGAATGGCGAGTCTCAATATTGATCTAAAGCAAACAGTCTGTAGACAGAAATTCATAAACTGGCATGAGTAGCCAACTAGTAATTTTGACCGATGTTAAATCATGGCTCAATGAAAACCTTACAACGATGAAATATTTCTATACAAGCCACAGACAGCAAATGTGCTTTTTCACGCCGAAAGGGTTAATATGTGTATGGTTGGCAGGCAGTGTTTTATATCTCTCTTTTGATATGTGAGAAATAAAATGATTGAGGTTTTAGGCCACATTTGTGCACACTGGGACAAACTGGGCCATGAGAACCTGCTGAGGATGGTGAGATGACACTGCCCTCCAGACACAGGATTCTGAGGTCTGAGGCCGAACTCGCTACTTTTCGGTCACTGAAGCTCCCCACAATATTGAATCTTTACGAGTGGGCGGGGACTAAACATTTGGCTCTATTGAAACTTAAATGTCACACAACAAAATATACTCATTGAATGATTAATTGCAGGTCTCCGATATTTTAAAGAGTAGCCTTACGCATTTAATTTAAATCTAATATATATTTCGAAATTAAAGTTTCCTGATTATGTTTCGCAGATCTGATGGGTTCAAACAAAGTGAATAAATGGCGGCTTTAGAGGATGGTGAGATGAATCAAACAGTACTGTCATCCAGACACAGGCAGTATGAGGCCGATTATGATATCTCTATGTCTCGGAGGCTTCCCAACATGAAAGAAACATTTTGCTTTTTTTGCGACCTGAGTATCACAGCGGACCACAGCGGGCGACGAACACCCGACCTCTGGCATGACAGACATACATCGTTAATCACTACATCAAGCCCCCGTCCTGTTCGCTTCCTGTTTTGTTTGACCCCACTGTCCCGAAAACTAAGACCGAAACTCTATAGCGTGTTTCATCACCTTGTTGCATAACCAGAGTGATAACCATTATTGTCCTGTCGAAAAAATATCGATACACGAGGCCATGAAGTGCTATATAGCATGTGACACATGGGTATGCGTCATTCCCATCATATAAAAGAACTGGGTGTAGGTCTATGTCAGGAGGATTTCACATTAGCTCACACACAGGACCATACTCAATATTAATTGAAGATAACTGAAACAAACGATTCTCTACAATGAAGAATTTAAATGTAGCACTAGTATGCGCTCTACTGCTGAGCTGTCTGTCCCCAGCATCCGCTTCGTCTTCTGACGATGAATGGTAAATATTGCTGTTTCATAGATTGTTTTTCAACTATTTGATTACTTCACCCAAATGGTGGCATCACTTTATGTAACCAGTCGCAAAATGTAACAGGTTGCATGTAAATGCCGATTTTGCAGATCAGTAACTGCAATTTATCACAAAGCTGCAATCTACACGTTTTATTATCGTACTGCTTTTGCTCTTGAATTATTCGTTCTACGTACATTATGTATACTATATTACAACATTTAGTGACCATGGTCACAAGCTGGTAATTATTAACAATCCGTGATCAATACATTTATATCTACTTTTTAATGTCACAAACATGCATAGTAACGATGTGAAATAAAGCAGTATAATGTTCCGATAATATTGCCATGGCAATATTTGAACATACGTAAGTAAGCCTAGTACGCAACCAGTCTAAATATTTTGTTACTATGATCAACTGAACAATGGCTTCTAGCGACGCAACATATATACTCTTTCGTCATTAGTGGTGCCTATGTAATCACTTGAAAAAAAACAATGTTTATGCTAATAACATAGAGATCTTTAAAACAAAGATAAGCAAATTACAATCTATGTCAAAAATACATACCTACTGTCTGATGGAGTGATATTTATGTATCAGGTGCTGGGGATCAATTGCAGGAAGTGTTGCGACAAATTTGATGTCGGCAGCAGCAGCCGCGGGAGGCGGAGGTCAGTATTTTTGTTAAAATGACTGTAGTCATAGATTGATTGTGAGGCAATGTGTTAATTCGCGGCTCGGCTCTCCATTCACAGAAATATAATAGAAATGATCACTGATTTGGCCACGGCAGATCTGTAAACAGGTAAACTATTTACATTAGAGTTTTGATTTTAGGTCTCTCGCTCAGCTATTGCTAGGCTATTGCTACTCAGAAGACTATCGACCCTGGGATAGCGGAGCTTAGCGGAAGGTCATGGTCTTTCAGCATTAAACTGCACAGCGAAGCTAAAGCCTATGCCCGTTAAGGCATGGTCTTGAGGTAGATCCCCTACGCATGCCCAGCTTCCCTTATCGGCTGAATGAATGAAAACACTTTCATATCTACCCTCACGTCATCACATGTGCATCATTTATTTTTCATCAACAGATTGCACTATTTTTTACGTATTACAAATCACTCAAATGGTTGTCCCCATCAACATGTGACATAGCGCGATAATTTTACGTATTTCCTATATCTGAAACATAGGCTATGACGCCGTCCGTCATGGATATACTTTATGTCGGTGATACAAAAAGTATTATGCAATTGACGAGCCAAATTCTATTTTAAAATATAACTCCAACTATGATATCATAATTATCATATTATTCTGCCATCATATGAACGTTTATGGGGGATTTTAACACATCTGTGTTTTTTGCTTTAATTTCAGGTGTAGCATCAATGGCATCCGGTGGTTTGGTAGCAGCTGCTCAGAGTGCCGGTGCTGCCGGAGTTGGCCTGGGTGTAAAAGCTGCTGTCGCAGCTGCTGGTGCTGCCGCGGGATACGCAGCTACCAAGGGATCCTGTGATAAACCGGGATCGAAAGAATGTTAAATATTTTAATATGATCTGTGATATTCATCTATACAACTCATGAGCACGCGAATGTGAAAAAGCGTCCAAGACACATAAATTAATTATTATCTCTACATTAAGACTAGATTTTTTATTTAATTTCAATATCATACCCTTATTAAATAAGAGGAATGCTGATTTAACCCACTGTGAATAAACCTAAGTGTATATGTGGTATTTTTCACATTAAAAATATCCTTAACAATAGTGTTGATTTCTTATTTCTTCCACCATAATATATTATCGCATTTTATTAAAAAATGATTTAGTTTAACATTATCGTGATTATACTCAAATCATATGTCACGAAGACCTAGTCTTTAATTTTGCAAAATAATAGGGGAAAAGTGGGTTTATCGTACACCTTAACTTTGAAGTGGTGTAAAGTTAAATGATTAATCGATAATGACCAATTTGTTGTCTCCTGTAGTCGATTTGACAAATTTCTGGTTAATTTTCTAATTGTATATCAATAATTCTAAATATTTAATTTTGTCCATATTACCCTCCATGGAGGCTAATATGGCCAATAACAGAGATTATATTGGACATCACTTTCTATCATCTTCAATGAAAAAAAGCAGAGATTTTGGTATATTGGACACCTTAATGACAAGGCGGTATATATTTAGTTGATAAATCAATAACAAACAATATGTTGTCTTTTACTACGTATATTAAAAAAATAAAAAATTCTACCAATTTCAGGCTATATCTTTAGTTGTATATCATTAATTCTAAAAATACAATTGTGTCCATATTACCCGCCATGTGGACATGGTGTCCAATATACCCTCTGTTTGTCGAAAGTGTATTATCTTCCGGTCAAATGTAAAATTACCTTATAAAAGTATTTCTTACACAAAATATTATTTAGATTAGAGGCTATTTCTAATCTAAATATTGTATTTGTATATTTATTAGTAATAGCGGTAATTAGGACCATTGTTCCCTTGACGGTTAGCTAGAACAAAATCAATAAAAACTACATATCGTCGCCTCGGAGCTAAATGATCCTATCTGCCACTCTGACGAGTGTCAGATAGGATCCTTTAGCTCCGAGGCGACGATATGGCTAAATTGGACATCACAAAATGGGTATATCGGACATACTGTCCGAATTACCCTCTTCTAAATTGGGTATATTAGCCATATGTCTATTTTATCATGTTTAGTGCGTCCGTTTTACCCAGAATGTAGTTAATCATTATGATTTGTCTGAAAAAATTATGATAACTATTTTTCAGGTAGATTATCAATATTATCGAGTAAAAGTGTTTGTTTCACAATTTCTAATTAGTAATTTAAAGATTTTACAATATATATTTTGAAAATTCATTATTAGATCAAATAACATAAAAGCGCAAAATTGGTGATATAGTTTAAATAAATCGTTTTTACTCCACTTTCTTTACTGCAAAATGATTACATTAGGATTGGGGATTTATGCATAGCAGCTATTAGGGAGAATAAAGGGAGCATAAATTATTCACATAATACATTGGTGTACTGTTATCGTGAATATGGTGACCATAAATTTTTAACATGATTAGCTTTATATTATTTTATTTCACATGTTTTCCCGGCAATCATAGGACATTTGTGTAGCGTCTGTGCAGTGTTGGACCAGCGTCGAAGACGTTGTACCGCTCCGACGTTGGGCCAACGTTGTATAGGTGCCGTGCACATGTTTTGTGTTTGCTGGGTTCCCAGCAAACACGACGCGTTGAGGCAGTGATGTTTTAGTGCTGGCCCAACGTCTGCGACTCTGGCCCAGCATTGGAACATCATTGTTTCGACGTGTCGTGTTTACTGGGTCACTGGTCTATAGCCGGTGCGCACTGCATGCATTTTGTTGAACAGAGTATTGTACCATTATGATCTGTCTATCATTATGTGGTCTCTGTTCTTACGCGTGCGGTTTTTAGAGGCTCTTTTCCATATGGTGATGTGGAGAGGGGTTCCACACACCTACCAAGTATGTGTGTGGAGCCTCTCTCTGTGTCGGTATGTTGGAGCACGAGCGTGCGGAGCAAGTCCAGGACAAATTGTGTACATGTATACTATAGGTCTATCTATGCCCGGCAAGCTCGAGGCATTGGGCCGATGTTTGTTCAATGTTGGGCCGCGTCGTATAGATGGCCGGCCAGCATTGATCCGGCATTGGTTGATTGTTTCGTGTTTGCTGGGTAGCCTGCATAATTTTACATTATTTTTAACAATATACAATTCAATGCTATGTTTTCTTGATAGTATCACATAAGTCAGAATTAACTGGCCGCAATAAATGTAACACTGTAATGTTCTTAATATAAATGAATTGTGGGTGACACCTAAATAAATTTTACTTGACTTGACTTGACTAGCTATTAGTGACTGTGTCATTAACGGGTAGAAGGGGTGTCAAACTTACACGCCCTGTCCAATATACCCACCTTTACCCTATAGTGAACTAATTATTATTTATCATAAAAAATAAAAACTGAAATTGTTCACATATGTCGTCACACTTTGGGAACATATTACAGAAATTCTCGTGCATTCACATTTATGGATGTCTATATCATGTTAGCATAAGAATACGAGCATGGCTATATATACGGATCATCATAAAAACAAACACGGCAAAATTAGTATGTTTTTTTGGTGGATGTTGTGTTTGTATATGTGTCCGTGTATATGAACAAAGCCCGCCACTTCAAAACGTTTTCACAAGCTGCATATTAAAAAATAGACTTACTCTGCCCTCTTCTCGCAATTTTATTTTAAAATTTAGTTATTCGGGGTTCTTGTCCTAAAAAAAGGTCTTTTCAACCTCCTTGATTTTTTTATTGTTTAAACATTTAAAACATATGTGAGATGTATTGAACATTTTCGTATAAATAAAAATAAAAACCTGGAAAATAAAAGATATTTATGTTATTTCAATGTTGCTCAATGTTGGTCCTTTTACATTGCAGTATAATTATGAGCTATAGATATTAGTGTTTTTTTATTTTATTATTTTCCTAAAAAGAAAAGTAGTGTGTATATGTTTAGTAACCATTCAATATTGTTTGAAATTAAACCTGAACAAAAAAATGAAATATGTGTGTGATTGTCACCGAACTAATTGTATCTACTATTACACTATACTTCACCAGTATTTGGCAGTATTGCCAAAATTAATTGTAACGTATTCTGTATTTGTTTGTATGATGGAATAATCGAATTTTTGTTTTTTCTAAGCACATTTATGATTATTTTTATAACAATATATACTGAATTGGTGTTATGTCGTGCCTGTTGGTTAATATTTCAAATAAAAATGCAAAGTAAAATCCAGTAAAAGGCATCCTCCTGGCAGCAAGTCTTGACACAGCGAGGCCGTCAGGCCAAGCCTTGCTGAATTAGCCATACCATCCACCTATTGGGGTAGGGAGGGAGATTTAGATATTGAATATTCATTAGTTTTTCAAAAAATGTCTTTTTAATGTTGGCTCGCTGTCTGTGACGTTGGCTCACCATTAATTCAACCCTCATGCACGTTGCGGTGAGATGTGGTGGTCTGTGTCTGAGACGTTTCCGGTGAGCTACTCGGCCAGCAGACATGTGTTGTTTAATGTAGGGCCGGTGTCGTAGACAGTGGCCCCACATTAAAACAACACTCATGCCAGAGGTCAAACTTGGGTCAAACAGAAAAAATATTTTTTGAAAGTCCCCACTCCAATAGGCGGATTCAACCCTGTTTCAGCAAGGTCGGTCTACGACCTCAGGAATAGCCAGCCTTGCAGAGGAAGATGGTAAAAGGCTGCATTATCTTTAATGTGAGTGCTTTGTACTTTCGTTGAGAAGCACAATGCACTATTACGACGTTTTTTAGTAAAGAGTTAAATACTTTACCAAAATATGTTACCAAAATACAGTGGTCTGGCTATATTTTTACTTGCTGCTTGGAGCCATACCTAGTAAGTAACTAACGGGTAATTTGTTGTAAAGTGTGCATATCACTATATCTTCTAAATACTTGTAATTTTTTCTGCTTCTTTAAAAATTAGATAGCATCTGCTTGTTTGTATCGGTTATTCCAAGAGTAGTAATGTTAGTATCACATAATTGTTTTACGTCTTCTTACATACCTACCTTACACTACATATTCATCACACAGCAAGGATTTAGTTAGTATAAAAACAACTAGCTAACTCAAATGCAACGTATTCTGTTATTTTGTGGCGACATGAACATAAATTCAATATCGCAAGGGACAATATATTACTTTTGGGAATTGTCTTCAATAATTAATACAATCACTACTACATGTTCGACAAGGGCAAACAATTTATCTTCCTAAAACTGCTCCTACTCATGAACAGTGAGGGTTATATTTGATATTTTCGGTGTGGAGATCGCCTTTTGATGTCTCATGCTGAAGTCGACGATCGATCCCGTACGGAAAGGGTTCAACCCACCAGGACTAATAAGATTGGCCTATTCCACGTCGTGATATCCATGGGACATACTTTGCAAATTTGTAATGGTAATCATGGTAATGGTAAACATTAAATTTCGTGTGGAACGTTGTTTATATCTGGTTCGAATCTTGGACGGTGGCTTTCGCTGATACGTTCGAACCAGAGTGACCTCCTCCACGTCACGCATGCCATAGTCCCACTCATCATTCTTTGCTACACTCACGAACTTGGCCAGGTGCCATGGCCTCTCATAACTAGTGTAATATTTGTGGTGCTCTTCAATGACTTGACATTTTTTCCTCGCTTTATTTGACGTGGACAATTTCATTACCAATTGGTCTGTCTCAAAAGACAAAATACCTCCTGTGATTTTCTTCTTATACCCCAGTCACACATAATACACGATGCTCAGTACACGTCTGGAGTTATAAAAATTAGATAAGTGCGTCGTTGTGCGTCCATCAATTTTGTCAGGGTGTGAGAAGAGCGAGCGAGTTTTAAAACGAATAAAATCAGGTGCATAAATCAGTGAATATGTAGGATCCTGACATCGCTCAGTTAATGTGGCGCTTATCCCCAGATTCCTGGACGCGGGCGGACGGGGATGACCGCCTCGTTTTCATACCGTGGTGACGTGCGCACACAGAGCAGTGTGTGCGGCCTTGGTATTATTCCCGCACTTCAAGCGTAATTCTCAGCGACTGCGGACGTGCCGTAGCTCGCTCTCGCTAAGTCCATAGAGACGTGCCGTGCGCGGATGGTTGTGCTTTGCTGTTATCGCATGTTAATCAAATAAACATGACAAGAGAGAAGAGAGTTTCCTGGTTTGTTTGAAACCGTCGACCAGACGGATGAGGAGGATGTTTGAGTTTTGATGGTGAGATTGGGCGGAGTCCCTCGTCGGCCGTTGTGACCCCATCACGGAACTCCCGGCGTAGGCCCATCACGCCATACTGGTGACCCCTGACGACTGATCGTTTACGCAACAGTGTTTTCACCTAGACGCCAGTTGAAAACCGCTGTTTTCAAGGATAGTTTCATTAATTTTAGGGGATTTTTTGAAAAAAATCAACATCATTTTTTTCACAAGGTACGTGAAAGCTGTAGGTCAAAATATATATATGCCAGTTTAAATTAGTCAGAAAGAGTTATCAGACGAGAAGCACGTTTCTTTACGTCGAAAACGGCGTAAATTTCTAAACTTTTGGTCGAAATCCCACGTGTTTGGCGCCTTTTCAAGATGGCGGCCTTGCCGGTTTCTCTAGAAGAATCCAGAAAATTGTTCTCATAGACATAGTCTATCATTTTTTTATCGTAAGAGTTTGTTTAATGCCTTCATCCTACTAATGCCACTGTAGGCGAGTAGGAAGTGGGTATTTTCTGTAACTCATTTTTATCGTTGATTACCATAATTGGGTAACTCGATCTTAAAGTCCATAGACGAAATCTCGTCATTTTTTCCCGATTTTTTCTACAAATCGACAGACATTTTTACTATCGCTTCGACTCGGGTAACCTTTAATAGGTTTAGGGCCAAAATAAATTGTTTCCCTAAATGAATGTCAATAAACGGTCTTATTTGGTCTGTTTAAAAATATTCCCAGGACCGTAGGTCAATATTTTGTACTATTATCATATGTTATTTCAGAGAATGCTGAATATTGTATTTGTATTTGGTAGGTGTGCGCCATCTTGGTCGCTGGTTTCCCTAACTTAGCTCAAAGCCCGCCGTGGGCACCCACGTGTTCCCCCCTAATCGGCATGCATCGGGACAGTGAACCTGTGTCGCCGCATCACATTAGCATAAAGTAAGCCGCCATTTTGATTTGGTGGAGATTATTAGTCACGTGTTCCAAATTTTACACGGATAGATTGTAATAAAAAAAATAAATAATAATTTGTTTGTAAATTTTCTTTTTCAACACGATTGAGGGAGAAAATATGTAAATAAGTCGTTTCGAAAACGAAATTCTGCCACTAATTGTGCGAGACTTTTGTTCACTTTGAAACGTCTTTCGGTGTTTGTAATCGTGCTAGGCTATTCAGCGCCTTATTTGGGCACGCAGTAGCTGATGAATATGCTAATGTGAGGCGAGACTGGGATGCTGACTGTATACTATGTACGCACCGCTCAAAGCTTACCGTCACAGACTATAAGCCACATGCTGCCTGCTGCACAGGCTGTGAGCACCGACAATACACCACACACACACCCACCACAGACGACATAACAACAACCGCACCGAACACAGTCGGTTTATACGTCAACCAATGAATCGATGCGAGCGATTGATTCGGACGTTCATGAGAATGATTCGGTGGTGAACGTACCATTATAAAAAAAAAAACGTGGAATGTTCATCACAGATAACATTTTTCAGCGAAATGATATACTTTATCATTTATCAGCATAGACTACTGTCAGTCACGTTTTAGATATTATTCTTAAATCATAAATGCCACTGTTTTTCTTCACAGTCACATTTAGTCTATCAGTTTGAGAACGAAATTTTCTCACGATAGTTATTTCTGAAGTTTAAATTTTTTATAAATACAGAAATATTCGATTTGACAGTTGCGCTATTGTGAAACATTGCAAATAATTGAATGTGTTTTTCGACTTGTGTGAAAAATTTTTTTTTTCACCCAGGTCGATTTACAAAATACTATTATCATAGCTTAGCATAGCTTATCACAGTTGTATCTGGCATATTGTTTTTATGTACCACTGTGACCTACGGTTTTCACGGTACCATTTTGCATGTGTGTGAATGTTTTATGTCTCATATAGACCTCCAGTTTTCACTTTAATCAATACATACCTTTTGTGAAATTGTGAACAGCACTTAAGTGAAACTTCAACGACGCATATTTCTGCAACTAATCTGCAACCCCCGTTTCTCGCACCATGCGGCATAGCATGAACATTTTCTACAGTCTACACTTCTAGCTTCAACATATTACAGACATTTTTCATCTGATTTTCACGGCATTGCACAACCTGTCCGCGCACGGCGCGTCAAAAATAGTTGGCATGTGTTAATACGACATGTCATTTTAAACACATTTGGGATAGACGCAGAGCCAATAGGCCAGCTATCCCAGATGCTTCATTAGTTAAATAATTTTACAAACACTACTTCATAATGTCAAAGCAGTACGACAGCGAAGGCTTCATGTCAACGCCTCTAGAAGGTTCGGGTGCTAGACCAAAAGATAGCTATCATCCCGACAGTGAAGACAATGAGGTTCGATTCCGAGAAGCAGACGAGGAATATCAACGCCTCAAAGCCGATTTCGCTCGAATTGCTCGGGATAGACGTCTGAATTCCCACTCGAGGAGCGACTCCTCAAGGAGTTCTTCACCGCTTGGTAGACAGCCGCAGAAACGTGCTACGAACTTACCCAAGTTTAGAATCGCAACTTTCTACGCCTCTGATGTGGAGCTCTGGTTTAATCAAATCTAGACGCAATTCGCCCTCCACCAGATCGATGATGATGACGAGAGGTACAGCCTAACCTGTGCTGCACTTTCTGGCGAGATTGCATCAGACGTGAGAGACGTGCTGCTGCAGCCTTTCAGGTCAAACAAATATGACAGCCTGAAAGCAATTCTAATTGAGAGGCGAGGATTGACAACACCTGAAAGGGTCAATAAAGTTATCTCTGGCGAGAAGATTGGAAATGATATTCCCTCGCGTTTCCTGAGGCGTCTGCAGAAGACTGCAGGTTTCGGCACCAAAGCTGTTGTGGGAAAGGCTGTAATTCGGCAAGCGTTCATACGACAGATGCCCGCTTCCATCAGAGCCCATTTGGCGGCTCAACCCGACAGTGCCTCCCTCGAAAGTTTGGCCGTTTTGGCTGACAGGGCACTGGCTGCAGAACAGGACGTGGAAGAGAGTAAGCCGGGGGTCGCAGAGATCAAAGTCGACGAGATCAGCAAATTAGTTGGTTTGTTAGAAGATCTATCCAAATGCATCAAGAGATTAGAAACAGTAACAACATCGGAGAGGAAACGAAATAAAGGACGTGGACGAGCAAATAACTATGCTCACGCGCCTGCATTTGCCCCCAATGTACAGGCCTCAGGTTTCATTAGTAACCAACATAGTCAGTATAGAGACGTTAAAGATAATGCTTGACCTTTCGCTCCGCCGACGAATTCGCAAACAAATGCTCGACCTTCCGTTCCGCCGCCGAGCACACAGAGAAATGACGCCGCTAAGACTTTGAATTCGGCTGATGCAACTGTCTGCTATTTTCACCAGACTTTCGGTGACAAGGCACGCACGTGCAGAAGCCCCTGCGCTTTTTCTTTAAACTGCTAAGCAAGAGCAAGATTGCGACTCTTGCATCTGGCGGTATAACTGAGACACGACATGACTCCGCGGACGCTAGTTCTCCACAGTTATCTCACTCTAAGTTATTATATGTCGCAGATAAAAGACATAAATGCAGATATTTAATCGACACGGGCGCAGCTGTCAGTGTTCTGCCGAAATCTTGCGCTAACGGGATTTTCGGGCGCTGACAGTCTCCCCCTGGTGGCAGCTAATAACAGTACTATAAACACTTACGGCAATTGTAAACGCGTCGTCGATGTCGGCTTAAAGCGCGAATATCCGTGGACATTCATAGTGGCAGATGTGCAGCAACCCATAATCGGGGCTGATTTTTTAATCCACTACAATTTGCTCGCAGACTTGAGAAGCAGATGTCTTCGAGACATGCGTACAGGCTTAGCCATTGCCGCTTCATTATCTTCGATTAAACCTCTGTCATTGAACAGAGTTGATACAGTTCAAAATGAATATACTAAACTCCTCGGCCAGTTCCAGGAACTGACACGCCCTACGACAAAGGGTGAGCCCGTCAAGATGGCATAACTCACAAGATAGTGACTAAAGGTCACCCTGTTTTTGCTCGACCACGACGTTTGGCTCCCGATAAGCTGGTCACCGCCAAACGTGAGTTTGACGATATGATTAAATTAGGGGTCATTGAACCCAGCGCCAGCGAGTGGTCCTCAGCGCTTCACATGGTGCCAAAGAAAAACGGCGATTAAAGACCATGCGGGGACTACCGTAGTTTGAATGCACAGACCGGACCGTTATCCGATTCCGCATATTCAAGATTTTACGCAGCGGTTAGCCGGATCGAAAATTTTTTCTAAGATAGACTTAGTCAGGTCTTATTACCAAATTCCGGTGGAACCGTCCGACGTACACAAGACTGCTGTTACCACACCGTTTGGCTTGTTTAATTTCACTAGAACCCCATTTGGTCTGAGAAATTCCGGTCAAACGTTTCAGCGATTTATAGACCACGTGACACGCGGACTTGAATTCGTTTTTGTTTATTTGGATGACCTACTGGTAACCAGCCCAGATCATAAAACGCATGAGAAACATCTACGAATTCATTTTGCTCGACTATCTGAGTACGGAATCATCATTGGTCCTGAAAAGTGTCAGTTCGGAACATCTGAATTAAGTTTCTTAGGTCATCACGTTTGCGCCGAAGGCATTTCGCCGTTACCTAGCGCCGTTGACGCGATCGTTAATTTCAATAAACCCGAAAAGCAACGAGCATTGCGTAGGTATCTGGGAATGGTGAATTATTACCACCGTTTCATACCGCATTGCGCCGCGAAGCTGACGCCACTCAATAATCTGCTGACTTCTGCCAACGAAGGCCATACCAGATTGTCACCGAAATCAAATTTCGATTTGAAGTGGAATAGAGAAGCAGAGTCAGCATTTTCCGAGTCCAAACAGATATTGGCAAACGCTACGCTTCTGGTGCACCCAGATTCTACGGCCCAGCTTAACATCACGTGTGACGCTAGTGATGTCGCCGTCGGTGGCGTTTTGCAGCAATTTTTAAACGGTATGTGGCAGCCGCTTTTGTTTTTCAGCAAGAAGCTGAACTCAGCAGAGACACGCTATAGCGCGTTCGATCGTGAACTTTTGGCAGTATACGCTACAATTAAACATTTCAGACACAATTTAGAATGACAAATTTTTTTTGTTAATACTGATCACAAACCGTTAACATTCGTAATGTCATCCGTGACTGAGCGCGCATCCCTACAACAAACACGTCATTTAGCGTTCATCGCTGAATTCACCACCGATATTAGATATGTAAAAGGAGAGACAAATTTCGTCGCTGATGCGCTGTCACGACCATCAGTGTCAGCGATACACGATGGCCCAGTAATAGACTATAAAGAGTTAAGTCTCGATCAAGCTAATGACGCGGAATTCACACGTTTGAGACATTCGACTACATCCACTATGAATTTCAAACTATTGAAATCGTTTGATAATCAATTGATCTGGTGTGATGTGTCCACGGGACACAACCGGCAGTACCTTACCGCGAAATTTCGCAGAAAAGTTTTTTCAAACTTGCACGGTTTAGGCCATCCATCGCATAGAGCCACCAGACCTTTGATTAGTACCTGATTTGTATGGCACGGCATGAATATAGATATTGCTAGATGGTGTCGTACCTGTAAGGGTTGCCAGACCGCTAAAGTTTCACGTCATAACTCTCCAGTTTTCGGAAAGTTCACTGAACCTACCGAGCGATTCGATCATGTCCACGTGGACATAGTCGGACCTTTACCCTATGCCGATGGTTTTAGATATCTACTGACTTGCGTTGACCGTTTTACACGTTGGCTCGAAGCTATACCTATGGTAGATATTAGAGCCGAAATGGTCGCCGATGCCTTCTTCAGCGGGTGGATAGCACGTTATGGTACCCCTGCCACTATCACCACGGATAGGGGCGCTCAATTCGAGTCCAAATTGTGGGATAGTTTATGTAACCAATTCGGGATTATTCGGAATCGTACCACGAGTTATCACCCTCAGTCGAATGGCATGGTCAAGCGTTTCCACCGTCAATTGAAAGCCGCCATTATGGCGCACGAGTCACCGAATCCGTGGACTATCACGTTACCTGCCGTACTGTTAGGAGTTCGTTCAGCCGTGAAAGAGAGACTGGGCAGGTCAGCTGCTGAGATGATTTACGGGACAACCCTTAGACTCCCAGGAGAGTTTACTAAACAGTACAACGTCGACGCTAACACTGATTTGGAGAATTATTCAGACAAGCTACGCGTGGCCATGTCGCGTCTCCGTCTATGTCCGCCACGTGACACACAACAACACAATATTTTCCAATTCAAGGAAATAGCTACATGTACTCATGTATTCTTGTGCCGAATCGCAATTGCACCGCCTCTGACCGCCCCTTACGACGGACCATACAAGGTCGTCGCGAAGAGTGGCAGAGTAATGAAAATCCTAGTTGATAGCAAGGTTGAGACGGTCTCCTTAGATCGCGTTAAACCCGCTCACATGGAGTGTGAGCCTACATCAGATACGACAACACAGCGTAAACCGCCAAGCAAACCACGGAAGTCGACGGCTACCAGGACATCTAGTAAGAATCCACAGGGTCCACCTAGACCTGGTAGTGCGGACACTCCGACGTCCAACGGGACGAGAGTCAACACAAAAAAGTCGACGGCAGTCAGAAGCAATCAAAAATCGGTCACAGTCCCAAAGCAAATAGAGGTTAGAGTCAACTTGTCTAACAGAGACAATACTTACGTAGCGCCGCATTTGCGAGCCCCTGCCGCGTCCCGCGCTAACGGGAACGGCGGTGGTTTACGAACATATTCCCGCATACCTTTACATCTACGGGGTAAAACCCCGGGTGCTGCTGACGCCGTATTCGACTCGACAAAAAGCAAACATGCGAATATCGCTAATCGCGAAAAAATTTCGACCGACCAAACAGTGCGAAAAACTAGAGTCGGACGAATAATCCAGACTCCTGCTCGATTCGTGCAGATGGTTCACGCCATAGTCGCGCCTAATGACGTCTATGGCGGGCCCAACCGCATACCTCGTAATAACAATGTTGTTAAATTGTAAATGAATATGCCAGGCCTGGCAGAATTGTGTACAGATATATAATTGTAAAGACATTTTCTTTTAGCAAGCTCATTGCTAAAGCATTAATAGCAATTCTGTTAATTAAATGAATGGGTTGATAGCAGCTTGCAGCACATGAATCATATATAAAGGACAGTTGGTGTTAAGAGGATAGGACAATTCACGTATAATGCTGCGCTTTCAACCGCCCACAATGTAACCACACTCGCTATATTTTTTTTTTAAGAAAACTATGCTTAGTATAAGAGGTTACATATTTTACAACCCCGCTACTTGCACGAAGCAGACTCCTACACGTCAGTTTGGTCCTACGTTGTCACTCAGCCGGGGGTAATGTAGGATCCTGACATCGCTCAGTTAATGTGGCGCTTATCTCCAGATTCCTGGACGCGGGCGGACGGGGATGATCGCCTCTTTTTCATACCGTGGTGACGTGCGCACACAGAGCAGTGTGTGCGGCCTTGGTATTATTCCTGCACTTCAAGCGTAATACTCAGCGACTGCGGACGTGCGGTAGCTCGCTCTCGCTAAGTCCATAGAGACGTGCCGTGCGCGGATGGTTGTGCTTTGCTGTTATCGCATGTTAATCAAATAAACATGACAAGAGAGAAGAGAGTTTCCTGGTTTGTTTGAAACCGTCGACCAGACGGATGAGGAGAATGTTTGAGTTTTGATGGTGAGATTGGGCGGAGTCCCTCGTCGGCCGTTGTGACCCCATAGCGGAACTCCCGGCGTAGGCCCATCACGCCATAAATACACAGCGGTTTGCCACCGCGCTGTGCGCTAGCAGGGCGACAAAGTTAACGAATACACAGCGCATCGCCAGCGCCTGGCACGAAGAAGTTAGAAAGCGTGTAGCACGCACCGTCAATATGAATGGCTCAGAGATAATGTTATCCAAGTTTATGGCATTTTGGGAACGTTAAATATATAGGAAATAATATACTAAAATAGCTAAGCCATTCGTTTAAAATTGCAAGACTTAATAATCAACATAATATTATATTTTTTTCACTTTCTAAATTGATACTTTTCTTCAATGGTAAAGTGATTCAACCTACCTCGAGGACCCAAAGAGTGCAGGTTGAAACAACCACATCAGATCATGTGCCTCTGAAGTGTGATGTACCGCAAGGTTCAGTTCTTGGCTCAGTCATCTTTACATTATACACTGCTGCGATCCACCAAATAATTTGTAAACATGGAGTAAAACATAAAAAATACGCAGATGATATTCAACTCTATGTGGAATATGATCCATCAATACCAGGTACAAGAGAGGAAGCAATAAGGGGGGGTGGAAGCCTGCATCAAAGAGATTCGCCTTTGAATGTCAATACGAATGCTTAAGTTAAGTGATGATAAGACAGACATGGTTATTTTCTGTTTCAAGCACCATCTTGGGCAGTATGGCCACTGTACCAGCAACATTGGTGATAGTGCAATCATACCTGTCAACCATGCCCGTAAACTTGGTGTGCAAATGCACCACCATCTTTCCATGATAAATCAAGTCATTGCTATATGCGCGGCGTGTAATTTTCAACTATACAGGCTGTCGTCAGTCCGCCGCTTCCTGACTGTTGATGCCACCGACAACGCAGTCAGGCCCGTAGCCAGCATGAGGTAGACGAGGCAGTTGCCTCGTCTGTCTTCTCATATTTTTATCTTTTTCATCATTGAAAATTCCCAGAAAATTTAGGGTTTTCAGGTTTTTGCCTCGTCTGACTTCCGACCCTGGCTACGGGCCTGGCAGTCCAGGCACTGATTACCTACCGTTTGGACAACTGCAACTCATTGCTCCTGAACCTACAAGCAACTGGTGACTCGGGCTTCCTTGCGAGAGCATAATCACACCGGTGCTCCACTGGCAGCCAATAGACAGTCGTATTTTGTATAAGGTTCTGGTGATCACTTACTAAGTTCTTCATGGTTTGGCTCCAGTGTACCTGGCAGAACTGCTAGCACCCCGAGGTTTGAATACTTGTTGTACGTCCTGCGTCCTAGTAGCGTTTCAATAGCGTGTACTTGGCCTGTACGCAACGTGTTGCCATGGGAAATATAATAGGGTACCGCCAACACCTGATCACTTCTCCTCTGATTCTCATGATGATGAAACAGGCTCGATCGTACTGATAGTTTGTAGAAGAAATACTACAAAAGATGAATGATCGCGAGAGGCTACTATTACAATTAATGATATCATTGTAAAGCAAATACAATATTATGTTGCGATTTAATGACAACCACCGAAATTAAAATATTCGAGATTTTAAAAAATATCATTCCCTACTCTATCATCATGTATACGTCACCTGTTTCTATATCATCCATATTTCATGATCTGACTTAGCGTGACTTAGCGTATTGCCACATATCAAGACGGCTGTTGCTCTCGTATCTAATTATTTGCCTTTTTAGGACCGGTTAGGGACGTCCCCGTCGCCTTTGTTATCAGACGAGGTGGGGCCTTATGGAGGTTCTGAGAGTTGCTAAGTCAACTGATTTTCTCTATGAGGTCGGGAATGTTTTTCTTCGATTGTAACTCCGAGTGTGTGGTACTAACTAGGTCGTGATTGAAATGGTATGAACTAAACAATATAGTGAATTAAAATAAGCTGTAATGTTCTTGTGCGAGAGCCAATATTTTAGATAATAAATCACTAGTTAATTAAATAAACTTTAATGCTATTGTCATGTCCTGCATTAATGGCACACATAATTTGTATCCGTAATTTTTATTGTTATTACATCACTAAGTCTGCAACACTCGATAATATCAAGGAATTTCCGGGCACATAGCGACTGTGCGTGCATGGTCACATGGCTCGGAGTTACTTGTTTTCCGGACTTATATTACATTATTATGTTTGCTTTTTAAAGTACTATATTATTATACTTAACGTCATCTTACTACATCACTGTAAATCCTCCAGTATCATATTATGAATTTGTATATATATTTAGGTTTCTATACGCTTTCCAGAGTGCTGTCATATATGATTGGTGGATCATACATAGTAGCTATTTAATCTCTGGTTTTGGTGCAGGAAGCAAAAAGATAGACCTCCTATGTTCACATATTGGCATTGTTCAAGTAGTAGTCAATTATCTGTTATTTTATCACAATATCCAGTGTTTTTCTATGGCAATGCTTTTTAATATTATTTAAATTTTGTATGTGATACCATATAAATTATCGTGTGATTTTAGCAAATTAACCATCTTGTATATACATGTACGTATATTCTATCACTTTTATGACAAATAAGTCAGTAATGACTTTTCTTTATTTCAATAAATATCTATCTATCTATCTACGTTCAGGGTCTAGTTTTAAAAATTAATGAAGAGAATACACAATTCAAATTGCAAAGTAATATATATATATATAGGTCTACAATTATTAGAATATAAGTATAATCATGTTTATTTATAATCATGATAGAATAAAACACATTAGATGATCTGTTGTAGAAACAACATGTAATGTGGTCCGACAGTTCGAATACAGAGCCTGTCTTTGTGATAGAAAGAAATTTTACCTGATTTACTGTTTTTCGAGTTTTATTTTTTACTTATCGGCCATTTTCGATTTTGTCGGCTATTGGATTATGTTTGGATTATGTTTGGATAGCCGTTTATACATAGCAATTTAATCCTTTGGGCCCAAATGTCACTCTTTTTCTGCCTCGCTGGCCAGCTACAGCCGCAGGCAACGATCCTACCCAGCGCTCGAGCAACAGGCAGTGACTGTGTTATTTCGCAGCTAAGGTGCGGCCGCACCGAACGCCGCGCCGCGCCGAGCCGTGATTGGCCACAGAGCAACGCCGAAAAACGCGGCGCCGTGAAAGATAAACTTTTCCGAGATTTGCGCGGCGCGGCGCGGCGCGGCGTTTGGTGGGGCCGTAGCTTTACCCCTTGGAGCTCTGCAGAATGACATTTAATTTGTAGGCAGTTGAAGTGATGTTTCGCACGATGCATGGTGGAAATTTCGCTGATTTGTTGAAATAAATCCGAACACATTATTTTGACATAAATTTAAGACACATTTTTCTTTCAAAATGGTCACTCGTGTACCAAGCAAACCGAAAAAGGTTATGTGATTGTCGACATTCAGTGTTATAGGTTTTAATGCGCACTCCAACGCGTTTTCAACGCGCTGTTCATTCGCTCTTTGCTTTTGAAACACGCTGTGAATTCGCTGTCGGACTCATTTATAACGTGTGCTCTACTTGTGCCTAACGTTAGAATGGTGCTGGTATGACGTTGTTCAGGCGTCTATATTCGCACGTGGAAAAAAATTCACATTTTTGAACATGCATAAATGTGCACAGAGTTTGACGAACAATATAAATAAATAGCGTTTATCCAGCGCTCTCGTAAATTTATCAACGAGTTTTGACGCACGCCCAGCGAATCACAACGCTTAAACCAATTGTTCATTTTTTCGTGCGCTAGACGTGTGTGATAGTATGTGTGATATATATTTGCCAGTAATGTGTGTCACATTGGCAAATTTTCTCAATTTATGTTGCACGCTTTCTTGGTGAACATAGGGGTATACTGACACAGAAAAATATTGGTGTCTATTTTTATAACGTGTTTTTATGGGGATAACGAAATGATTTTAATAGAGTATGTTTATGATCTTACATAAAATGTTTAGAGCTTACAATTATAAACTGGAAATTATTGGGATTATAGCGTAATTTTCAATTTCAAAATTGACACACGCTCTTCGATAAAATTACTGTAGATCTGGTAATATTCGCAAGGTTTTTAAGGACAAATTCGCCAATTCAAGAATAGCGCAAAAATTATTATTATTATTATGAAAAATGAACAGAGACCAGGGCTACCAGCTGCCACCCATCTATGGTCAGATCATTCCGCGACCACCACCACCTGAGCCGAATCACCCAACCTGATCATTGCGTGATCAAGATCTGCTCGAGGGAGATCGAAACGTCGCAATCGTTTCACCCTCAGTTCCAAAGTGAGTAAAATTTAACCACTTTCTATATGAATCTTGGAACCATGAATAACATATTCTCTACTATCTTACATGTAGCTGAAAATCTAGAGTGGGGTACCTTTATCAAAATGATCCGAAAATGGAAAACCGGGGCGAAAAGTTCCGCCTTTACCGACAATTTTATTTTGTATCATATATCGGCCATTATTAGATATATATGCACATATGAGGTGTCCATACCCAGGTTTTGATAGTCAAATAACAATATAAAGCCGATTATAGGAGGGTACCTTCGACAGAATTGTCTAAAAAGGGTAAACTTGGACAAAATGACCCGCAATTACCGGAAAGTATATTCTGTGTCATAGCTCGGCGATATTACAGATATATAGGCCTATACATATGAGGTGTCTATACCCAGGTTTTGATGGTCATTTTAAAGCCAGTTAGATTGATCAGATGACTTATTGCTGCCATTATCTGATGCTCCGTGGTTTTTGGTTGTCAAATCTTTATATTATATAATATTCTGAACATTTACCCCGGTTTACCCTTTTCGGATAATTTTGACAAAGGTACCCCCTCTAGATTATTTGCTAAGATGCTTATTTTTGTTTCGATACTGAAATGAAATGAATCGGGCTTTAGGCCACCTTTGTGCACATATAGGCTAAACTGGGCCAGGAGAACCACCTGAGGATGGTGAGATGATTGAGATGACACTGTCCTCCAGACACAGGATTCGAAATTCGAGCCCTGGCGGTCTGAGGCCGAGCACGCTACCTCTCGGTCACGGAGGCTCCCCACAATACTAACTTTCACACGTGGATGGGGAAGAAACAACTTTTGTTTCGATACCAAAAAACCTAATTATGAGTGGAGCCCGACGAGATTCTATTTTAAGCCCCTTTGTGGAAAAAAGTCCACAGTCTATCTACGGCATCGCTCGATTTACACTTGTTAGTGGTCTTAAGCAAAAGGCGTCCTACCTCAAACATACATAATAGTGAAGCAAGCATATGGACATATTGACAAATATGAGTATCACTTCATTGGCGTAGAGGGACTCGTTTATTATACTTCCATTATTACTTTCATGGTCTAAAACAATTGCATAGCCTTTTAAATAAAAATGGGCTCACTAAAAAATCGTGCTGTGTTATGTTACACTGCTCTTTTTGTAGGTGACTATTTCTCAGGTTCTCAAAAAAAAATTGTCTCAGCAATAACGTCACTTCGGAGACATTGTGTAGTTTGAGGCAACTTTTTAAAATAATCTCAGAATTCGTTCGACATCAGGCTATATAAGCTTTGTTTCTCTTTAATAGCGAAGTGACTTATGATAAAAGGCCCCGTGAATGCGTGAAAATTTGCTTTGAGGACAATCAGATGCATTTTGCCACTCACACCTGTTACAAATGAGGGATTATGCTATGTTTTGTAACAATGATCACTTTTGGGTCTGTACTCACCACAGAAATTGTAGCATCAATGTATCGGGATTGCCATGCAGTTAAACTATGTTTCGCCTCGATGATGATGATTGACAAAAATGGCTAGAAGGTTTTACTTGACGCTTTTGCATTTATAGTTGCATTGTCATGCATCAACCATGACTGTCCACCGATCGAGTTGCATTTTTATTTCTTCACCTCATAAACTAAGTCCAGGCATTTCCCCTGGGATGTCTCCACATGTCTCAGAATAAGAATGCGCTCAGTGCACTTGCACCGTTGTTCTCCCAGAAACAGAGCCCATAAGCATATGACACGAGAATAACAATGTGTCAAGTCGAATTGGTCCTGTGTTGAACAGATACTATGCTGATATGTGCTCCTTTTTTCGAGAATAACAATGTGCTAAGTCGACTTGATCTGTCGTTTTAACCTCAATTTGGAATAAATTCAAACTTTATACATATTATAGATGACTTAGCTGGTTATTATTCTAAAGGCCAAAAAAATGTCACTTAGCACACTATTGTTTTAACCCATCGATATACTGCCTCAGTACTGATCGATCGATTTGTTAAGCACACATACATAACATGACACAGGAGTGAGTGTGTAAGCCATTCTGATAGAGAAAGGAAAGGAGATCACAGTTGTAGATATTTGAGATAACGGAGACTATTAATCAGTTGTAATTTTAATAATGGAGAATTTTAAGGTACCACTAGTATTCGTGCTACTGTTAAGCTGCATGTGTCCAACATCCGCTAAAAAATCTCCTCGGGACGACGAATGGTGAGAATTGATTGAACCCTAAACCTTCTGAGAAGAATGGTCCTTGAGGGCTCGTTGTCGTATTATTAGTATTATAGTAATTCTAAGAAATGATCCGTATCCATTATAAAATATTGCACTCCTTATAAATACCTGAATACAAGAACGCAATCCACCCCTACACACGTTATTGATACCTGGACATTTGGTTTAATTACCAAAAATCGTGTGAACGGACTATATGTGCTTCGAGCGTCACGGAATACTTTTAAAAATATTGTATTTGACCAATGATATTAAATAAATAATCACCCTTTTGAAACAAATAGCTCCCAATCTAACATTTTAACCCCCCCCCCCCCCGCCCCGAAAATAAGCTATGGAAAAATGTTTTGCTGTTAGGTGTTATGGATCAATGATTGGTGCCGGAGTAGGAGCTGCTATTGGAGTTGGTGTAGTGGTAGCAGTTGCCCCCGCTTTAGGATTCAACCGATAAATCGCTGAAATGTATTTGTATAAGCCATGAAGCTCATAAGTTTTTTTTCAATTTGAAATTATCATAAATGCCCTAGTTAGCTCTTCATTTGAATACCTATATTATGGGTATCAGCGGCAATTAGAAATATTTTAATTATTTCAGTGCGGCCGGGACAGTCTTTATAGGTCAGAATCTGACGTCTACAGATATATAAGAACATTATAGGATTTTACTTGGTTGACTTTGGGATAGAGCATTGAAAACATCCAGATGATATTTTTTACAATTTTTGAAAATACCACATTTTGTCATTGAATATATTCAGGACGAAACATAGGTGAAGTTATGATTTTTTTTAGAAAACATGAACCCACCCTTAGAGCGCTGAAAGTCAATATTTCCAAAAAAAATCACTAAGTTCGTATAATGTAACTTTCTCGTTTGCTCTACATGTGTATGATTATGATCATGCTAATGCATGTTGACTTCATTTGGTATATTGGTAATCTGGTTCTATCATATCAAGTTAGAAATACCCTACCTTGTTGCATGAAGGAGTAATGAGGTCAAACGAACGGTTGGTGTGCTTTCACAAGTAACATTTGTTCGACCCTATGTAATAACATAATCCTAATTTTTGTAGTTATAAACAATTTTGATACCACTCTCCCCATATTTTGTCATTGAAGACATTCAGGACGAAACATACGTGATGTTTTGATTTTTTTAACACACCCTTAGAACATGTTTTAAATACATAATTCACCTCCAGGTGGCATACAAATTTATCTTTGTCAATAATTTATTGTGGATCCTGTGGGACCACATGCTGATATACTTAGATTGTTGGCAATATTTCAGTTATTTTATTAGAAGGGGTGTCAATTGCAGCAGATGCAGATCTGTCCTACTAATAGGTTTGAACAAGGAATCTAGATTCCTTGGTTTGAATGGACATTATGAGGCTCGTTGAGGTCAATAAAATATGATGACTTGCTGGCAATGGAAAAAGACACGTTGTTGGGTAATATGCCTGCAAAGGGAAGACTGGATGTAAAGTTATATGACCTGTTCAAAACAAACCCATCAAATGAGTTAATGTGGTCTTTGGCATTGTCATTTTACTGCATTGTTATCTGTGTCTTGGAATAAAAACTAAATGATCAATAAATAATTATAGACTTATAAATAAGTATCTACAACTCACAAGCCAAACAACTGATAATTTGAAGTGTTGTGTAATATTTCGGATAATGTTTTGTTACGTTACAAAATATATGCATACTAAAATAGTATGATAAAATTTGATCATACTAGCAAATTAGATTTTATGAGGTATTTATATATATAGTTTCTAGTTATACTTATATGTACTTGCTAGCATTTACAAAATAGATGATACTGTGAACACATAATGGAAACATCCAGTGAGCTATCAGCTTAGAAAGAGTATCCTTCCACCAAATAGCTAGGGACAACAATCACTGACTTTTCCTAATACTGATAAAAAAGTCAAAAAAGGTCTGATGAGATCATAATGGTTTTAAGGCATACACCAATAAAACATATTTATATCAGAAGAGGTATAATGCACCTATACATGGGGGAAACGGTAACAGATTAGCCTACACACACCACCCCACCACCCACCCCCGATTTCCTTTTATAGTTACACCACTGTTCTCTTGAAGGCTAAGTCTTATACTATACTGATGCATATTTAGCGTAGTTAGGAGAGTACCCCATCCTGACTTTAACTTCATGCACCCTCAGGGTGACAGATCATGGTTTCCCATTCCTAGACACATAGGTATATCAAATATATGTTGCGGCAAATCCAACAAACACAAGATAAATTGCGCATATCCGTACAACTACACATGGAACGGGAATAATTATTACGTCTCAGTGAACAGTGAAGATATTATAATACCCCAGCAGCTGATGACCTCTAAGGTTAAATTTATATCGTCAAAAATATCTTAACTTCAGATATGTTTCGTCCTGAATGTATTCAATGACAAAATGTGACAACATTGGTATTAAAGCTGTTTATTACTATAAAAATAGGATTTTGTTACTACAAGGGGCCGAAAAACTGTAACCAGTGAGATTACCTCATCCGGACTTTTGACCTTGTAAGTCCTTCATGCAACAAAGTAGCTTTTTTATAATTTGATATAGTGGTACCAGATGACCGATGTTCCGAATGAAGTCAACAGACATTAGCATTATCATAATCATACAAATGTACAGGAAACAGCAAAATTACATTCTACAAATATGTTAGGTTTTTTTCAAATATTGACTTTCAGCACTTTAAGGGTTGAATTACGTTCTCTGAAAAAATCAAAACTCGTATAATTTGTCATACTATCTTTAATGAAAGATCAATCGGATCGACAGTGATTTAAAAAATAGTTAATTGTGGTTTGGATTTTTTAATAACTTGGGGTTAAAAAATGTACAGTCTTTGGTGCTCGACGGTACCCTTGAACATCCATCAGTTTAAGTATTTTGCTGCCTCTGGAAACTTCTACACTCACCCTAACAATGTTCTGGAGATATTTCTCTAACACCTCTACCACTTTTTGTGTCAAGCAAACAAAAAAAATAGCAGTCTTTTGAAACTTGGCTCCCAGACTATATGTGCTCCACCATTTTGTGCCACACAATATTTCCTTTATCACTAGCGTTCATAAATTAACAAGTTAATAATCACTGCAATAGTTGTATTTTATGTTTTGTATCATATGATAGCATTACAGTTGCAAAAACGTGTCAAAAATAGCCTCTCGATATTTTTTTAATGCTCATTCCCAAAGTCAGCCAAGCAAAATGTTATAGTTTTCTTATTATACCCCCACCCCCCCCCCCCCGCATATTTCAGACTGCCAACATGTTTTTTATTGCTACTCGGGATGCCCTTGAGACATCTGTGTGGATGGCTTAGCATCATTAAACAATTCCCACGGGATTGAAAAAGCTCCTCGACAAATAGCAGATTCCCGCGCATAAACGTACATTCACTTATATTTGAAGTTGCACTTAGCTTTCGAAACCAGGTGCATGCACTTATATTCGAACAAAAAAGAAAGAAATAAAAGTGCATTATATTCGAACATGAAATTACCTTGACAGAAAAATATTAAACCCGTATACTGTGCCCGACCTGGCCAGTATTGAAAATAACACTAGATTCGTAAATCCGAATATATTGCTTTAGCAATAGACTGATGTCACAGGTGTATTTTATCTACCATACTGTCTTCACGCCAGAATTCGGGGCCGCGATCGTTCCTCGCTCTCTACTCGTCGCAATTCAATGTTATCAATCCTTGATGTTGTGCACAGCGACAGCTGGTTTGCTCGATCTCAGAACACCAGTGTTGGACGCTCGTATCGTGTCTCGGAGAGAGGAATGTCATGTGATTATTATATAACCTTCCTCAGAACATTCTCATTCAGTTAGATAAATATACAAGAGGGATTTTTATAAATAGTATATCCAGGCATAATGTCTAGTATTACCATGTCTCTATATTTTACATCTATGGCTTCAGGAGGTGCTGTGGCCCTAGCTCAGAGTGCCGGTGCCGCCGGAGTTGGAGTTGTTACACAAGGTGCGGTAGCACTAGTTGGTGCCGGCTTAGGATACACAGCTACTAACGTCTCACCACACATAATACCCGTCCCATAGACTTACATGTATTATGACCCATACGCTCAGGCCTCCCAGCACTCCTAAAATGGGGAAATGTAAATAACCCTATATATCATTTTAACCATCCTGCTGTTCTCTTTCAAAATAAGAAATAAAAAAGGTATGTGAATCTGCTTGCTTTCCTGCTATTTTAGCCTAGAATAAGCTCTTGCCCCACTCTCCCCCGGGCGACCTGGAAAAAAATTGACCTCGTTTTTTAGAAGAGCCTTGTTACAGCCAGCGCAAGGACTTCCTGTTAGATCTATCTTTTATTATTTCGATGCTTTTGCTACAACAAAACATCACAGAATCGATTTAAATTGGTATCAAAATGATATTTCCGTAATAATCTCCACAGGAGCTGCTGCAAAGAGCCACAATTTTTAAAAAGAGACTAACTTTCTTATTCTTAAACTTTATAATGATATGCGCGAATGAATTTGTGTGGTGAGACCTTAATTAAGGGAAATAAACATGTTTATGGAATATTTTTTTCAAGTTAGCTAGAAAATACATTCTATTCTGAAATCGAAAAAGAAAACCTTGTCCAATTCCGATGAGCAGAAGGCACACAAGCGCAAAATGAAATTCCCCTGTTTATTACTAGATCTCGAGAAATGGCCCGTTTTTCGATATTACAACATGATTTTCCATTTTCATGAAGCATCTGTATGGAATTGTCTATTTTTTCAGAGACTCGTCTTGAAATTGGGCAATGAATGATTTTATTTCTCCAGAATAGTGGTGTACGGACATTATACACACAAACAAAAGAGGTATAAATACCAAAGGACAAGAAAATCAATGCCGGGAAGCGGAAGAACCAAGTTGAACTTACAACTGTTTCAGTGCTATATGGACGAATGCTTGGTATATGGGCCATAATTGAACATTATCAAATAAGTTTCGTTAAATTCGCTAGAAAACATGTCTATATTATATATTTTTGCTGAATTGGCTGCCTGGTGATAATAAATGAGCAAAATTAATGGTCTAGTAGCAATAAAACATCCCACAGGCGCGAAAATGTGTTTTCTGGAACTATGGCCTTAACGTCTCACCACACATAATACCCGTCCCATAGACTTACATGTATTATGACCCATACGCTCAGGCCTCCCAGCACTCCTAAAATGGGGAAATGTAAATAACCCTATATACCATTTTAACCATCCTGCTGTTCTCTTTCAAAATAAAAAATAAAAAGGTATGTGAATCTGCTTGCTTTCCTGCTATTTTAGCCTAGAATAAGCTCTTGCCCCACTCTCCCCCGGGCGACCTAGAAAAAAATTGACCTCGTTTTTTAGAAGAGCCTTGTTACAGCCAGCGCAAGGACTTCCTGTTAGATCTATCTTTTATCATTTCGATGCTTTTGCTACAACAAAACATCACAGAATCGATTTAAATTGGTATCAAAATGATATTTCCGTAATAATCACCACAGGAGCTGCTGCAAAGAGCCACAATTTTTAAAAAGAGACTAACTTTCTTATTCTTAAACTTTATAATGATATGCCGTATGAATTTGTGTGGTGAGACCTTAAGGGAAATAAACATGTTTATGGAATATTTTTTTTCAAGTTAGCTAGAAAATACATTCTATTCTGAAATCGAAAAAGAAAACCTTGTCCAATTCCGATGAGCAGAAGGCACACCAACGCAAAATGAAATTCCCCTGTTTATTACTAGATCTCGAGAAATGGCCCGTTTTTCGATATTACAACATAATTTTCCATTTTCATGAAGCATCTGTATGGAATTGTCTATTTTTTCAGAGACTCGTCTTGAAATTGGGCAATGAATGATTTTATTTCTTCAGAATAGTGGTGTACGGACATTATACACACAAACAAAAGAGGTATAAATACCAAAGGACAAGAAAATCAATGCGGGGAAGCGGAAAAACCAAGTTGAACTTACAACTGTTTCAGTGCTATATGGACGAATGCTTGGTATATGGGCCATAATTGAACATTATCAAATTAGTTTCGTTAAATTCGCTAGAAAACATGTCCATATTATATTTTTTTGCTGAATTGGCTGCCTGGTGATAATAAATGAGCAAAATTAATGGTCTAGTAGCAATAAAACATCCCACAGGCGCGAAAATGTGTTTTCTGGAACTATGGCCTTAACGTCTCACCACACATAATACCCGTCCCATAGACTTACATGTATTATGACCCATACGCTCAGGCCTCCCAGCACTCCTAAAATGGGGAAATGTAAATAACCCTATATATCATTTTAACCATCCTGCTGTTCTCTTTCAAAATAAGAAATAAAAAAGGTATGTGAATCTGCTTGCTTTCCTGCTATTTTAGCCTAGAATAAGCTCTTGCCCCACTCTCCCCCGGGCGACCTAGAAAAAAATTGACCTCGTTTTTTAGAAGAGCCTTGTTACAGCCAGCGCAAGGACTTCCTGTTAGATCTATCTTTTAGCATTTCGATGCTTTTGCTACAACAAAACATCACAGAATCGATTTAAATTGGTATCAAAATGATATTTCCGTAATAATCACCACAGGAGCTGCTGCAAAAAGCCACAATTTTTAAAAAGAGACTAACTTTCTTATTCTTAAACTTTATAATGATATGCGCGAATGAATTTGTGTGGTGAGACCCTAAGCACTCATGTGATCAACCAGAGTCAGAAGATTGTTAAATTTAGTCAAGTCGTTTAATCAGCTAAATCCAATGTAACGTGTATTATTGTGTGATTGCATAGTAATGATATACCCGTCTCTGTATTGGTTTTTCTCAAAGGTATTTTAATTGTTTTGTAATGTTGTTCTCTTTTATAGAGAAATATGATTTATTATAGAAATATCAGTCCAGCTTCAAACAATATTTTGGCACAGCTATTGCATTATTTTTTGATAAGATTTTGAAAGCTCTAGATGATGGTGAGATTGTACTCGGTGTTTTCAAACATCTGTAAGGCTCTCGATACTGTATCATACCATTTGATGTACGGCACATGCTTGGATTTAAAGTTATCTATGTGACAGGAAACAATATGTTTAATTTAAAAAATATTCTTACGAAAAAGTTAATTGTGGAGTACCACAAGATCTATTTCATATCATTTGCTATTTTTTATGTACAGTAATGATCTGATGTGTTTTCTCTACTTTATGCTGACGATACAAATATGTTGTTTACCAGTAAAAATGTACATGCTCTGATTTGCTTAATGAACGACATAGTAATCAGGTAGTATGGTTAATTATATTCTATTTAGTTTTTCTAAAAAGCGAATAGAACATACTAACGATACAACAACAGAGAGTCAACCAGTTTCTCGTGTCTGATATATTACATTTTGGGATGTTAATATTGATGAGAAAATAAACTGGTCTGAGAACATAAACAATATAAGAGAAAAAGTTTCTGGAATTATAAGAAAGTGGTACTCCCAAAATTATCTGTATAGTTAGGCCTACTGTATACTAGTAATCCTATTACATATTTAGAGTTATGGTCTAGAACGAATGAAAGAAATCTTACACCAATTCTAATCTTACATAAACGCAATATTAGAATTATTAAATCGCTTCCATTTAGAGCACATACCTCACCTTATTTAGCTGAGTTGAATATATTAAATACATTTCAAAATTGCAAAAATAAGGTAATCGTATTTATGTGAGAGGTTTATTGTGTGTTGTGCTTACCCCACTCGCAGTGGAAACTATCTCAGTCCACTGCGATGTTGAAAGTCAACATGCAGGACAAAATTCTATGAAATATTATGGTGCTGTTCTTTGGAATTACATTGCTGGTTTATATGATCACTCTTGTAGTCTTAATACTTATAGCCTTCATTTCATCTTAAGCCATATCTCAGAACAAGTAAATATATTCACAATATTCTTTATGCGTCATTTCCATGTCTGTATTAGCAGAAGACAAGTGTAGATCTGATAATATTCGCGAGGTGTTTTTCAAGAATGTCACTAAAATTACTATAATAATAAAGGTACTAAGGAAAATGAAAATTCGCGAATTCCAAACTTCGTGAAAAGTACCAAAATCAGAAATTCGCTAAAATTTAAACACGCGAGAATTACCAGATCTACGATATATAAGTTTTGTATATTTTGCACTTGGCACACTTTTTGTCTACAAAACTGGGTGATTTTTTGCTGTTTAATTTATTGAGGACGAATATGTCATGCACTGGGCGTCAGTTACTTTTGTCACGCTTGTGATTAAATTTTGATTATCAGATTATATTGTAACTGTTTTCTATTTCTGTGACAGTAACTATTTGACTATTACATACAAAATCAAAGTGATTGAAGGCTATACACGTTGGTGAATTATTTTTGCTGATTTCTCAGGCAATATTATCAATCAAATTTCCATGAAATTTTCCAAACACTATTTTCTATTTTTAAATTTCAGTACGTATATCGGAAGTTAGACAATTCGACAGGTGATATAATTTGGAGATGAAGCTAATTTGTTGATAAACTGATAAAGGGGCGTCATTCATTATATATTTGTTTTGTAAAATTACTACATGTTAAAAACACTTTAATTTCAGCGCTACGAGCAACGCTCTGTTGGAGTAGCGCTTTAGGAGAAATAAATATCATTATTAATACATAAGCTGTATACGTTTTAAAGACGGTGATATACGCTGGCATAAGCTAGGACACGGTGAGGCTCAGCAATATTTTAAAGCCTGTTTACAAATTGTGTGCGTATGTTTTTAACACACGTTAGATCTAGCATGGAAACAAACTCGGTACCAAAAATGCTGTAAGCACTGAAATTGTTTTTCGCACAAATTATTTATTTTACTTCCTATCTGCAATACTTTATTTTCTTCACACTCTGTCCCAAGCTAAATAATTATTTCACTTTCTCTGAAAAAAATAAGGGTCATTTAATGATGCCGAGCTTAGCGAGGCACAACATATTTGAACCCTTTAAGCCCTCACGATGCATTAAAGCATTATTTTACATCCCTGAAAACGGACTTAATTTTCCTACAACCTGTTTTACAACGACAATTTCCTTAAAAATGGTTTACCAATACATGGTAATTTTCTTTAATTTTTAACCAACATCAAGTCATCTTCATCCACTACAAGTCGAGAATTGCGGAAGCAATTCGCGGCTTGTAGTGGATGAAGATGACAGTGGAAAATTCAGGCCTGAAACGGTTAAGGTCCATTAAATATTTATTATCAATATTTATTATGTCCTTCAGACAATTATTTATTTCCTGAAAATTCAGTCTGAAAATGCTTATTTCAAAAATCCTACACCCCCCCCCCCCCCCTGGAGATTGAATGGTATCCTCTAGACTAAAGAGAAAAATATGCCTAATTTTCATTTAGGGATGTTAATCGCATCAGAAATATCAGCTTTGGATAAACATGACTGATAAATGAACACTCCCAAAGACTAATGCCACTGGTTGAATGTTGGGCCACCATTGTTGACTAGCATTCCAAGCATTCCAAGCGGTGGACCAATGATAAAGCTAGTATTTGACCAACGTATCACGCTCTCTGGGGAGCTGAGAGTTAGAGGATTGTGTTAGGGTCTCAATTTTAATGCGTCCTCTTTAGACTTCCAATTTAGCCTACATTCTGTAGTGTCAGATGTGTTGTTGAAAAAATGAGGCAAATCTGAATATTTTGTATAATGTTGTGATATTTGAGGCGGCCTTGGGGATCCAATGGTCGCAGTGGCTTCAGGTGGGTTCCTCAATCAAGCGCTCTGTGGATCCCGTGTTTTGTTTAATGCAATCTTCATTATTCGGAAATGGCCGGTAATTGATGAAATTGACAGATTATTTTAGTTTTTTGGGCCAATGAAACCAAACGTATTTTAGGCAGTCCCAATGTCTGTCTGGAGGACAGCCATCTGATTCTTCTTACTCTTAGCACCGTAAATGGAACCGTTCTGTTTCGCCCGTGCAATTTGAGCCTTACCAGTATTGTTAGCCCTGGAAAACACACGCTATTGCTACGCGGTTATACTAGCCTACGCGGTACCACAGTCTGTGAAGCCAAGGGGAATTACGTTGATATTGGTTTTATTTATGTCATGGCGGATCGATATTTAGCATACATTACGTGCATGCATGCATATACTGTCTATCCATATGTCTGCAATGTGCGTCACGGAATTTTCCAGCAAACACAAAAAAGTGGTCCTATGTTCGTTCAGATATAGTTCAATGTCTGCAACGTCGGTTCAGCATTAGACCAACCTAAATAGGATGCTAGCTAAAGCACCACTCCCTATGACTCGGGTCGATGCTTGGTTATTCAGCCGTGGGAAGATCAAAAGGCAGTAACTCCTCGCGTAAGCAGTTACTGGCTTTTGGCTTTTTGAAGAGCAATATTGATACGTGTACCATTTAGGGCTTGGGATAAACATTGATCAAAACAGGATATGAATCTATTTAATTATTTACGTGTCTTTAAACATGGGTGAAAGTAAATTAAACACCTCTCAACATTGCTGAATAACTCGATCGGTAACCTTAAAACATCCCATTGTTTTTGTTTTTTTAATTTGACACATGAATAGTAAACTTGTCCTCAGAAATCGAACTCTAAAAGCACACATGTTATAGAAATAAACTGTGGAATGAATTGTGTAACATTATGAGGATTCCTCACTCACAATCCTCATCGATATGTTGTGCATACCTTTAGGGTTACAACACTGAAATATTTTAGCATAAGCTATGGAGAACAAAGTGTGTTTTTTTCAATTTGAAATCATCATAAAATGTCTTAGTTAGCTCTTTCCGCTTCATTTAAATACATATGTTACGGATCTACGGCCGGTATCATTTTGTTAATTCATTCAGTGCGGGTAGCGACTTTAGATGGCAGAATACTATTGCCAAAGCCCCCCCCCCCTCCATACAGATTTTCACAATATGTGGTACACAATCAGAAATACATCCACACAGAACAAAACCCAGCAAACTCGTGTTTACTGGGACGAAGCCCTAATATATAATGTAAGGGATAGCCAGCTGTTTATTTGTGGCGACGATGAAATGGTCGATAACTCACCATGTATATGACTTTTTCAAACCACCTAAACATATATAGTTTATAGATTATAACACTCTTATAACACTGGAGAGTGCGCCATTCAAAAGAAAGGAATCAACAGCGTCGAAGTACAGCCCGACACCACACAGACTTAATATATTCCTGCTTATTACGTGTATAATCATGATAATGGTTTTCAAGGTGAAGAATTTCAGCGTACGAATAATATTTGATCTGCTTTTAAGCTGCATGATACCAACATCTGCTACAAAATCTTCTGACGACGAGCAGTGATAAAATCCGAGCGCGCTAAAAAAGTACGAGACAATCAATCCCGATGTTGGGTAATATTGGGGAAGCGTCGTAAACAGTGAGCTTACATTGTTTGAACCGTGCATTTTAATCCCAGTTTTTAATACGACATTGTTTTTAATACGACATACGATTGTGGTACATTCATCTCGCTTCGGGTACGTTGACTTATAAGTGAAGGATGATTATTTATCTTTGGGGTGTACATAAAGATATCTAGGGTGGTGTGGAGGTGTCACCTTTGAGCAATTTTAATTATTCAAGATGGCCGCCATGGACTCGAAAAAGGACGAAAATTTCTCAGTTATAATGGACTCGACTTTATAAAGGGCAAACACTTGGTTAATATGTCTTGTAACAATGTATGTTTGTCCAATTTTATTTGCATAAATCTGTTTTACATCTGCATAGTTTGAAAATACAATAATGGACACCATTTTGGAATCCAAAATGACTGCCGTATGGCTAAAGGTTAAGTTATAATCAAATGAAAAAAATATATATAATGGGCAAACGATAACATTTAGGCGAGGGGCTACTTATGGCTACCATGCACCACCCTCCCCCTCCCCCCAATCTCAACGGAACTAATTTTTTGGGGAGCCCTGGGATATACTGAACACGAAATCGAATGCTAACATTGAAAATCTAAAATATAGGGATGCAAACCATGTAGACGTCAGATTCTGACGACTAAAGTCGATCCCCGCACTGTAAGAACAAAAAAATATTTCGAATGGTCGTAGACCCTTAAAACAGTTATCAAATGAATTTTGCAAAAAAACCTTTTGTTTCCATGGTTTATACAATTTTTTTTCAACGCTTTAAGAGTTAAAGTCCCCCCTGAGCAGGGGTAACTTTTTGCAACATAACATATAATACTGGTTTATCGTCGGGTTGAGCCAAAGCTAGCCTCTGACATATCGGTTAGCGTTAAGCAGCTAAACTTGCTGTTATAACACTATTTTAGTTAAACTGTCACTAATCTAGTTTCGGGCATTGCTGACTGGGATAATAATACTCATACTTACCACCCCACCAAACAAGGTAAAGGGTAATCACTCGGATAATAAGGGTAATCGCTCGCTGCCCTGGCAGACCGACTGTGTCACGATTGTATATGTTACGTTATCAACATAGTTATACCTAACAATATTGACGATGATACAGGTGCAGACCAATAGTTCCATTGCTATATTAAGGTCATGACCGAAGTGCAAGTAAATGGAAGTAGCCTGTTGGGGATTTCAACGAAGCACTGGCTTAAGCTTTCATCGTCGTGTCAGTGATGGTTGTCAAAACTGGTAACTTTGTTGTCATACACAACACGCTTGGTCGTTGATTCTCAAGCTCAAGAATGTCATTATTATTCTGAGATGGACTTGACTTTAAAGGAAACACGCGAGGCTGCACTGCGGAGTAGAGCGGACACGTGTCCAAGATGTGTGCGTTATATGATCTGCATATGTACGGAACATCAAAGCCTACAGAATAGAAAACTCCTGTATAGCCTTCTAGACCCTGATGGCATTTTTGTTCATTTTTGTTAATTTTCCCTTCGATGCGGGAAAGTGCGTTCAGATCTCGAATAAAGCACCGATTGTAAATGATCAAGTAGGGGCCTATAGGATAAAGCCCGAAGAGCTCTACATTCTTAGCTGTGAAAAAGGCCGAGGCCGAAGGCCGAGGCCTTTTCCACATCTAAGAATGTAGAGCTCCGAGGGTCATCAGACACCAGTTTTGAGGCCCTATCGGGACGCGGCATTACAGAAGAGATAATCAAAGCTCTGTAGCAGGGTCACCTAGCTGTGCTAGTCTGGCCCTGAGAAGGAGGATGTATCTAACACGCGTGGAGAAGCCATATTGGGATTGAGTAAAGACAACCAGGAAGATACGCGCATCACACAACACAGTGGTAAGCTGACCGGGCATTCTGTCGGTAAAGATGCCCCCCCTCACCAACATCATCCTCCTGGACGACAATGCTGCCCTTTCTGGATTAAGGTCGCGCCGTCATAAAGATGCACAGCCAGGGATTCGAACACAGGGCGCTGGTCCTGGGCGAGAAGCTTCTGATCAGTTATAAAATACGTGTCCTACATCCTGATTGGGTGGGAGTTCATGGGGATGTTCTACGCTGGGCCCGTATTCTCGTACAAGTTACCACATATCGTAGGCTTCTGATTTGTCGTGATGGCAATCTCGACCAATAAGAAGCCTACGATATTTAACTTGTACGAGAATATGAGCCAGAGACTCATCAGCCCGAGGATAAAACTTTGGAGGACAGGCAGTCCGTCCTGTGTACCATCGTCCCGTGTACCAGGGTACAGTCTGCAGGACAAGCTAAGGGTGTTCTAGGATTACGATATCGTCTGGATACATCGGAATGAGTACAATCCCTGAGAGCCAGCATTAACCCTTATAAGACCTAAATAATTAACACAATTACCCCTTAAAGCTCTGAATTATGTTTATGCAAACCGTGGAAACCAAAGGGTTGTTTCAATTTGAAATCATCATAAATGTCTTAGTTAGCTCGTTCGTGATTCATTTGAATATCTATGTTATGGGTCTACGGCCACTATAAATATTTTCACTCTTACAGTGCGGGGATCGACTTTAGACGTCAGAATATGACGTCCACAGACGTCATATTCTGACGTCTAAAGTCGAGACGTCAGATTCTGACGTCTAAAGTCGATCCCCGCACTGTAAAGGTTAAAGTTTATTTCAATCCGTTTTACTGGCTGAGAAAATCTTCGGAATTCGGAGTGTTTAAACATCAACATTTCCAAATGCTTCGTCTCGAATTCCACAAATATGAGTAATTTTCACCCACTTGAAGTTGGGGTTCGCGGTAGCGAGACACAACCCTCCAAGTGGGTGAAAATGTGAATTAAGTAACTTTCAGGCTTCAAGGGCAAACACGAGACACCGAATCAATGCTGGCTGAATTCCGGACGAGTGATTACTGTGAAATTGTGTTAGGTAAATACAGATTTCAAGGCATGGGAATTGTCATGGTATTGAATGTACCTGGTTACTAACAGGGCCCGGTTATCAAAATTGTAATTCTCGTTGCTTTAATGTAAGAACTGTGTTAACGTAAAAATTGCGTTTATCATGGTTATTTTTGTTTTGTTTTGTTATCTCTTGAAGTTTGATTTTAACGAAGGCGATATACTAGACATGACTAATGGGCATGTTTAACTGGAGTGCCATTAACATGATTAAGTATGTGTAGAGTTGGTGTTGATAAATAGCACAAAGATAAATAATAGCAATTCTATTCGGCGATTTTTCGGATTCATAAGAAATAGAGAACGTCCATTTTAGCTATGCAGGGCTTCAGACGTTAAATTATTGTATGATTTATGGTTATACACACTTTTAATTTTTAGTCATAACTAAACCAGACGACAATATCGGGAATCATGGGAGTCGTGTATTTTGTTGTGCGAGACTGGAATTTGGAGGAGGGTTTGAAGAAAAAACTAATTAAAACTCTTCCTTTACTGATCTTAGGCTGACAAAGCACACCCAGTGGTCGACTTTTTTAATATTCACAAAATACCTAATGTAGTACTAGTGAAGTGCCCCTGGGATTTACCCTGAGGCGCAGATTAATGAAACTTTAAAAAAAAAATCTAGAGAGGGGATCAAATTAAAAAAATGCTTTATCCGCAAGTTTATTTGAAGGTCATGTCGTAGTCATATCAGAAGGTTGAATGCTGAAAATGCATCCTAAATATTTATTTTATGCAAATTAGCTCCTTTCTGATATTGTATTTACTGGTCAATCATCATGAGGCGTCGTCTGGATGAGTAAGCAAACACAGTTATACTTCAAATTCTAATTTTATGTCATGAAATGGGCCCACAAAATACGCTGTGAATATGCGCATGCGCACAACGCACGTGGCCAAATTCAAAACATTTAATTACGTCTATCTTATTAAACCATTTTATGTGCAGTCAACTACGAATGTAAATGCAATAAAGGCATTTACCATGTTTATATGTGAATTTCGAATAAGGTCTCACAACCCTAAATAAGCCAAAATCCCGGGAGTTGTCTCTGGCCTAGGCCTACTAATAATGGAATCATCATACAGAATATTTTTATGCGGCTGTTTTTGGTGAATTAAAAACAATACAGAAAATATAAAATTTTGTGGATATTTATTAAGCACACTTTTGAAGTACGAACACAAATGCGTTGATAAAAGAGTGACTGTCTTTTCGGCCGACCTCTCTAAATCTTCAAAAATGGTCGTTGTTGTTACGGACAATAATACATTCTTGGTTATAATACATATCCAGTAAATAGGCACTATCCAGTTTTACACATTGTTTAAATAAGTTGAAATTCGGTAAGCTTTGTTAATTAGCTGCACACATTTTAATCAGATCAAATGAGTCATATACACTTATATAACAAATCCTCGAAAATATAATATATTGAACAGTAAAATAATATTGCTATGAGCGTTTTTATCAGTATCAGTGTTTATGATTTATTCTGTGCAAATGATCTAGTTTTGATTTCAAAAGTAATGTTAGTAAATGCGTTAAATCGGAAGATTACATAATCACGGGTTGAATGTTATAAAAATAACTAGATTCATACATCTCCACAAGCATAGGCTGACTGGGAATCGAACATAAGTATGCCTGGGAAATAAATTTATGATTTATTGAACATTACGATTTACTGGAGTTAATCATTTATTTTATTTTATTCATTATAAAACTAATTTTCGGTACCATCTGTTGGTTCCTTTGATAAAAATATCATGTACGCTAAATTAGAATGCATTCTAATTATCTCACATTATGAAAATTATAACTACACTTGCTCTTGCGTTTGTGCAATGACCAGCTTGAAAAAGATCCCTGACCACGCTAATCAAATTGCTCACTATTATTTAACAGTTTTTGCATCTCCATTCATCACTTGATTTTTTTCCAGCTACGTATCCCACAGCAGCACCTGCACCTCCAACCACACCTTTAGTTATGAGAGCTCCTGCGCCGCCGACGGCTGCACTCTGAGCCGACGCTATCACACCTTCTGATGCCATGGACGTTGCACCTGGAACAAGATAATTATGTTAGAATAAGTAGAAATATCTTAACACCTCCCCCTGTTTCTGTAAATATACACATTTCGTATTTTTTTGTCTACAGTGACCTGTCCGGCAAACACGAGACATTGACACAATTTTGATTTAAAACAATGATTAGCTGCTATATGCATGGAGTGGGTGGTTTTCTGGGTAGAGACATTCCTGGCTATAAAATAGTTTATTTGCTAATTTTCGGGATAATGCTCGCATTCGCGGTGGTGTGTTTTACTCTCATCTCTCATCGAATAATCGCGATAATCCTTATGTTTGAAGCGGTGAACAGGATTACTAAGGATGATTATAGAAACCCAGAAGTGACTTTATTAGATAGTAGTAGATGAAAGCTTTAAGGAGACGGACATCTGTGAGAATCATTTATGCATGAAATCGATTCCGACAGGTGTTGATATAAGGACCTCCGCTAATAAGTTCACGGTCATTTTTAAAGGTGTGTCCCACGTAACACTGATATGTGTTTTGTTGCTTAGCTGCCTGTCGCCAACTTCAGCTAGATCTTCTAATGACGATGGCTGGTAAGAATCGACCAGACGATAGGCAACCTAAAGTTTCGTCAACTGTGTAATGACAAAGAAACATTGTACTGCATAATTAACCCTTTAACCCGGCGATCACGACAATATTCGTTTCTAAGAAAATTATTGGCCGATTAAATTCAGCTAATCAACAAATTTCAAAATCGTTGACTTCCATTTTATCAAATGTATATAATTTTCACTCACTTGAAGTTGTGGATCGCGTCGTAAAAATTCTAACTAAATAAGTTGGAGTTTTAGGGGTTGACCATAACTATATTGATAACACTGCAAAATCTCCTCTCAGCAAAAAGAAGACATACGCATAATTTTGGATCAATGTTGGTCCACCGTCCACGACGCTGGTGTAGCATTGATCAAAAATTGAGTAAACCGTGGGTTAGAACATCTTTATTATGGCCAGTATTCGGTTTGCTAATGGCCGGTTGCACACATCGTTCTTTAGTCTGAGACCGGGTTTAAAACCGGTCTCAGGCTCAAGAACGATGTGTGCATCCACACTTGGAATACAATTACATCAAAGGAGGCCAAGCAACATCAAACTTCAATCTTCAGCATGTTCAACAATTACGTTAGTAAAATGACTAATATTACCACTATGTGTTACCAGGTCTTTGGGGTCAGTGCTAGGAGCCACAGTAGGAGCTGTTGTTGGTGTGGCTGCCGTAGGAGTGGCTCCACCCGTTTTGTGGTTCACGGCTACTGGTAATGCTGCTGGAAGTACCGCGGCATCATCGATGTCTGCGGCCACTACCGCCGGAGATAAGACAAAATAATTAACAATTCTGCTCTACAAAGTCAAAATGCAGTACCTGCCTCGCCTACTTATTTTTAAATAGGGTAGGGGACATGAGCGTGAAGATCCTAATAATTATCGAGGTATATCATTATTAAGTTGTCTCGGAAATTTGTTCTCAAATTTAATAAAGGACAGATTCATACGATTTGTAAATGAAAAATAACATAATAGGAACCGAGCAAGCCGGATTCAGTTTCGGCTTCTCAACGTTAGATCATATTTTCTCATTAAAAAATGTAATCAACATTTAACTTAACAAACACAAAAGATTATATTGATGTTATGTAGACGACTACAGTAAAGCATTTGACACAGTCTCACGTACTGAGCTCTGGTCTAAATTATTAAATAATAATATATTTGGGGAACTTTTTCAGATCATTTATAATATGTAGAAGTCGGCAAAATCATTTTTTTCTGTAAATAGTACGTTAACTGATAATTTGTCATGCATGATCGGTCTGGGACAAGGAGATAATTTGTCTCCACTATTATTTTCAATATTTTTAAATGACCTTAAACTGTTTTTAGAACCAGCCCACGACGGACTGAAGATTGTGAATACATTGTCTGTAGAAAGTTTAGATCAAGAACTTTTAGTATTTTGTAAATTATCTATCCTGCTTAATGTATGCAGATGACACAGTTATCTTGGTCGAATCGCAAGAAGACCACAGCGACAGCAAATTAATCTAATGGAGTGTTATTATAGCATGTGGAAAGTGAACATAAATGTGTCAAAAACTAAAATTCTCTCGAGGAAAAATAAGAAAAATACCTAAAAAAAATTGGAGAAAATGAACTTGAAGTGATTGGTCAATATTTTTACCTGGGCCTCATATTTAACTATAATGGATAATTTACGAAGGCAAAAAAACAATTAGTTGTCAAAGGTAACCGAGCTATGTCTTTGTTACTACGTAAATGTAGAGTGCTCCAGCCACCTGTCGATGTTTATAACTTGAATTCTTCGATATTTTAGTTAAACATGTTAAACCCATTCTTTTATCATGTTTACACGGTTGTGAAGTTTGGGCAACAGAAAGTGCCAATATTATTGTAAAAATACATTTGCGATTCTGTAAATATGTACTGCAAATAAACAAGTCAACTTGCTTCATCATGGTTTATGGCGAGCTCGGCGTAACATGTCACTCTTGTACTACAGTAACACGCCCAGAGTAGAAGGACTATGTTTTGGGCTAGAATATATAAGAGCAGCAGTACACCAAAATTGCTAGATGTTTTATATCAGCTATTTTTTAATCTATTCAATCGGAATATATATAAGTTTCATCCGTGAAAAATACATTGGAAGGTTGTGGCTTATCGGGCGTCTGGGATAACTAACTTATCCCAGAGTGCTTAAATTCATTAAAAAAAAATTATAACAACGAATAAAACATTGAACTTTAGAAATTAAAATCAGCAGCAAGTGTTTAAATTACAGGATGTTTACAACTTTAAATTTAGAAACATATTTGGTAAACTTGTCCTATCACGAGAGATGTATCATGACTAAGTTTCAGTGTAGAAACCACAATCTGCCAATTAAATCAGGTTGCAGACGAGGTATACCCCACAACCACAGAATATGTGCACAAAAGATATTGGTGATGAATTTCACTATATTTTTAACTGTCCTCACTTTGAAATCCTACGAAAGAAATTATTAAGAAAACGTCACAGACACTCTGCTTCATGAATAAACTTTGAAACACCAATGAATGTAACTAATATAAGTCCATTGTACAAATTATGCAAGTTTATTGAAAAAAATCTTTATTCGCAAAGTGAGTAACCATATAAAAAATGTATGTACTTTGTATTATTATGACAGGATAATTACGCACCTTTAACATGCTCTCCTGGCATGTATTCATACATGTCTGCAAATCATATGTATATATTTTTGCAGATACTATGAAATAAACTAGTGTTTGTTATCTATTGTCCAGTGTCTATTGACACCTGTCCTAAAAATATCATTAAAAAATATTGTATAGCTGAAAAAGTAGACATGTAGTAAATAATCAATTATAACGCCCCTCCATAAACCCATTATAAGCCTAAATCCGGTTTATTCTCAGAATTATGTTGCATGTCAAAATGGTCCAACTTTTGAAATACGCACCGAAATTTGTTGCCAAATGACTTGATAATAATTAATGGTTGTAACATTTTGTAAACAACACCTCACAGATTTGTTTCTATAAAACTGTGAATTAGTCACAAACTTGCTCTGGGTCCATTACTGCACTGAAGTACAGATTAAATGCTGCATTCTGATGTAATTTGAATGCTCTAATAAATATTAGAAAATAATTATTCTCTACCCTTCCATACAATGTGTACGCACGTACGTACTTCAGTACGGCTGTCTTGCGGTGTACCGTTTCAATTATATCCAGTGGTCCAGGACCCGTGGTCCAAAGATTATGAAAACCCAATCAGCCGATAAAAATACTTAGGTCTATACCTGTATACTCCCGTTCACTGGATATATAGTGAAATATGTTTTGCATTTAGGAATGAGTTGTTCCAACAGTATGCGCATTTAAAACACACAAATTCTATTCAATCGAGAACAATATATGCAAAAGCTAAAATACATTTAATGTCGGCTGACTACTTGGGTACAGCAAATTTAAAAAAGCGTATTTTGAAGAGCAGCATCTGGTGATTACCCGGTGAATTATGCCATTTAAACAAGTTAAACTACTATTTTCATTTACTACGCTGTAATACTTCCTTAGCATAGAATAATTGTAAACTATCTGCCAATCTTTCGTAATAATTTGATTTTTTAGACTTATAGCACTTGTCAAGTGTGTAATAATATTATACACGTGGGTAATAATGTTACATAAGAACTGTGATTGCAGATTGCCCCTTCAGATATGGTATGCCAGGATCATTATACATGTATTAATTAAGACACGTCATTTTTGGTGGCATGTGTTTCTAGTCTAGAAGGAAAAAGGGGGTATCGTGCAACCCCCGGAAATTAATTTCTACTTGATGTTTCTAGATTTGAAAGATACCATAGAAAACGATTTGCTATGTTCAAAGTTGTTAAAATGTCCCACATACCATTTTTATGCAAATTAGTGCCGCCATTACTGGAAAATGTATATTTCGCCATATCTCAGCTAATAGTGCACATATTTCAACAATTAAGGTGTCTAGCCCCATGTTTTGAGGGTCTAAGATCATCATAAAACTATTCTTGAAGTGATCAGATGTGTCAAAAAGATGCTAGCGTGCTAAGTATCGCCGCCATTTGCGAAAAATCAATGTTTCCTCATATCTCCGCGGATATCGATGATAATTGCATTAGACCTCTAGTCATTCATTTCATTCATTAATTTATTATGCTGACATAAAGCGTCTAGACGTATGTTGTGATGATCAACGAATATAGAAATATTAATATTCAAGATCGTAAATGTACGAGGCATGTGATAGAAGTATGCACATTAGTGCCATCATTAGCGTATAAAAACTGATAGCTGCACACGCTATCCAGCTATACCTAATGTATTTCTGAAGGTTCAATAACACCATAGCAGAGTAACATTATGTCCTAGTACACGACATGTTGTAGAATGTATGCTAGGATGCACATTAGTTACACTGCCCGCCGCTAGGCACTGCTCTGCCGCATGTTAAAATTTGCAGACAGCTGACGTCATATCTCCCCCACTCTCAATTTCAAGTATTGTAGTAAGCTTGTGATTGGCCGGCTGTCCTGCTAAAAGTACCCTGATTAGCTGCCGAATATATTGTGGAGGGGGTGGGGGTGGGTGTAGACAGACACCTGTGTGGAGCTCAGCCAACATGAGGATTTGACCCAATGTTGTTTCAATAACTGCGCCAACTGCGCTGGACCAGCATTGTAACAACATTGGGTCAAGTCCTCGTGTTTGCTGGGAGAGCTGTCGGCGTTTTGAAACGCGCGGGCCGTCTGTGTCTGGTTGGAACAGGCTACAGAGTGATCTGTGTACACATTAGTATGTCCTAGCACATAATAACACTATGATGTGTCACAGTACATGAAAATGTTGTAGAATGTATCGTAGAATGTATACTAGCACGTTCTACCACCGTTAAGTGTTTTGTTAATTTTTATACTCATTCTTTTTTTCGTGACCATGTGTATACGTATTTATTGTTTCTATCATAAGCACTTTTCTACAGCAATCAGGTTACTATTTTATTGTCTTAGATACCAGATACGATCTGATACAATATTTGCAACCAGTAGTCTCCAATTCACTATTTTCAGTGTTTACTCTTCGGGTGTGACATAGGTCAATATAGAGCAGCAGTGGGGACCTTCCAGGCACGGTGCATCTGCCGCATGGGAAAATTGTCTTCCTAGTGGAAACACGATAATATTAACTTTACTTTTTGTGCTGACGCTTTTTTTCAGATGATCGTTAAATACATGTACTTATCTAATTTGTATCACTCTTTCCATATATTCATTGTTCTGTTACTGCTATTAATTATGTGCGGCGACATAGAGGTTAACCGGGTCCTGCCAATAATAAATATCTGGTCTTTTCATTGAGTAACATACAGAGCTTATATGCTAACAAATGTGACTTAAAACTATGTGAATTACAAATTATGGCAAATTATGGCACATAAACGTGCTAGCCGTAACTGAAACCTGGCTGGATAGTAACATTCCCGACGCTCTTGTTTCTATCACTGGTTACCAGAAACCTTTTAGACGGGACAGAAACAAGCGCGGTGGCGGTACTGCTATATACTGCGCCGACCATTTACCTGTACGCCATAGAAACGATCTAAAAGATGCTAATTCAGAATGTATTTGGATTGAATGTTTGTTAAACAACTATAAACTTTTATTCGCTGTATATTATCGTCCTCCTGGACAAATAGCCGCCGATAGAGATATATTCCTATCATCTCTAACATCTTCAATAGAATTAGCGAAAGACAGCGGCGGCGACAGTATTGTAGTAACAGGTGATTTTAACGATCGATGCAAGTTATGGGGAGACAATCATGAATCCAGTGAGATGCGCTGCCTGTTACGTGACCTTGTTAAGGACAAGGGCCTCACACAAATTATAAATCAACCCACTCGGCTCGCATTTGACGGCTCTCCCCAAAATTTGCTAGACCTGGTTATTACTGACAGTCCTAATAAATTTATGGAATGTAATGCAATCCCACCTCTGGTCAAAATTGATCATTGCGATATTATTTGTAAAATGTATTTACCTACAAGACGTGATAACGTTTTTAAGCGTACTGTGTGGAACTATAAAAAATGTAACATAGATGGTTTAGTTGAAGCATTGTCTTCTACACCTTGGGATGCTGGTTTTAATGTTTTTAATGATATTGATGATATTGTTACTTATTGGTCGTCATTACTAATGCAGACCGCAGCTGAGTTCATCCCAAACTTCACTGTGACAGTTCGCGCTGAAGAGAAACCATGGGTAAACGGTGACCTCAAAAAGGCTGATTAGGAGACGAAATTTTCTGTGGATGCGTTACAGACGGTCATGATCCGATGCACACTTCAATACCTTCAAAATTGTTCGTAATCAGGCTGTAAACTATTGACCTGTAGTAACAGTAATAATAGCTTCAGAATGCAGTTGAATTATTTGAGTTGAGCAGTGTGATATATTCGCTGAATGCATAACGGAAAACAGTTATTATTAAACCATTGTATTTATGTATTAGGTCCGGCCAACGTTGGGCCAGCAATGCCAGCATTGGGCGCATTGAGCCACCGTTGCGGCAGCGTTGCCACTAGGACAGGTGCGAACATGCCTCATTATATCATTGATAGCGAGGATGTTCTGCCAAACAGACATTTGTGGATCCAGGGCACGGTTGGAAGGCCATGAACAAGGTCTACAACGTGTCGTCGGAAGCTACAGATCTGCCCACTAATAATACAGATATTATGTAATCCTTATTATATCATCGAGTACTAGGTGTGAGTATTAATTAGATTTAAAAAAAAGGGTCGATAGTGGTCATGCAAACGTATCTCTGAGACCCCACCTTTAGAGGTAAAATGGTGGCAGAGATTATTGTGAGCAGCTACACCAAAGAATGCTGCTTTGGGGTTGGTCTACTGTCTAAGACGTCGGACCAACATTGGGCTAGCATTGGCTCAATGTCCTTGTTGGCTGAGCTACTTGTGTGAACACGGCCAGAAGATGGCACAGGTATTCTATGTTATACTCGGAGAAGTCTGCCAGTGCGCAGGCGCAGAATTTATAACATAGAGACAGCCAGAGACAAAGGGCGAGAGAGCTCTGAGAGAGATGCGCGAACCACCATAGAGTAAGGACTGACTATTGTCTGTGAGCATGTTATGACCATGATGTAATTGCATCAATAAAGATGTGAGAAGATGATCCTGACCATGAGACCCAGCACGAGAGTTTGTTGTCAACAAGCCCGTTATAAAATCCAACGATGTTGGTCAATCTGGAATGCGTTAGATTGTTAAATCCAAGGATTTTTCATTGGCTTGGTTGCCAGGATTTTTCAAGGTGGTTGCTCTCAACAGAACACTGCGTCTCAACTACTATACAAGCCTGGGGGAGGAGTTGAGCAGCTCTGACATGCCTAATCGTAAGTGGTGGAAAACTGTCCGTCAGGTAACTGGTGACAGAGTGTGCACTTCTATACCACTATTGATTGAAAACGGCGTCTCTCTTACTGACCCATGTGTGAAAGCTGCCATTTTCAACCAATACTTTACCAGTCAGTGTACACAACCACCCGGAGCAGAAAACCACCCTTTACCACCCTTTGAATACGAGACGCAGGCAAGATTATCTGATATGTCCTTTTCAATACCAGAAGTTAAGAAGATTTTAAAATCACTTAATGTAAATAAGGCAACTGGTCCTGATGGCATTAGTAATTTTTTGTTAAAAAATACCGCTGATGTTTTGGCTAAGCCACTTTGTAAACTTTTTAATTATTCTTTAGAAACTGGCGTGTTTCCCAGCGATTGGAAAACTAGCAATGTCGTCCCTGTGCACAAGAAAAATGATGCCCAAAATAAATGTAATTATAGACCGGTATCCGTTCTTTGTAATGTTTCTAAAATTTTTGAAAGGCTTGTTTACAATACAATGTATTCTTTCCTGATGAATAAGTTATTAAACCCACACCATTCGGGTTTCCACTCTGGTGAAGGTACTGTTTCTCAACTATTATCCATTACGCATAAGTTAACCGGCCTTAGATGATGGTAAAGATGTGAGAATTGTTTTCCTAGATTTATCAAAGGCATTTGATAAGGTATGGCATAAAGGGTGTTCTATTTAAACTAAAGCGGAAAGGAATTTCTGGAAATTTACTTAAGTGGATCTCATCATATCTTCATCAGCGAGTACAATGCGTTGTGCTTGCCTCATAGAAATTGTAGACTCAAGTCCGACTGTCTCAGCGACTAAGATAAATTCTGATCTCCAATCCTTACTTAACTGGTCCATCCAATGGCTTATGATATTCAATGCTTTAAAAAGCTCAGCATTGACACTGACTAGAAAGCGTAAACTAGGACATCATCCATTTCTAACTATTAATGGAGTTATACTCGAAGAAGTAAACCAGCACTGTCATCTCGGATTAGTAATAAATAAATATTTAACATGGGGAAACCACATAAATTACATACTTGGTAAGGCAGGGATAATTGTAAACATAATGAGATGCCTGAAATATACTCTACCCCGGAAAGCACTTAAACGACTATTTATTAACCGTATTAGACCCATAATAGAATATGCAGACGTAATATATGACAACTGTCCTAAATATTCAGCAGACAGAATTGAGGGTGTGCAGATGGAGGCTGCTCGGATATGTACTGGTGGGATGAGGCAAACTAGCTCCGAAAAACTCTTATTAGAACTTGGCTGGGAACCCCTTTTTAAAAGAAGGAAGTGTCATAAACTAATTTATATGTTTAAGATCGTTCGTGGGCTATCACCATTGTATTTGTCCTATACACTACACCACTCAGCACTATTATCTCCAGTTTTGACATAAACCACCATCTTTATGCCGATGATACTCAAATTAACATGTCTCTGTCCGTTTTCAACGCTAAGGAATCTCATGAGAAGTTGCAACATTGTGTAATGACCGTGTTGGCCTGGAAGACAGGGTCTAAGCTGTAGCTTAATCCTAGTAGGACAGATTTTCTTTTCATTGGAACCAAACTTCAGCGAGAACAATTATTAAGCAATTCCCTATGCTTAATTCCAGGTCAAGACACAAATCCATTTGCATCAGCCAAAAATCTTGGTGTAGTATTCGACAGAAGCCCGGATTTCCGAGAAGAAATATTCCAAAAAAGACATATCCCAAACATGTAGGGCATGCTTCTATCATATCCGTGACCTGTGCCGAATTCGAAACAGTCTGTTCTTAGATCTTTCCAAGCAAATTGCAGTGGGACTGGTCAGTAGGAAGTTAGATTATTGTAGCTCACTTTTCCAAAATATGCCGGAAAAAGCCTGTCTCCCTGTTGACGACCCTGCCTTGGCCTGATTCTGAAGGGTCCAGTCCAACCATTTACTCATCACTCCTCATTTTCATCGAAACTTATAGTAGTCATCTTATTCTTCGTGATCAACCTGGTCATCTCCTTCCCGATCACCAGCATCCAGGAGATCAACCAGCGAGGTTGACAGGACAGGACAACATGATCACAGTGGTTCCCAGACTCCCAGGTCAGTTTTTATCCACTCCTGTTGCTCCACGTACATGCACGAAGCAGCCCGGTGGTTCACATGATGGATGTGTGGCTCCAAAGCAGACTGGTACGGGGAAGGCGAGAGAGGTCGACTCTGGACTTGGAAATTGGCTTCTTGTCTTCTCTTACCATCTTGTGGGGCAGCTTGACATGGACGGTTTTCACAGAAGATTGACTATTAATGTGTCCGTACACCAGATACGAATGCAAACTGCTCCAGCTGTTTCATCACCTGAGGCTTGACATTTGACGTCGTCACCCTTTCCCTCGTCTTTGAATGAGCTGGTTAAATCCTCACCACTGAAGACACATTAGTCGAGGGGAGTGGCAAAGTACGTTGAGACTCAGCCACGTCAGGTAATTGTATGTTGACAATCTGTCTGTGCTTCCCCGATCATGTGTCACACAGTCATATTGATTGAATGGGCATGATGCAGTAGAATCACAAATATGTCTGGTACTGCACCTCCACCTGTGTTTTGATAAATTAAAACACTTGGCATGATTAAAACAAACTATTATGGGAATAGACAATGCAGTAGCAAGACTAGTAACATAACACAATCTTACCTAGCTATCTGTTGTAACAAATTGATGAAATATATACTCCACAATGAGGACTGCCATAATTGTTCAGTCCAGCCTGGAAACGGCTTGCTTACGACTCCATACAACATAACTGACATAGCTGTGTCTTTGTGTCATCGTTTGCAAGGAAGCTCTTGGGATAATATGGCTGCCTGACAGCTGATCCAGCTAGAATGATCTCTGGGCTGCTACGTCTCTCCTGCGCTTTGATAGACCCAGGATGATAACTGTCAGTCGAGATCGCCGTCTGATCTGTATGCATATCTCACAACAGTTCGGGGGAAGTTTGGTAATGGTATGTAGCCGTGCCATGTCATCCTATATCATGAACAGTATGGCAGAATGTCTGGGGTAGCGTCTTCCAGAAGGTGCGCATAGTCACGGAAGATACCTCTGTTGATTTTCGAGGAACAACCATTTGGTGACCCAAGCCAAGGTACAGCCATAAGTCATGACCTAATCCAAGTCCATTGGTTCATTTAGACTTTACGAGGAGCGGGGATGCCAGGTTGTTTTGCTTCTGGTACTGAATGACTTGAGATGATAGATTCACATAGTAGCACAGGTTGACACAGCTTACCATTTGAAAAAAAACATGATAATGTTACGCAAAAGGACAAAGGCGTTCTGGTACTGATCCGCACTTCCAAGAATGCTAGATTGTGCAAGAGCATTAGCAAGAACGATGACCGAACTGTGCAGAATCCAGAATGAAAAGGCAACCTGTGTGCTCTTTAGGAATTATTTTGAGTTTTCAATGGGTTATTCCGTAGTCGTTTCAGCAGTTTCTCAGCTTGATAGTTCTGATTCATCATAGCCATTCAGTTTATCGACATAGTGCGAGTGCAATGACGATAGCAATAGGAACTCATTATGTTGGACAACATGTTCTCTAGTACGAATACAAGTGCATTCTCACGGACATATCAGATCGCTCTGAAAATAGTTTTACTATGTTCTTTGACCCTCAAAACATAGGTCTGGAAACGTGTTATTTGCAGTTATCTTTGATATTGGCTGAGCTATGGCGACAAATAGACTTTTCGTTAATAGCGGCAATATTGTGCGCTATAACATGTGTAAGACACATCTGATCACTTCAAGAATTTTTAAAATGCTCTTGGACCCTCAAAACATGGGGTTAGACACCTCAATTGTTGAGCTATGTGCACTATTAGCTGAGATATGGCAAAATATACATTTTCCAGTAATGGCGTCACTAATTTGCATAAAAATGGTATTTTGTCAACTTTTTAACATAGCAAATCGTTTTCTATGGTATTTTTCTAATCTAGAAACATCAATTAGGAAATTGATTTCCGGGGGGTGCACGATACCTGCCCAACTATTTACACCCTGTTACATTGACGATAACGTAGAATGTATGATTAGTGTGAATATAACAGAATAATACAAGCGTTAGGGGACCTACACCGTGTAACGAAATGTGAATAATTATGATAATGGGAAAAGTCAATGTGCTCGCACTCGTGCTGTGATTGGCCTACTTGTGACCAATTTTGGATAATACAACATGGAAAACAAATATTCTAATTAAAATATTCCAGTGCCTGTGTCTCCGCCTGTGTTCCCGCGGAGGGTTGTGTCATTGATGCGGCGGCGCTGGTTGAACATGCTATTTACAAATAAATATTAGGTCTATATAATTCGTTTTTCGTATGTTCGCGCGAGAAAACACATATAGGTCACTTAATATCGGGGCCGAGCTGAATGGGTGCCATAATCTCCACATTCGCACTAACTCGGGACATTTATCCATATAATGATCTGGTACTAATATCCCACACAATCTGACAATAGAAACTCAGTCATTCAGTACCAGAAGCAAAGCAACCTGGCATCCCCGCTCCTCGTAAAGTCTAAATGAACCAATGCACTTGGATTAGAGCGGTGGGTATGCAGTGGAAGTGTGACCATTGAGAGATTATTTTAAAAACACAAGCAAAACGGTTGAGGATGAGGCATTCACCAGGTGACGCTCACTAGCCTGCAAAGTATGGATAATCTAGCTGATAAATACATATTAGACCGCGGTCTGAGATTTAACCCTTTAAAGACAGAGTGTGTACATTTTGGTCAATATCATTTCGTGGTCTTTGAATGGTGTGGAATTAGTTAATAGTCACAGCATTAAATACCTAGCGAATAAGCCGAGTGTACATGTAATAGAATTGCCTCCTGTAGGAGAGCTTACTACGCCATACAAGGCGCTGGATTTTGTAATGTGACAACGAACGCAAATATGCCTTGCTACCTATAAGAGTCAACTATTCGTCCAGTTTTGCTGTATGGTTCTAGTTATGTTCACATAAACAAAGAATCAATGTTGAAAATGGAAACATTACAAGTTAAATTTCTAAAAACAAGCATAGGTGTTCATAAGTTCTGTAAAAGTTCTCCTATATTACAAGCTCTCAACATTTTGTAAAGTAGAATCTATTATAGATAGAAATTCTCTAGAGCTGACTCGATCGATACTCTCCAGCTCGCCAAGAGCTAGGCCATGTTATGTTCATTTAATAAAACAATATGTTTCAGTTGAAATGGTCGGTCACAGCGACCTGATTTCTAGGGTCAAGCTGCCATGTAAAAAGTACGGCATATCCTTCTTGATATATATTTTTGATGACTCCTATTCGCGAGTCGTCAGGAATAATTTTACGAAAGGATGTGCCGTACAAGATGATCTGACTGAGAGTGTACGTCTACTTTTAGGAAATAACAATGCACAAAACAAAATACTTCTAAACTTAGTACTACGTACATTTTAATATTCTCAAATATAATGTTGCATTCACTGTACTTTTGAATGTTTTCTTCTTTTCGAGGGCTAATAAAATGAATGAAAAAAATAAATGAATGAATGAATGATTAATAAACACCTTTTGGTTGATGGAACCCTAGCGCCGAATGCGCTGAGAGTAGTTTTAAGACAAGGCTTACTATAAATATTAGTCCCCATATAGCCAACCATTACATGTTTGTGTTAAATTTCATTACTCTACTTTTACTCAGATATTGTTGTCACATATAGTGTCGTCCGTTGTCCGTTGTTGTCGTGGTCCAGCTTGAATAATGTAGTTAAAGGGACATGCCCAGGTCTAAAATCATAAAAAAATCGGTGATTTAATTTTGGCTTCCTAATATGACCATATGATGTAAACATGTCCATAGACTAGAACTGCAAAAGTTTTTTTTTTTTTGTGCTGCGCACTTACCAGTTAGGCTATATATAGAGACATCAGTAATTTAGTCTCTATATCCAGCCTAACTGGCGAATGCGCAGCACAAAAATAAAAAAAAACTTTTGCAGTTCTAGTCTATGGAAATGTTTACATCATATGGTCATATTATTAAGCTAAAATAAAATCGCCAATTTTTTGATGATTTTGGACCTGGGCATGTCCCTTTAATTCAGCATTTTTTGTATTTGCAAATGTTAGCATTTAATGGGTATTTATTTTATTACAACTTATATATCTGATAAATGCTAAAAGTTGTCGAGTTTGTCATAATGTCTCATTGCTCTGAAAATAGTGAGCTGGTGTTACCTTTCAATCTCGGTTATTACGTCGTCAAATACAAAGTCTGTCAATTTATCCGCTTCCGCGTCATTTGGAGTTACCGGTAATAGCTTTAATAGAATGGTTGGCCCCCGAGCCAACACGACAGGGTAAAACCGTGACATTTTAGCATCTTGTCTGCTGATATTATTCGGATAAAACTCCCTGGTGCCTTCAGTGTATGACTGATAATGGTATTATATCATACAATGAGGACGGACAGACGATGAGTTGCGTTTATTCACCCACACACGGCACAAGCTGTCCGGTAGGCTGTGTCAGTTAGTGGGTGGGTGGGTTTTAATACTTATCAATCACGACATGGACATTGCCACATATTCAGCATTTACATTGGGAGCGAGGACCTCCCAGCCCTCAAAAAAAGAGTCAGTTGACAAAGCAGCTCTGACAATTTACTTAGGGTCCCACCCGGTCCAATAACACAGGCGAAGGGAAGGGTCCCCTAAACTCCCCCCAGCAACTCAGACAACATAGGTTTGCGGTAATATAAGTGATAAGCCACGTATCCTACATAATATTAAGTATTGGTCTTATAACTTGGTCTTATAATCATTTATTGATGGAACCCTAGCGCCGAGTAGTTTTAAGCCAATCGGGGATTACTATAAATAGTAGTCCCCATATAGCCAACCATTACATGTTTATGTTTAATTTGGACCAAATAAGACATGAACAGGATGTGATATTTTATCACTGATCGAACAAGTTGAGCGTTTTTGTATTTTTGTAAGTAAGTTTATATAAAACTTTTCTATCTCTGTATACAACAATCGTCGAAAGAACTGCAAAGTAAAAACAGTTAGCGAGATGCAGGGGTAGAAATAACTTAATGTGATCCACTAGACAAGGGGGATAGTGAGATTGAGATTTAACTATCCCCCGGGATATCTGGCCGGCCAGACACAGAACGCACACAATTTGAATCGACACATGTTAAATTTTAAATGTAACATCCGGTTTACTAAATCCATACCAACTGTTACCATGGTTACACAAGAAGCAATTACAATTGGTTATGCCAAATTTGAAAGTCACTAATTAAAAAAAAAACTTCACAGCTCAGGTAGGCCTATTGCTAAGCATATAAAGTGACCCCCGGGGCTATTTTGCCACCCCCTGTGGAAATTTATAAAATCCTCTTGTTTTCAATAAATACCATAAGTTAATAAAAATAACTATTATTATAGGTTATACTATATTGTAGGGAATATGTTTATGTCTATTTACAATTTTTGTATAATATTTAAACACCAGAAAAAAATATTTTACCAAAGTGGATTGGTAAACTATGCTAAGTATGCGAATACTTTACACAACCACCCTCAATTATGACACTTTATATTCCCACTGAAAAAATCAGGTTTAATACAGTGATAAAAAATATGTAAATAGGGTGGCAAAATAGCCCCGGTTTACGGTATACCATAGTTAGCCCATGTGTGATAAAATGAGCACCTCAAATCGCATTATCCCAAAGGGATAGTCACTATACAGACTGACTATCCCGACCATTTTTTTATTAGCCACGGGATAGCGGGATAGCACTTATTTCGACCCCTGGAGATGATCACTTCTTCCGTATCACAATAGCGAATCTGAATGGAGGTCGAAGGAGCAGGCATTCTAAAGATGTTGTAAAGTGAATTTTGCAATGTTCCACTAAAATAATGATGTCGAGCCTATGTTAGCGAATATAGAAACAACATTATGGATACTAAAAAAAGAAACACTCTAATACGACTATACATGATAATATCAGAGGTATAGAGCAAAATCATATTATGGTGTTATTCATCTGTAATTATGAGTTTGATACAGATAAATTAGAGCGGGCTTTAAGTTCGTTGATTGACATAATATTCAGTGGTGGATTAAGTTTCTACCATAAATATGAAATAATTGAGTTATTGTATTTGTCAAGACAATCGTCATCTGCTAATATTATATCGACTAATATCCTGGTGATGTTTCTTTGTTGTTATTATTATATATATATAGCCCCAGACATATGGATTGAGACAACCATGCAATATTGCTCTTCATATATTCTTCATATATATTGGGGGAAAGATGCCATATAGTGTGAATGTTTACTTGATACAAACGTGTAAATACATTTTAGCCGTATCTATGTGGCTTATTTTAAGAAAGTAGGCTAGTAATTTTGGATACAGTATAATTTTTTGGTGGAAAGGCATTAGATAATCGCATATGCGGTCAATCTATTATAAAAATCAAATCTACACAAATTTGTACAGCATAAGAAAACCACCAAATTATTTAAGTAATATAGCCAAATAGGAAAATGTTGTATCTGGTATACCATATTTCTACAGCTATAAAGAGGATGATTCAGATCCAGCATGATGATTTTCCTGTTAGAAATTATTTCTGTATTTATCCCAATCCTGAAAAAATTTCTTGTTTATTTACACGCTACGTTTCGGTAAAGGCAATAAACATGCGTGTAAATCCCGTTAATTTGCATAATTCAATAAATATTTTTTTACATATACAATGTACGTATGTGTAAACACAAAAATCTATTTACACTTAAATGTAAATTAAATATTTACATTTAAGTGTGTCAATTAAATATTTACATTATACGGCATCTTTTCCCAACTGATAAAAGAGATCCCAAGGGATGTCATCAAAATTGATATTATCTAAGCTGAAAAAGTCTAGAAATTGTATTATTTTAATAGTTTCTTCTCATGCATCAGTCAATGTGTCACAAAGATCGATGTTCAGGAATTACAAGAATTACGTAGCGAATTTGCTACCCACACAATGTTTTGTAATAATATTACAATCATGTTAATCAGGCAAAATATGGGACATATGTGATGATTTATATTGCGTGATATTCGCATTATTATCAATGATGTCGAGCTATGTCTGCGACATTGGTCTTTGGTAAACTTAGCAACCTTGGTGAAAATGTATGTTTGAAACCGGAAAACGGGATTCAGCTAAGCCCAATCCTCCGTCACGCCGCCGAAGTGGAGGGGGTATTACCTCTCACATAGAGTATGGGAGGTTCCACAAGGAATTTGTTTATTTTTGGAAAGCCTGATATGCAGTCTGGTGGTATTTGGCTGAAGCAGTAGGCTACCTCATATCATAAGTTGAACATGCAAATTCACATAATCATGGTCAATGATGATTAACCACAAGGATTCCCGTGATTAGCAGTGGGCGGCAGCTTACACTAGTCTGGTAATAAAGAGCTCGTTCCAGTTTGACACTAGTGAAAGAAGCTACCCTTCGACTATGCGCTTCTAGAATAGGTGATCGAGTTGAGCCAAGACTACAGCTTTTCAACATTTAAATTGCACAACAAAAAATGAAGTCTGTGGCCGTCAGGACATGAGGTAAACCTCATTAATGGTAGTAGTAGTAGTAGTAGTAGTAGTAGTAAGGTGTTGCTTTACGTCACTTGTCGACACTAATGGTCATTTAAGTGACAATGAATTATGATAAAAAGGGTGCAGACCATTGATGAGATGAATGATGTACAGATGATGACGTGAGGGTGGGGATTTCGAGAGTGTTTTCCTTCACTCGCCCACTAAGGGGTTCTGGGCAAGCCTAGGGGATTTACCCTCAGGCATGCCCAGACGTCCAAAGATTCTGTGTGTTTTTTGTGCAAAAGCAGTTCCGCTATCGTCGGGTCGGATAGTCCCCAGAGTAACAATAGCTAAGGGTAACCTCATTAATCCCACATGTGAGACATAATGTCAAACACTCTATTGCCGGTTGTTTCAAGGCTATCACGACCAACATCGGTGCCTACACTGTAGTGACACTGCACTGGCCTTGTCTGCATTGATACGGGAGCTGTATTGGCACCGCTGTTGAACGGAGGAGCCAGCGACCACGGCTGGCAATCAATCAATGGAGCACCAGTAGAAGGAAAACACTCTTTACCTATGCACCCCCATACCCATGTCATATTTTGCACAACATTATGTTTTATCGCCATATTGTTTTGTTTTTGCTGTAGGCCTATTACAAAGCAATTTACATGACCATCTCGTCAGTGAAGTGCCGTCAAGCCGTTTTAATTATATATAATTTCTGTTATTTTAAGTTTATCGTGCTATATATGGATTGTGTGACCAATGCCAACTCCGAGATGTTTGACATGTGAGGCATTGACAGTGTGTCATTTAGATTTTCATTCTTGTTGACCTAAAATAATAGAACATGTATGTATGACATGGTTATGCATCTTTCCATTGATAGATCAACTTCATATTTTTCACAAACATAGACGTATAGTTGCCTGCAATAAGGTGAAATGACACTCTCCTCTTTTTTGACATGTTTCACTAATGCGATACCTGCGCTGGTCACTTTGGTTTGAGACAAGTCGCCCATGTCAGAGGTTTAGTTGTGGTCAATTGGACTTGTCAGATTGTTATTTGCAATAACTCCCAAATAATTTGGTTGTGGTTAATTGCACTTGTCCCTTTGTTGTTTGTAACGTTTATACCCGTGTATTATTATTTGTAATGGTGTTTCAATTGTCACTGCCTTTTTACACAGCAGTACGACAACGTCATTTGTCTCATTATTTCGATTATAGGCCTGTTGAAAAAAGACCTTAAAAATCATATTTCAGCTTGGAGACACCTGGTTTGGGTTTTTATAGATGCTAGAGAAGGTCTTGGCATTGGTCTCCATCTTGTACTAAAAAATGTTTAGCGAAAGTGTTATCTAGGCACATATCGCAGTTTGACGCCCTGACTAGCTACTACTACTACTACTACTACTATACTACTACTACTACTACTACTACTACTACTACTACTACTACTACTACTACTACTACTACTACTACTACTACTACTACTACTACTACTACTACTACTACTGCTACTACTAAATATTAGAGTGGTGCAAGATGGTATGAAGGGAACTTCCCGTGTTCCTCCTACATTAGTTAGAGATTAGAGTGGGATGAAGATGACATGAAGGGAAGGAACTTTCCATGTTCCTCCTATATAACCTACACTAGATAGTGGCGAAAATATATTATTGCATACTGTACAGGGAACTTTCCGTGTTCCTCCTACAATAGATAGAGATTAGTGTGGTGTAATATGGCACAAAGGGAACTTTCCGTGTTCCTTCTACACTTTGTCTAGATAGAGAGAGTGGAAGATGGCATATACAGTCCCAGCAGCACAAGGGTTAATTATATACGGTCCTAACAACGAAAGAGTTAATTAAATACGGTTTTATAAGCACAATGGTCAATTGTATACGCTCCTAGCAGCACAAGGGTTAATTATATACGGTCACGACAGCACATTAGGTAATTATATACGGTGCCAGCAAACACAAGGGTTAATTATAAATGGTCCTAGCAGAACAAGGATTAATTATATACGGTCCAGCAACACAAGGGTTAATTAATTTATATTTTTTATATTCAGATTCCGTCTGCTGCGCATCTGACCATCAGAGATTCATTGTCTGACGTAAAAACGACGATGTTACAGCGACTGTGTGGCTCGGCATCTTAATATAATTTATTTATTAGCACGGCACTTCCCATTATGATCATACCAAAAGGGTTAATTAATTAATTAATACCAGCATTGCTAACTTAGACTATCAATAAATTTAAACAGGCATATGTCATTTTTAGTTAAATGCATAATTATTTCACCTATATATCTTAATTCGAAGTGTATTTGTTCCCAATAAAATATAAAATATTTCAGTGCGCAAAGGGTGTGACAATTTATTGTATAATTTTATTCTTTCCGACACACATACAACATTGAAAATAATATTATGTTTTTGTTTGTTAGTAATGTATTTCGCAATATATTCAGAGAAATCTATAGGGTTTCAAGCATTTCTGTTTTCAGACATCACAGACTGTTTTTTAATAGGTATAGGGTATCAAAATGTCAGTCTATGAACATATGTTCAAATGTTGTCAAAGGGATGTAGAAGCATTACTTTATGGTAATTAATAATTATTTACTGCATAGGCCTACTATTGATAATCATGAAGACAACATTTTCACGATTTTAAGGACATTATTTGTTTTGCGTATTTTCTGGCAGTAAAAGGGTGCTTGAAATAATCAAATCATATATATATATATATATATATATATATATATATATATATATATATATATATATATTTAGGTCATGACAGGTTAAGTATATGTGCCGTGCTATGTGCTGAGTGACGGTTTTCTGCATATTATTGCAGGTAGGCCTATAGATCAATGACCATATCAGAAAATAAATCTTAACGAAATATGTGATGTTGGTTCACAAAAGTTTAATTTTCAAAACTCGTCCAAAATTTCGTTCTTGCCATCCCACTAGCCATATTCTTGAGATTTCAAGCTTTCCAACGGTATATGATAACAAATGCTGGGGTTTTTTCATGGAAGGTTGTCCTCTAAATAACGCTTTTTAGTGGGTGTGCTGCAGCACTATATCTAAATTTGAAGTTTATTTGTTCTTAATAAAATATTAGATTTTTTAGTGCGCAAATGGTGTGCAAATTTATTTTATAATTTTATTCTTTTCCGACACATATGAAATAGTGAAAATATATAATGTTTTTTAGTAATGTATTTCGCATCATATTCAAATAAATCTATGAGTATTTGAGTATTCCTATTTTCAGACAGTACATACCGATTTTCAATAGGCCTACTTTCGGTATCAAATTGTCTGTCTATATGAACGTATGTTCACAAACAAATGTTGTCAAAGAGATGTAGAAACATTACTTTATGGTACCAAATAAATATTTACTGCATATTATTGATTGATATCTCTATGAAGAAAACATTTTTACAATTTTAAAGATAATAATTAATTTGTGCATGTTTTCTAGCATTGAAAATGTGCTTGAAATAATAAATTCATATTTAAAAAAAAAATTGTAGTGGTCGGTTAAATATATGTGTTTGGTGCTGATGGATGGTTTGCTTATTATTATTTCAAGTATATATCGATGACCATAACATAAAATAAATATGAACTAAATATGTGGTTTTGGTTCACAAAGGGTTAAGGGCCATAATCTTGAGATTTTAAGCTTTCCAACGGTATATGATAACTAATGTTGTTTTTTTCATGGAAGGTTGCTCATTAAATAACGTGGCGGGTCTGCTGCAGCACTAGTAGTCATGTTGCCATTCCCTTTTTAATGTACAATAAAAGTTTCACTTGTATCACCGCTCACTTTAAATTTGGTTTTGTTTTTGAGGTGGCCTACAGTAACTTCTTCATGTGGTCACACATATCATTCAGTAATGTTTATGGTTTAATGGTAAAAAGACAGATACAATCTTCCTCTAATTTGCTTGTAAAAAAAACAGATTTTAAAAATCCTCATTCAACTTTCAGCTACCATCCAGATGCCATCATTATTTGGTAGGATTCACCACCGGTAGAGTTGTGATTTTGCTTTCGTAGTTTTTATATCTTAGAAAAAGTATAAACAGTATTGAAAATGTATATTTCCATCAAAGGCACGATGAGAGGTAAAGATATGTACTTTCGTGTGTAGTTTTAAAAAAAAATGTTACATGCCAATAAAAAGTTCATTTTAAAGAGTTTGTGAGAATTGGACTTTGTGTTATATTAGACGACTATATTGGGTTCAATAGTGTCTGTCTTTGTCTTAATTGCATCAAATCATTATAATTTCAGGTGCTCAACTTTATAAATTAATCTACTGCAAAGTAATTAATATACTTGATACTTTTCAAACAACTGTAGCAAAACTTGACAAAACCAATATATTGAAGCCATTTTGGCAGCCATCTTGGATTTTCTAATATCAAAGAATATGCATTTTTCTACATATCTGCCAAGTTTCAACATTGTAGAAAAAAGTGAACGTTTTTTTCCTAACAGCTGCACTACTGTTGCTCATGCTGTTAACAAACTTTCTGACCGTTGCTCTTGTTTTTAACAGCATTCATGACCCCTCCAGCACTGTTGCTCATGTTTTTAACAGCATTCATGACCCTTCCAGCACTGTTGGTCTTGTTGGTAATGGCATCCATGACCCCTCCAGTAATGTTTCTCTTGTTGCTAACAGCCTCCTTAGCACATCCAATTATGTTGCTCATGTTGTTAACAGCTTCTCTCGTCTCTCCAGCCCTGTTGTTCCTGTTGTTAACAACCTCCCTTACCCATCCACTGCTGTTGCTCCTGTTGTTAACAGCCTATATGGCACCTCCAATACGGCTGCTCCTCTCCCTTGTCCCACCAGCCCTGTTTATCCTGATTACTAACAACATCCTCTCTGGCCCCTCCAAGTGAATACTGTTGCTCTTGTTGTTAACATCCTCTCTGGCCCCTCCAGACATGTTTATCTTGTTGTTAACCGCCTATATATGCCCCCCCCCCCCCCAGTACAGTTGCTCCTGTTTTAACTGTCTCCCTGACCCCTTCATCACTGTTGCTCTTGTTGTTAAAAGTCTACCTTGCCCCAACAGCACTGTTGCTCCTGTTGTTAACAGCCTCCCTGACCCCTCCAATGCTGTTGCTCCTGTTTTAACAGCATCTCAGTCCCTTCTAGCATTGCTCGTCAATGTTGCTAATATCCTTTCTGGTCTCTCCAATCCTATCAAACATACCACATGTTCGAACAAGCCACAAGGGGTTTGTCGGAACAGTTAAAAATTATAAAGCCAATTGTTTTTGAGACTTTACTTTGTCTTCAATTTGAGAATAATATGTATGCTAAAACTCTACCAACATCTGTCATACGATATTTCTGGGCAATATTCTTCTTATCCGAATTCGATCATATAATAAATTACAGAATGTATTTGATGTGTATTTGTTTATAACTCCGATCAGATTAACTATGCCTAAATGACGGCCTCATTGCCTTAGTTCTCTAATTACATATATCGTCTCCTTGGATATAAAAGAGTGTTTCTGCCACTTTGTAAAGTGGCAGATACGCTCTTGCAGATTCAAAGAGATGATATGTCAAAATTTCTAAATATAACTGAAAACTAGGCATTGCAAGCGATAGTTCATGAAAACTGGCTAAGAATTGACTGAAAAATCGTGTAATGAGCATTCACCACGGTTAATGTGAATCCGATTATTACAGTACAATTACGTATTTTGGCACATAAACCTGTGAAAATACATAAAAACATATAGTTATTGTAATCATTGCTAAATTATGAATATTTATGTTAAAAAAAATGGACCCCCCCTCTTCAATAAAAACTCTTATAACCCCTTCGGTTCATAAAACAAATGTGCCCAGGTGGATTCGTGTTTCCAAGTAATACCTTATCCAGGGTTGGCAAATACCTAATTGAAAGCTACCACGTGGTCTGATATTTGAATTGTTATTGTTTTTCTTGGTTATTATTGCCGTTATAATTGGTTTTGGCGGTCATTTTGAAAAATGGCCGTTTCGCCTTTTTTGTCCGGGTTATGAAAATTCCACTTAATAAAATATTAAACCTATAGGTATGTATTACTCAAATCAAGCATTTCTTAAGACTACACAGGGTGGCCCAAGTGTAGTACTCGACATCCATTTCAGATAATATATATATAATATTGTTAGCACCGGCGTGCTATAGCAAATGAAGTCAAGACTCTTTTACTGCATCTGTTTTTATTCACATTAAATGAGATAAAATATCTGAAATATAAAAATACAATGACTAGAGACGTAAATAAATTCCTCGAATTACTAAATGAAATCATTTAGCTTTCAATCACAATGAAAATTAACAAATGATATTAATTTAGATTTATTCACATCCAATGAGTTAATCTCCTTAATCGCCACCTGGTGACCAATTTTAATTTACCAAACGAAAAGATCGCCATCTAGTGATTAATGAATAGTTTATCGATTTAATATTCGTTCAATCGAGTGTCTCCTCATTTTAGCACCTTATACAAATGGTAAACAACATGTGCGTGAAGCGAGGATACACCTCAAAACTCGCTTATAATGACTGATTTTAACACATTAATCTGAACACAGCAGACACAGGGGATGGATTCAATATCCACATGACTACATGCCATGAACACAGCAGACACATTGCCTGGATTCAATATTTACATGGCAACATTCCTACGTGCCTACATGCCTGCATGCTCTGAACACAGCAGTCACAGGGAATAGATTCAATATTTCCATGACTACGTGCCTGCATGCTTTGAACACATCAGACACATTGCATGGATTCAATATATATATGACTACATGCCTACGTGACTGCAACATGCTCTGAACACAACAGTCACAAGGAATGGATTCAATATCTACATGACTACATGCCTACGTGCCTGAATGTTCTCAACACAGCAGTCACAGCGAATGGATTCAATATCTACATGACTACATGCCTATGTGCCTGCATGCTCTGAATACAGCAGACACATTGCATGGATTCAATATCCACATAACTACATGCCTACGTGCCTGCATGCTCTGAACACAGCAGACACAGGGGATGAATTCAATATCTACATAACTACATGCCTACGTGCCTGCATGCTCTGAACACAGCAGACACAGGGGATGAATTCAATATCTACATGACTACATGCCTACGTGCCTACATGCTCTGAACATAGCAGTTACAGGGAATAAATTCAATATCTACATGACTACATGCCTACGTGCCTGCATGCTGTGAACACAGCTGTCACAGGGAATGGATTCAATATCTACATGACTACGTGCCTGCATGCTCTGAACACAGCAGTCACAATGAATGGATTCACGTGACCGCATAGCAGAAATGAGAATGCAGACATGAGAATGAATTTAAATGCACAATAAGATATACATACCAAGTGCAGTAATCGACACTATATATATATTATATATTTTATATGGTGACCTTATATATGATATATTATATATCCTTATATATTATATATATTATATATATATAATATATGATATATTATATAAATAGAGATCAAAGGTTTTTGCAATTTGAAATCATCATAAATGTCTCAACCAGCTCTATCCGCTCCACTTGATTACCTATGTTCTGGGTTTAGGACATCATAGATAATTTTACTGTTTTAGTGCGGGGCTCTGACGTCTATTGACGTCAGATTCTGAAAGTGTTAATATGTATGTTTGACAGTCATGTGTTATTGTTCTCTCCTGCATAAGTGAGTCACACAACGAAATTATCCCATTGAACGATGAATTGCATGTTATTTTAAAGAGTTGCACATTTAAACTATTTTTTTTTCACAACAGAGTGAATAAATAGGGCTTTTAATTAAGGCCCGCCTTTAAACTTTTGGCTGCTGGCTCAGCAAAATGTGTGGGCCATCACTGCTGACCAAGTTTAACCCTTTCATCACTATATTTTTTTCTAAGTAAGGTTTGTTAACATCAGGCCAGCCATAGATAAATAACATTCTAACTCGGAATAAAAAGTGCAATAATAGATATATTACAGGTCCATGTATGATTGTCTGATTTTATTTGTCACTTATATGTGTTTATCTGGTAACCATGGCAACCAAATTCAATAAAAGCAAGGGCAAATCAGCTTAAAATGTGTGAAAATAGCTTTTTGGAGAGTTTTACTCAAATACTGCTCACTCGAGATGTCTATGGTGGTTGAAACTCACCAAGACCCCAGAATAGAGCTATACCACATCACCCCGAGATGTTACAAGGGGTAATATAAGGACTGGAGGGGTAAACCCCATCAAATCACCCTTATGTAACCCCTTTCTCGTATGGCAGGAATGGACCAAATAACAAAACGATTGTCATGTTTGGACCAATGACTAGTACTTCAAATACATTTGATGAATCCCAACCCAAGTACACATGGTGACATGAGTTGGGGCTGGGCTTCGCATGGGTATTACCCCAAGGTCATAACAAGCTCATCTCAAGGTCACACAAAGGTCAAATCAGCTCCAAATAGGTGAACATAGCTTCTTTTTGTTGGTTTTGTTTCAATTCAGCACACTTGTGATGTCAATGGTGGTTGAAGATCACCTAGACCCCAACATGGAAATATACTAAAACATCCTAATAAGTTATAGGGGTAATATAAGGGCTAGAGGGGTAATACCCTATCAAATCACCCTTATGTCACCCCTTTCTTATATGGCAGAAATGGACTAAATAACTCGACGATTGTTATGTTTGGACCCATTGCCAGTAGACCTACTTCAAATACATTGGATCAATCCCAAACCCTAGTGCACATGGTGACATGGTTTGGGGTTGGGCTTGAGAGGGGTGTTACCCCGAGGTCACAACAAGGTCATCTCAAGGTCACATGCAGGTTTAATCAGCTTCAAATAGTGAAAATAGCCTATTTTTGTCGGTTTTGCTTCAATTCAACTCAATTGAGATGTCAATGGTGGTTGAAACTCACCTAGACCCCAGCATGGAAATATACCACAACACCCCCCCCCCCCAAAAAAGTAATAGGGTTAATATAAGGACTAGAGGGATAATACCCCATCAAATCACCCTTATGTCACCCCTTTCGCATATGGCAGAAATGGACCAAATTACTCAACGATTGTCATGTTTAGACCAATGAACAGTACTTCAAATACATATGATGAAGCCCAACCCTACACATGGTGACATGGGTTGGGGTGGGGCTTGACAGGGGTGGTACCTGAAGGTCATAACAAGGTCATCGCAAGGTCACAGAAAGGTCAAATCAGCTTTAAATAGGTGAAAATTGCCTATTTTTGTTGGGTTTGCTCACTTGAATCACAAAAAATCGCGTTATCGCAAGGTCACTTAAATCACAAAACTCAGCTCACTTAAATTACAAAACTAATGGCACAAACGGATTCCCTATACCCAAAAACCTAGGTGTTATTATAAGATTACAAGTTACTGAGATATGACATATTTTAACTTTCTGGTGGCTGACATGACCTATGACATTGACCCATGGTGTGACCTTGACCTTGAAACACAAAAATAATGGCACCAGCGGCTTCCCCGTACCCGAAACGTAGTTGGGGAGCCATTATTTGGTTATATATCACGACAAGTCACTGAGATATGGCATATTTTAATTTTCTGATGGCTGACATGACCTATGACATTGACCCATGGTGTAACCTTGACCTTAAAATACAAAAATAATGCCACCATAATGCATAATGCATTCCCCGTACCCTAAAACCTAGGTGTAGAGCCATTATTTGTTTTCATATGATGACTGATTACTGAGATATGGCGCGTTTTCATTTTCTGCACTGCTCTTGTGGCGGCCATTTGAAATAGGAAAATTAGATCCAATTGTAGGCAACAGTAAGACTATGGACCCATATGAACTCATTTTTGATAAAATCGCCTTTCCAAAAATTGCATCTAGATTGAGTGTTTTTTTGTGTTAAAACGAGGAAATATTATATTTTCCTTGGTTAAAATTACCACAGTATTGTTGGTAATTAAACCTTTGCTGTCAGCGTGCACCTGTTATTTGTAGTTCTAAAATGCCCGATAGGGTACGCCTCTGCGGATAACAGTAGGAAAAAATAGACATACAATGAACGCCAAAGACGATCCTTAATTATTCCTACCACGTATGACAAGCATAATATTTTTATTTTTAATATAATTAGTTTTTCATTGCGACAATACCCACTCTTATTTTTCTAGTTTTTTTCACACGTATTTGTACGTGTTTAGCAACGTCATAAAACGTATATATATACGTGTTTAGCAGTCTAAAGGTTAAGTAAGCCACATGTGTGTGTTACAGGCTAAACTGGGTCATAAGAACCATTTGAGGATGGTGAGATGAAAATGAATCAAATAGTACAGGCGGTATGAGGCATACTACATCTATGTCAACAAAGGCTTCCCAACAAGAAACATTAATTTTTGTTTCTTTGAGACCTGAATGCCACAGCTGGCGACGAATTCCCGACCTCTGGCATGACAGACATATTATGTTAGACACCGCCGTCCCCAATACTAGGACCGAAACTCGTTTTATTAACCTGTTGAACTTTACCTCAACTTAATTTGTTATACTTTATACATAGGCCAACTTTACTACAACATCTAGTGGCCATGGCGACAGACAAATAATTATAAACACTCCGTGATTAATACACGTAGGCCTATATATCTACATTTTAAAGTCACTAAAATGTACAGTAAGCGTATGAAATAAACAAAGTAAATAACAATGCCAATAATATTGGCATGGCAAGATTTTAACATGCCGACGTGTCGCGCAAACAGTTAATTTGTTATTCTAAACAACTGTTTGGTAAGATTTGCGATACGATGCAGGCACCCTCTCGTTTGTCAAACGCTAATATAGAAAAATATGCAAACAAATGAAATATTCGGATATGATACATAGCCACAGTCATGATGTGGTAATATGTTTGTGTCAGGTGTTTGGGAACAGTCGCTGGAGTTGGTACAGGAGCTGTTGTTGGAGTTGGTGTAGTGGTGACATTTCTACCCGCTGTGGGATTCACAGCTGTTGGCATTGCTGCCAAAAGTGCCGCTGTATATATGATGTCTACAGCAGCAACGGCGGAAGTAGTAGTTTGATTATTTGATTGTAGTAGTAGTTTGATGGCCCCTGTGCGCACACATGTGATACCACCGATGTACCGAGGTGAGGCTGTGGTAAGCGACTGGGTGTTTGACATTCTCTCACTAAACTATTGTTAATCTGAAGACTATCAGACGCGAAGATAGCGGAGCTTAGCGAAATACCAAGGCGTTTTATCTTTAGATTGAACAACGAAGGTAATATCTCCCAGGCATTCTCAGACCCATCAGAACCTAAATCTCCCGCAATGTCCATCCTCACGTCATCTTTCTTTGTTCATCGACATATTGCACTGGTTTACAAAGTCACTCAAATGACCGCCCCCATACAAATGTGAAGTGAGGCCAAATTTGTATTTACTGGTGGATGAGGCTGGTCCTTTTCGCCATGAGTTGTGTGTGATGATAATAGGCATGATGGGTTTGTTTTAAATATACGTAAACCATGTTAAATATGACAATGTTGGTGATAAAAGAAGTGATAGGTCTAAATGCAATTGACGAATCGAAGTTGGTATAAATACATTTATTAGGATTTCCAAGTGGCTGATACAAGTTGCTAATACAAAGGATCTCCGGCGATGGAAGTTATTTATAAAATTCAACCTTTGACTTTATATTATAATATTAGTTTTTGTCAATATATAAGTATGAGGGATTTTAACACATCCGTTATGTGTTTGTTTCTAGGTGTGGCATCTGTGGCATCCGGTGGTGTGATCGCAGCTCTTCAGAGTGCCGGTGCTGCCGGAGTTGGCCTGGGTGTAAAAGCTGCTGGCGCAGCTGCTGGTGCTGCCGCGGGATATGCAGCTACCAAGGGATCCTGTGATAAACCGGGAGCAAAACAATGTTAAATACGTTAATATGATCTGTGATATGTATCTATAAAATTGGGGAGCTCGATAATGTGAAAAAGTGTGTATTACATAGAAAGTAATTAACAGCACTACAAATAGTAATATTTGTTATTTAATTTCAATATCATGTTGCTTAATAAAAAGAATGTTTTTTTTAACCCACTGTGAACTAAAGAGGATGACAGTGTGTTATGTACCACATTAGAAAAATCCCGCCTTTTAATTTTAATTAAAAAAGGTGGGCTATTGCAATTGAAGTTCGTCGGCGTCGGCATTTAATGGCATCGGCGTTAACATTTACTTGTGGGCGCGATAACTTGAAAAGTTTTTCATGTATCTATGCATATGGCGCGATATGCATACGACACTGCTTTTTGAGCGATACAAGCTGAGATTTGTCATCTTCATCTATCAAGCTGTCTGCTACCGGCAGACCGGTGGGTTAGACCTGATGCGGTAAGATGAGATTTGTCGACGATACATCATCCATCCAAAATGACAGATTTATCAAAATTGAAAATTACTAACAAAACTTAAAATGACCGATCTCAAGAATGGAGAATCTGTCGCTGAAAAGAAATGAAACTTCGACCCATAGGGTTGTGTTGATACATATACAACAGCATCCAAAAGACAAACAGACTAGGTGAAATTTAAAATGACACATAGAATGGCCAATATCTCGAGGACGGTGCATCTCAGGCTAAACAGGAATGAAATATCGCTCTATAGGGTCATAATGATATATATATATATATATATATATATGCAACCTAATAGGTTTTCACAGACAAACTTGTCAGAGTTTAAAATGGTTGGCAAAATTCAAAATGGCCGATTCCTCGAGAATGATATATATACAACATCACCTAAAAAGGCAGATATATTTACAAGTCAGAAGACTCATCAGCCGATTTTGCATTTTATTCCCTGGTCACTAGACCTATTCATCCGTGTGTCGTTTTAAATCCACGGAAAAAATACCGTCCTGCAGCCATGTCGGCGCTTTGAACTTATCGTACACATTGCCATCTCTGTCCTACTAGGTACTCATTTACACATGAGTCAAGTGAAGCATGTGAGGGTAAAGTGCCTTGCCCAAGGGCACAACATCGAAACAATGTTCCAATATCAAAAGAGGAAAAACATGATATTTTTATGAAAATCTTGCACCAAGCGGGGTTCGAGACCGCACGGCAGGCAGCGACATTGGCAAAGCCCCACGCTCTAACCATTGCGCCACGTCCCTCTCTATATAAGTAATAGTAATATTGGTAGTAGTAGTAGTAGTAGTAGTAGTACATGGAGAGGATGAGAAACACGATCTTTTTCTGAAAAATCCTGCACCAAGCGGGGCTCCAAACCGCACGACAGGCTGCGATATTGGCAAAGCCCCACGCTCTAACCATTGCGCCACGCCACTCTCTATAGAAGTAGTAGTAGTAGTAGCAGCAGTAGCAGCAGTAGCAGCAGTAGCAGCAGTAGCAGCAGCAGTAGTAGCAGCAGCAGTAGCAGCAGTAGCAGCAGTAGCAGCAGTAGCAGCAGTAGCAGCAGTAGTAGCAGTAGCAGCAGTAGCAGCAGTAGCAGCAGTAGCAGCAGTAGCAGCAGTAGCAGCAGCAGCAGCAGCAGCAGCAGCAGCAGCAGTAGCAGTAGCAGTAGCAGTAGCAGTAGCAGTAGCAGTAGCAGTAGCAGTAGTAGTGGTGGTATTACTAGTAGTACTAGTACTACTACTACTACTACTACTACTAGCATAAAAGCGGAAATAGCGGAAATAAATTTATCATCTATCGAGTTTCATTATTTGGAAGTTCAAAAAATATTATCCGGATTAGATGCTAACAAAGCATATGACCCAAATAACCTTTCATCACGTATTCTCAAAGAATGTGCAAACGTTCTAGCTCCATCATTAACCTTGCTTTTCAAAAAGAGTTTTGCCTCTGGTCACATACCAACAACCCAGTGGAAACAAGCAAATGTTGTACCAGCTCACAAGAAGGGGAACAAATCACAAGTTTCAAACTACAGTCCAATCTCACTTTTATGCATAGTATCTAAGGTTATGGAGAGATATATTTACAATAGTGTTTATAATATTGTTGAACCGCTAATTAATACTCACCAACATGGCTTTATGACCGGCAAATCGTGTACCACACAACTACTATCCGTTTATGATACAGTTGGTAAGCACTTAGATGAGGGTAAGCAAACTGATATGATATTTTTTGATTTTTCAAAAGCGTTTGTCTCGGTTAATCACAACTTGCTTATTAATAAATTACAAAAACTTGGATTTTCTGGTAAATTATTACTTTCGATTACCGATTACTTAAAAGACCGGTCCCAAAGAGTGGTGCTCGATAGTTCCACATCTGAGTGGGTGCCTGTTACATCTGGTGTACCACAGGGATCAATACTTGGTACATTATTGTTTTTACTCTTCATGAATAACATGCCCGATTGTACAGAGCATTGAATATTATCTCAGATGATGCAAAAAGTTTCCGGATAATTAATACCATTGAAGATTGTGAGCAACTGCAGCGTGATTTAAATAGCCCTTATGAATGGAGCCAAGTTTGGAAGTTAAATTTTAATGTGCTTAAGTGTAAAGTACTTTCATTTACAAGACATGTTACTCCTAGTGTATTTAAATATCATCTTAACGGAACTGTATTAGAAAATATATCATGCTATAATGACCTAGGAGTCACAGTTGACAAGGGTTTAGTATTCAACAATCATGTTTCTAATGTAATCAACAAATGTAACAAAGTCAATGGTATGATTAGACGCTCACTATGTTATAGAGCTCCAACATCAGTATCCATTATTGAATATTCTGCTCCAGTCTGGTCTCCGTTCACCAAAGTTCAAATAGAGTATGTTGAACGAACTCTGAATTTTTTTTACCAGATATGCCTTTCATTATTCAACTATTGATTATAAGGAACGCTGTGAGCTCTTACATATCTTACCATTGTCTTCTCGCAGAGAGATGATGGACATCAAACTTCTTTTTAAATCACTATCTGTGTCTGATTTTTCTAATAGTGTTGCATCATTATTGAGATACTACGAACCTGACAGAAGACTACGGTCAAGTCAGAACGGATCACTCTTTTATCCGAGACAAGTCAGAACTAAGACGTTTAAACATTTCTATTCTAATCGCGTAGTTAGCATTTGGAATAGTTTACCGAAGGACTTGGGCCAGGAGCAAACAATGACAAGCTTTGTTCGTCAATTGAATCGTTTTTATTATTTAAAGTTTGAGGACAGTTTCAACTGTGATAACTGTGGATGTCAGGCGTGCGTGTGATATTCGAATCATCATAATCAATATCACATTCTGTTAGAAAGCGTTCCACTATGCCCGTAAGACAATAATTCAATATGCATGGCTTCTCATGTGTCGATACTCATGTGTTGGCAGGCGAGAGCCACCAGTCCAACTAAGAATAGTATAACATAGATGGATTTCTTCGGCTAAGCTGTGGATGAAAAAAACTCGAACGGGTTATGCTTCTTCTCAACTTTATCAGGGCGGAAAGAACTGGTGATTGGCCGCTACACATTGCAACAGTAACAGAAATGCTACCTACTTTCCATGCAGCTGGTCACATAGCCTATGCCAAGTCAGCTCAGCTGTACCTACAAGAGATGGAACGCCTGAAGAGTATCCTTCCGGAAAATGATTTTGAAAAGTATACCAAGCAGGCTTACTTCACAGTGCGTCGCTCGGATAGATTCTGGTCTGGAACGTGGACCGACATGATCATTGAACAAGTAGTACTAATGAAAAATATGAAGGGTCAACATGGCATTACGAGAGGGAGAGGTATTACGGACAGCACACTTACCTACTTCACATGCGCTCTACCTGCATGTATCCCCATCATGGAAGCGGTTGAGGAGTTACCAGGTGTTATAAACGTTACATAAGAGCAACACATGCTGTATCGTGACCATAAAGAATTCAGACCAGCCCGTCAAGTACGAAATGCAGCCGATTTAAATACATTTGTCAACTGGTTGAAAACACACAATCCGTTCAACATGCAATTCAATAAGAATAACAAACTTTGCTCAGTGTGTTCAGGTGTTTCGGCAGATAATACGATCAACTGTGACCCCAGCTCCGAAGAATGATGTCCTCATTATTTACAAAAATAAAATGGGCTAGACGCTGCAACCACCACACTATAATCGATACGAAATAATTATTCATACGTTTTACTTTACTGCAACTCTGCTAAACCGAGCTTAGTGATTATGAAATTTATGAGACATGCTTTGTCTTGTAAGAAAAAATCTGATCTGTCGATTTTAACACTTTGAATAAGATTCATTACATATTCCCCTGTCGTTTGCCAACTACAGTACTGATTTAGCAAAATGGGACAAGCTTTTTCAGTGGGGCTAGCCCCGGCTAACGCAGGCTAGCCCTGGGCTAGCCCCATGTTCTCTCCCCACCCCATTTGGGGCTCGCATGTATGCGCCCAAAGTTATAAAATCCTTTAGCCGGGCCGCAATGTGCGTTTTGGTATAAGTTCATATAACTGGAGCCGCGCTCATAGCGCCGGGGCTCAAGCCAATCTAGAGCCTCGGCGAATTGAGTCAACGCCTGTATGTGTCAGTCAGGCGCGCTTCTCGTCTGGTCCAGTTTCAAGCTCGACCGGTGCGCCGGGCGAGCCTGACTTGCCAGGTGCTTGCTTTTTCATCTTCAGTTAGGCCTATTCCAGTGACCGTAGCTTCATAAAACCACCCATTTTCTGAATTTATACACTAAACTGCTTGTCCGAAACTAAAGATAATGTCTAAATGCTGAAGGCTAAATCCTAAATGGCTAAGCAGAAATAAATGAAAACTGCAACAGGTCTACATGTATACACGTACGGACACTGAATTATTGCACGTTGAGATAAACTCAGAGTTGTTCAGATGATGCTGAATGTGGTCAAGCTGCGCGCGCCCTGTCTCGACCAGAGCGAGCCTGGCCAGCCCGGCGAGATGACACATGGTTCACAGCATCCGTGTTAGCCGCCACACAGTATACTGGGTGCAAGCCCAAGTAGGATTTGGGCGGGTATATTTTCCTGGCCCGAACCGTGCGGGGGCTCGAGCCCATTTCATGCGCTGGGCGCAACCAATTCTGCGCCTGTCTCGCCGCGCTTGCGCCCGGGCTAATGACGGGCTGGCCAGCGTTAACGCAGGCCAGCCACTGATGAAAAATCTGTCCCATTTTGTGAAATCAGTACTGTAGGTGGCTTACGCACCCGTTCTGAGCGTCAAAGCGGCGGCGCTACAGGTTCTGGGGCTACTGATTCTGATCTGATAGATCTAAATGTAAAGAACCTATGTCCTCCACATTATCGTCTGGGTTAAATCTATATCAGGCTGACTGGTACCATCAATCTCAGACCGACTGTCCACTGTACTCACGGCTTCGTGTTCGTCTAATATAGCTTCAGGTTCCACTAAAATAGTGTAACCCACACCTGTCTCCTCCTCACTTAATTCCTCCTCTCCTGAAGAGCTGTCCTCAGCGTCTCTTTGTAGAGAATCATCCGGTTTATTATGATTAACCTCAGGGGTCGGATCTACAGGTGCTGGCTTATTATTTTTCATTTCTGAATTTTTTTGAATTACCACTGTGCCAATAGGAAGTAGTTAATTCCTATGTAAAACCTTCAATACATTTCCATTTTCCTGTCTAACTCTATACACTGGTATATCTGGGTTAGGTTGGCTATACACAACATAAGCTTTATCGTCCCATCTATCCGCTATCTTATGTTAGCCTTCATATGCTAGAATCCTAATTAATACCCTATCACCTACACTCAAGTGTTCCTGCACTCGCTTTCCCATCATAATAAGTGTTCTGCTGTAAAAAAGCCTTCTGGGTATGTTTAGCAGCCTGTTCATATGCACCACGTAATCGTGTCTTTAAATCCTTCACATACTTTGTATAAGATTGCTGACCAGGCATCTCAGGTATGTTAAGAGCTACATCTATTGCTAATCTCGACTCTTTGCCAAACATTAGAAAAAACGGCGTCATTCCAGTGGATTCATGACGTGTTCCATTGTAGGCATGTGTTAAAGGACCTATGTGAGACTTCCAGTCTTTCTTTTTATTAGGATTCAGTGTCCCCATCAAATTCAACAGAGTATGGTTTAGACGTTCGGTAATCCCGTTCCCCCATGGCATGATATGGTGTTGTAGTGGAACGTTCCATACCAGCGAGTTCACATAGCCCTTTAATCACGTTGCCTGCAAGCGACATTCCTTTATCGCTGTGAAGACGCTTCGCAAATCCGTAGTGAATAAAAACGTTGGTAAATAGTGCATCTGCCGTTGTCTTGGCGGTTTGGTTTCTAGTTGGTACAGCTATGACGTATTTCGTTCACTATCACTAATAGGTGTTCATACCCTCCCTTAGATTTTTCGAGGGTTAGATAGTCCATACAGAGTAACTCAAGTGGATGACTGGTTCTAATACTAACAAGGGGTGCACGTTCTTGGACAGGGGTTTTCCTCAGGATACATCTACTACATTTCTTAATCCATTTCTCTACATCATCCGCCATATGTGGCCAGAAAAACCTACTCCTCACTAAATCAATAGTTCTATCCCTGCCAAGATGTCCCATGTCATCGTGTAACCCTTTAAGTACCTGCTTCTGGTATTTCTCAGGAAGAGCTAACTGATAAACCTCTTTATCATCCACTGTTGTCCGTCTGTATAGTACACCTCTTTTCAACTGCAGCTGCTTAAATATTCTTGCATATGGTCTAGTTGATGGGTTAAGTATCAACTTATTGCTGTTAGGAGTGTAGCCACTGAGCTGACGTATAATAATTCCAATTACACTATCTTCTCTCTGGATTTTCCGCCAGTCTCTATGACCGTTTATTTCTTCTTCTTCGTCGTCTAACACTTGTGCAGACATTGATAAAGATTCAATCCAAGGCACCGTATTAATGGAATTATTTATAGCCTTCATCGCTTGATGACTGATTTCCTTAAGAGTTACTGGTAATCGAGAGAATCTGCGTCCATGTTACAATTCCCTGGTCTATATTTAATTTTGAAATTGAAAGCTGTTAATGCCGATAGCCAGCGATGTCCTGTCGCATCCAGCTTAGCTGTAGTCAGAACATAGGTCAATGGATTATTATCTGTTAAGACTTCCGAATGTTCGTCCATACAGATAATCGTTAGTCTGTATTCTCAAAGGGATATTTGACATATTACACAGTTCTACATAAATTTTAGAACTTTGAACATAATAATTGATTAACTGTGGCACTATTTCTACACCGTCTGGCAGCTTTGATTTTGCATGACTATGTACTATAGCTGAACATTTGGCCAGACCGATGCCCTTATCAATCATACCAGGTACAATAACCCTCTCATTCCTAGGAACCAAAATAGTATCAAATGAATTACATTTAATAATTCCTAAACATCCCTTATTCCTAGAGATAGAAACGTGCTGTTGATGAATATCCGCAAACGTTGATGGCCATACTGCACCTAGCTCTGAATGTTTATCTAACTTACCTTGTAGTTGTTTTCCTAAAGGTTGTAAAACAATAGTTCCTAAAAGTACTGGAACTTGCTGGTTGTCTGCCGTATCAGGCACTACTAGACACAAAGCTATCTGATTTTCAAGAAATCCTGGAATACCCACCTCCACTTCAACATAACCTAAATATGGCAAATGTTGTCCGTCAGCACACTCTACACGCAAAATTTGTTGCAGTAAATGCATTTCAACATTATCTAGTTTATCATACCAAGATTTACTTATGGACGAGACTGTAGCTCCTGCATCTAATAAAGCTTTACAGGTCAGACCATTGATATCAACATCGACTTCATTAGGAGGACCGACCAAATTTGGCGCAACAGAAGACGAATTTTCGGAGCATTGATTTTTCATGCCCAACTTCTGCTCCGTGACATTGGACCATATCAGTTTTTTGACTGATTCTTATTACTTGGACAATAATTTTTTAGGTGGCCAATTTCATTGCACAAGAAACATCGTCGTCTATCGTTCGTACCTGTGTTATAATATCTGTTTGAAGATACTTTCTTTTGGTTAGTTAATTCCTTCCTTAATGAGTCTACAGTCGAAGCTAGTCGACTTACCATGTTTTTTATATTTTGATACTCTGGTTGGTTAACTGACATCTTGGCACTCGCAGAACTTACCGATGACTTAATACTTTGATTAAGTTTTAGTTTTCTCTCTTCTTCAACTGTTCTCATGGCCACTGTCAATTCGTCAAAATAATTTATACTGTCATACTTATGAGCTGTTCCATCCTGTAAATCTTGTCTTAAACCATGCCAAAATCTTTCTTTCAGCATTTTGTTAGCATCTTCATCACTTACCTTACCTAGCTGCTTAGCATGCTGAATGATGTCTTCAAATCGACAACCCCACGTAGTAACGTCTTCACTCTCCTTCTGCTCAGCATTATAAAAATCTTTCATTACTTGTTGTTTTCGAGCTGCAAGTCCAAACATTTTATCTAACTTTTTGATAATATAATCTAAGCTAGACTGGGCGCCTAATCTAACCTAACCGGCTGTCTCTTTAAGTGACTTACGAATAGCTCTCTTCATAGCTTCTTGACTATGCGTCTTTTCTAAGATCCCACAGTCTACCTCATATTTCCATAGATCAAATTATGTTTCTCCTTTATTACCATCACCAGAGAAAGCAGAAAATCGCAACTGGTCCTCACCTACAACTATCTTACCTAAAGTAGGTATTGATTTATTTTCAGTTTCTGACATGGTAGGAGTAGTGGTACTGCCTTCTACAATAGAAGACGTTGTAGGTTCCTTATTCATACCTAAAATATCTTCTACTTTCACTTCTTTAGAAACCTTTCCTACAGATTCTAAATGAGCTTTCATCCATTCATGCAAAGCATCTGGATCACTAGTCTTAGGTTTAGTACCGAGTTGCTCAAAAATAGAGACCAAATCAGTCTTCTCGGCATCCGAAAATTTTTCCGACATGAATAAATATAAAAATATTCCCTATGTGGTTGCAATGTCTGTTACTGCCCAAATATCAATATTTACAGAAAATTTCAATATTGACAGAAAATATCGACGCACTATCAGACCCTCATCCTCACATCTCCCATTAAAAAAAATCAATACACCGACGAAGTGTAGCAAACGTACTACAATGCGCAAAATCAAATTTGTAATATTCGAAATTTGACAGCGCGCAGTATTATTATTATTATTATTTTAAATCACATCAATAATAACGCACTAATCAATTGACAATTTTTTTTATCAAAACGCGTGTATAATTAATAAATTATTATACAAGCGAAAACGACATGATCATTTTATTCTAACGAAACTCGCAAACTATAATAACTCTCCACGCCTGTACGATTGTAATAATAATCTCATATCAGCGATATCACGTTAAGAAACAATCTTATGAAAAATTGCGGTGAAAAATCATGTGGAAAATTGCAATGCAATTTTTAATATGATTCAAAATCGAAAATGAATTATATTATCCAATGCAAACAATGATTTCAAATCAAACAGTTCAATTCTAAGCATCAATATACAGTGATCCGCATTACAACGTTAACGCACAATCACAATACATTTCTACTATTGAACCCTTTGTAATAAAATCCAATAAAATAATACAAAGACATTTTTTTTAATAAATGCATACAAAATAATAATCTATATGATAATCAGCTAGTATTGATTCCAAAGTTACTGTGGACGTCAACTGTGAAAACAAAATAGCTACCTTGCGTATTTTCACCGACACTGATTACAATACGCTTATTTTCAGTAAAGAGAAGCGAGTAATAAATCCATTATTCTCATTATGTCACTCACATGTAACTAATGTTCTATGCTATATATATCAGATTCATTCAATAATTCAATTTACTGAAGAAATATTGAATGGCAATAAGCAAAGTCAATTATATTACAAAACTAGCGAATCCATCATCATGGTCAATCAAAAGTTCAATCTCCATCATTTCATTGTTGATAATAAATACACACAAAGTCCTGTCAACCATCAAATAATTGGGTCGATAATGATTCAATAAACAATAAATTAATATTATAATTATAATCTATGCAGATTACAATTATAATAACAATCCGGGCGATAATGATTCAATAAACAATAAATTATTATTATAACTATAAATCATGCGAATTATAATTATAATACATTTTTTCTACAGTTCTGATATACATATAGCGAAAAATCATGAATAGTCTGTACAAAGTGTACTAAGGGTATTTGGTTTTAAATGGTGATGTCGATCAGCTGACTGTCCCAACTGCAGACCCAAGATCAAGGTCGGTTACACGTCCTAATATGCGACGGGTCAACACTGTCCACAAATAAGTGCACATGTGAAACAGTTTCTCTGCTCCAGTTATTAGCCACGGAGTGCAGCCAAAAGAGAACCAGATAAATACATAGTCAGTTGAAAGTTGGTATATCAGAAAGTTGACCCTCTCCTCTCCCGGGATGGGACCACAGAAGAAATACAAATTTTATTATCACCAAAGTGCGTTTTCATGAAGTCGCACTCTTACCTCGTGTGTCCAATCCGTTGGGCGCCATTGTCGTAGGAGGGTTTTTCCTACTGTCGCAGTAGGGTGTTTGACGACAGAATACAATAATTATTCACTTTCTAAAGCGTAATTCACAATATTAATAATGTCACATATTTATCACATCGTTACCAAATATACTATATTCTCATGAACTAGGCCTACATGAACACTGCTAAATTATAATTACATGAACACGTATCCTAAGTACACCCATGTTGACACATGACCAGCATCAACGTTGCACAGACATTCATACATGTATTACGACCACTTGATCATCACCAACGTCGTGGTAGACACCTACGTCACCTAAATAATAATCGACACCGTCAACACATTTCCTTTTAAAGTGAATTAATAAAACTAACATCAGCAAACGTATTTCAATTGAAAGAAAGCGATCCTTCACAAGACGGCAAACAACGCCAAATATAATTAAATAATTTCGGTATTTAATTAATCGCTATATTAATTATTAATTAATATACCTACACTTCTAATTAATATAACTACACGGCTAATTAATAACCACTGCTTCAAATACGAAACAACTAGGCCTATACTTGAAAACTCACCACTAAGTTGGTCAAAGTAACTGGAGGACGGCTCCTGGCTGTGCCTCAAGCGGTGGTCAGAATAAAAAGAATTCAAACTTGCTTGGCAAAATAGTCATGTGATGGACCGAGAATGACGGGATACATTATAATAAATTATGAGGTTACACCTCACCAGATGGCAACACACGCTCCATAATAACGGCAGTTCATTGAAATTGATAAATAAAGAAAAGAGTGAAACATGACAAAATATAGCGATCACATGAAGGGTCAACATGGCATTACGAAAGGGAGAGGTATTACGGACAGCACACTTACCTACTTCACATGCGCTTTACCTGCATGTATCCCCATCATGGAAGCAATTGAGGAGTTATCAGGTGTTATAAACGTTACATCAGAGCAACATATGCTGTATCGTGACCATAAAGAACTCAGACCAGCCCGTCAAATACGAAATGCAGCCGATTTAAATACATTTGTCAACTGGTTAAAAACACACAATCCGTTCAACATGCAATTCAATAAGAATAACAAACTTTGCTCAGTGTTTTCAGGTGTTTCGGTAGATAATACGATCAACTGTGACCAAACACATGAAATTGGGTTGTCTTTGCAAAACAAAATGGTTGAACACAATTTTGGAGAAATAAAAATAAAGCGCTTACTACATTGGCTTCATTGACGTCAAGTGTTTTAGTGAGAGGGGAGCGAGTTGTGGCAGACCAGCAACAGATGCTAATGAGGTGCATGGCCACCATCCAGACTAGAGCAGATTTAGAACATTTCATGATATATGAGTTTGTGAACTATGCACCCTCTCTATTTGATAGGTTCTCAATGAGAAAGACAGTAAAATCTGCCCTTACTCAGTCACTTAACCTGGATGAGCATATTAAAGAGGGTCATGAAAGTTCAATAACAGTGATCGACGGAGGCCACCTTCTTCATGCTGCTGTTTGGCAAACACCTGCCACATATCGATCTATCGTAATTTAAAAATAAATATATGAGATATATTAGAAACCACTACCAAACAACAAGAACTATTGTTGTCTTTGGCGGTTATGAGAACAGAACCACCACCAAGTGTATAGAGCAAATGAGAAGATCAGTCACTAAGTCATCTGCTGATATTGAACTAATGTTAGACGCTATTACAACGACCACTCAATCAGAATTTCTCACAAACCCATACAATAAATCTCAGTTGCTAAGGGAACTGACGGAAATATTACATGCTAACAATATAAAAGTTCACCAGGCTCAAGCAGATGCTGATGTGGAGATTGCAGGTACGACCCTTAACTCATAGCAGTCTGGCCATTTTGACATTGGACGTCTGTCTGGTCTGGCCATTTTTGTGATTTTGAGTCATATTCTCCTACTTTTAATATAAATTTAGAATTATGTCATATGTATTTCCCATACACCATAGAAACACACATACAATATATATCCAGAAAACACTTCATTTAAACGGCTAATGTGATGTTGCCATGGCAACCGACAGCCATTTTGAATATGCTAATTAGGTAGTCAATTTTTGGAAATTTTGTTTAAAAATGGTATTTTTGAGATTCACGGAGATTCAGGAGTACACTATTATATCAATTCACACAAAATATATTAAAATACATCACAAATGGTTCGGAGAAGCATTCAATAGGTCTTTATAAACAAATTAATAGGGTGAAGAAGTTATTAACATGTGATTTAGCAATCTGTCTAAATTCCCTGAGATGCATACTGGATTTTAAATATTGAGATGCACCAAGTTTGACATTCCCAACTCATCTGGGAAATACCAAAAGCCTCGTATTCATCTGAGCCTGGAGTTCGATTTTTATTTCGGAAACAGTTGTGATGCAGATAAGTCAACTCTTTATGTTCTAGGTTCCCCATACGTGGTTCATAGTTGCGCAAGTGATGTCATTTGGTGAATGGCTAAGCATTATTGCCAGGTCCGAGCTGGGCTCGGACCTAGACTGCAGCGTCATAAATGCCAGGTCCGAGCTGGGCTCGGACTTAGACTGCTATGAGTTAATGAGGCAAGCAGAGATGAAAAGGAATACGTCTATGTTTTGTCTCGAGATACCGATGTTATCGTAATCCTCTTGGATAGACTTGGTGACCAAGAAAATATTTTTATGATTCATCCTCAGTCCGGAAAACCTGATAAAATTTACCCATTACATTTGGTCAGGAAAAGCCTTGGCCCATGTTCAGATGTTCTAATGGCAGTACAAGCCTTTACAGGATGTGACACTACTAGTGCGCCATTTAGAAAAGGGAAGAAGAAACTCCTCGTATCTGCAATAAAAACAATGAGAAATTAAGAGATTACCTTAAGGTTTTTGAAAACCCAAATTCTATAGAAGGTGATATAGTAAAAGCGGGAGAAGAAGTATTTAAAGATTTGTATGGTTTGAAATCTTTCAAGTCACTTGACATCGCTAGATATTTCAGACTGATCATTGCCCGAGACAAAATAGAAACAACTACCAATCTTGCCGCCTACCCCTGGATCTGCAAAAATGCATTCTCTTAGGACTAACCTGCAAGTTCAAATGTGGTATGGAAACACGCCAGACCCACTAAAAAGTGGATGGGAAGAAAATGCTGGAAATTTACAGCCGGTCGGTTCAGATAGGCCTGCTGTGCCACAACGTCTAATGAAGATAATATTTTGCGATTGTAAAGGTGGATGTAGGGAAAAGTCAGCATGCACTTGTAGAAAGTCCGGACATCGGTGTACCCCCAGCTGTGGTCATTGTGTTGTGATGACGTGTACTAACGTCGATCCTACATTTGTGGATGAAGCTGAAGATATCGAATAATACATGATTTAGCATACAGGAGAA